>CM028356.1:34660358-35137900 GCA_016618105.1 Dendrobium huoshanense | reverse complement strand
AAAAATTTATAGAATCAAATTCATTAGGGACTCTTTTGTATCATGACTTAAAACCAACTTTTTGATTGATGGACTATCCCTTTTTTTAATTTTGATTTTTAAAAAGAAAGGAAAACTCACATGACCTAAACTCTGATACCAAATTAGTGCAACAAAAAAAATTATATTAGTATTGCAAACTAAAATTTTTTCTTACCATAAACATAAACAAACACATATATAATATACCAATACTAGAAACACAATACCTTACAACTTTTATTAATTAAGAAAAGAAAGATGCATATAGACGGGAACAGTAGATAGATAAATAGAGGTAAAAATCGAGATAAAATAGTAGAGAAAAGGGGGAAAGGAGACAAGCTCGCAAGCTAGAACAAACACGCAAGTTTTATATTCCAAAAATCATCATATTCTCCCTAAAACTGTCACAAAACAGTCCCATTTATAGAGGGAAAAAAGGAAAAAAATAATTAATGCATAGAGTTAAAGCACCACCCAAACAACCACTAGCAACTCCTCAAAATTTGAGGCAAATAGGGACCAAAGGAACAGAAGCCAAAGGAAAAAATGAAGCATCAAAATAGCAGTCAATGGGCACAGAAATCAAGGAACAACAGCCCAAACCAAAAGAACGGCTGCCAAGGAAAAAACACAGCAACCAATGAACATATAAACCAAAAATCACCCTAGAGAAGTTCAAACAAATAGTTTGGAAATTTCAAACAGGACACAGCACCTATGAAATCCAAACAGCATTTTAGAAATTCCAAACAGCACACACATCACCTTGATTGCATCAGGGATATTCATGTTATTAGTCATATTCTCTGCACAGAAGAAAATATGTAGTATTACACAAATCTCACAAAAGAAATATGTCAAATGCATTCAGATAATGAAGTATGTATAGATATCTATATATATATTTTTCTTTTTAATTATATCAAAACAGTTTTTGTCTCTCTACCTCTCTTCAGTTATAAAACAATGAAGCATCACATTAAACTTTCACACATAAAGAAATATTTAACAATATAGAAAGAGATTAAGTAATTCCATACAGTCTCCCCTCCAAAGCGAATTATTCAGTCGATCGTCAATGATAGCCCACCGGCGCTGGCAGTTCCTTCAACTTAAGCCCTTGCACATGAAATCCTGAAAAATCAACGAGAAGATTCAATCTCAAACTGTTCGACAAAATGACAACGGTTCAAAAGACACTGGCCGTCTGGCCGCACGAAGAGTTATGTGTTAGCTGTGTAGCTCTACATACCGATGCATAGTGGTTGACATCGCGGTGGGGGCCTCGTCAGCGCGGACGACCATGACGACGTCACGCAGAGTGGCGCCTGGCTGGAGACGCCAGTAGTCGATGGCTATGGCCGGCGCCGGAACGTTGTCGATGTTACCTTTATCGATCTCTTTGAGGAACTCGGTGTAGGAGTGAATAGCTTCTTCTTCGAGATAGCCAACGACGCGGTGGGCGAATTTAGGGGAGATGAGATAGCCGAGAAAGTATGCGTTGAAGAAGACACCTTGGACGGCTATGACGAGGGATCGTTCGTACCAGCGAGGCTGTGAGACTTCCATGAAGGTCATGAGGTGCATCCGCTCGTTTTCAGCCTCCTCGAGGAGAGAACGGATCCAGCCTCCGCTGTGCTCGAAGCGGCGGAGAGAACTGAGGTGGAGGAGCATTCCGCCGACCATCCCCGGCACTGCTGCTACAGTTTCCAGCATCATCGCCCGGCAGCCATACCTTCTCTGGTCGAGCAAATGGTGAAGTTTTCACATTGCACATCATTATAAGTAAATTATGAGATAAAAAATTACTGTTTGTATGATTATGAGAAAATATATGTGCAGTTCATTAAGGTTAAGAAAAAATATAACCTGAAAGAAGATGTCAGTCGGCCATCGGAGTGTCTTCACTGTCCACTGAGCCAGCTTGTCCATCCACGTAACAGGCAGGTGATGCTTGCCCAAATCAATCGATAAGTCTGACGAATATGTATCCATGGCTATTCTCCCATCATTTTTTATTTTCCACACAAAAAAATCAAATAAATTATTAAAAAATCTCAAATATTTTTAAAAGCATAATTAAATCTGGAAAAAATATCAAGATTATAAGTTAAAGTTTTGAAAATATTAAACTTTTTAGAAGGAAGGCTACAGAAATAAAGCGAAAGAGAATTTTACCCTAAAACAAGTCCATTTCCACTGAGAGCCGTCTCCTTCACAACCTTCTTGTGCTCCACACCCCAATAGCTCATCACAGCCTTATCCTCCTTCTTCCCGCCGGCGAGTTTCGACTCCTCGCCGTCTTCTTCGGCCGAGACAGCGGCGGTTCCCATGAACCGGGGGCCGAACACGTGACCAGCTGAACCGTACCGAATGGCATGGTTGGTGAACCCAGAAACAGCCGGACGGGAGATCGCCGCCGTGGAAAATAGGCGATTTCCGACGATCTTCATTGCCGGCGCTACCGCCATTCTTGAACCCATCAAAATAGATTTTTTCTGAAACGTAAAGTGAATTCGTTCACGATGTTCGGCAACGGTGGGAAGCCGACTATTTATATATAGAGAACGCTCGGTCCGACCGGCGCGTTTGTTTGCTGATGTGGACGAATAGTGAAGGGCCGCGTATGAATTTGTGGGAAGCAGGCGGCACCTTGGGAAGTAATCTTATTTGTATCGTGTACCGCGGAGGACTGGAGATTATATGATGCTTTCGGCTGGTCATGGAGCTTTTGCCGAATTGACAGAATTGCCAGGCTGGATATCTTGGTAGTTGAAGCACTCCGCCAGGATAGATTACTCCAATTCTTGGGGAGCAAGAAAGAAGATATTTATTTGAATTTTTGAAAAAAAAATATAATAAAAATAACGGTTGTGGCTATTTATGGGGATCGGGGAAGCTTGCACAGTCACGGCTCCGTGTGTACGGCTTCAATATAAGTTTGTTATCAGAGATCTGTTGGGCTTTCGTTGGAAAGTTATGCATTTTTTTTTTTAATTTATAATGACTCTTTCAAATAATTTGCTGAAAAAGTTGGGAGGATTTGGTGATTGCTTGAGTGAGAAATTAGAGAGAGAAGCTCTGCTGCTAGCCGCTAGGGTTAGGTTTCCCTCTTCTTTTCCCCGCCTCCTTGAGGCTTTGGGCTGCTGGAGGATTCCTCCCTTTACGCTGCCTCTTTCCCTCCACTCTCATACCGGGCCTTCGACCCCTCTACTATGGCTCGCATCCTTGCGGATCCCCCAAACCATAATGAGTTCACTATATCTTCCTTACCAACACCAGAAGAAATCATTAACTTTCATCCTGAAGACACTTCTGATGCCGTCGACAAGTGGAATATTGCGCTCGTGGGATACTCATTAGGTAAAATATCTTATTATGAGACTTTGTTAAATGCTGTGCGGAAACTATGGAAGCTTAAAGATACCCTTAAACTCATCTTTTTAAATGATGATTTTTCTTGTTCAAGTTCTCATGTGCTGAGGATTATAAGCTAGTTTGGTCTAGAGGTGTCTAGTTTGTGCATGGAAAATTATTCGTCTTTCAGAAGCGGTCTCCCCATTTTTTCCCAAAACATGAGGAATTTACTTCTATTCCCATATGGTTTAAATTTCACTACTTACCGTTATGTTGTTGGACTCCTATCGGGATATCTAAAATAGCCACAAAAATAGGACATCCCCTATCTGTCGATGCTCTTATAGTCTCAAAATTCAAGCTTACTTATGCTAGGGTATGTGTTCAAGTGGGTGCTTCATCTACTTACCCAGAAATCATACCTATTTGTGTGGATGGAAGATGTTAAACCTCAAAATCCAATATGAATGGAGACCGTCTCTTTGCTCCACCTGTAAGTCCTTAAACCATCTCTCTTCGTCTTGCCCCAAAATTCGAACCCTGAATAACAAATCGCCTCTCTGCCAAAACAGGTAGAAGTACTAGCAGAAGGCCAAGACCCCCTTCCATAAATCTCAAAGGGCTCCTCCCTCACTACAAGAAAATCCCTTTTTACCATCCGATTTTTCGGCGGCTTTTTGGTGCATTTCCGATGGATTATAATAAAATATTCCAACATATTTTTTTCAGCTTTTCTAACAAATTTTCTGGCGAATTTCCAACGGATTTGTTCCCAATGGATTTTCCGACAAATTTTAATAGTTTCGGAAAAAAAAATATTTTTGCAATTAAATAATTAATAATTTTATAGCTCATTTTAATTAATTACAAATTAATAATTTATTTTAATTAATTATTAATGTCATACCTTATTTAATTAATTATTAATTTAATAACTTATCTTAATTGTAGTAACTTTTATATTTTATTTTAATTTATTCTTAATTAAATACTTAAAATATGTTTTAAATTACTAATTAATTAAATATTGATTTAATAACTTATTTTAATTAATAATTAACTTAATGCTTATTTATTAATTTTAATATTTTTATTTTAATTTATTTTAAATTTTATTTTTGCTAATATTATTTAAATATAAAATGACTGGCCTGCGGGCGGGCCTAGTGGGCAGTTTGTGTGGGTCGGCAGGAGTAGATGCTACGAGCAGGTCAGGTGGTCTTCAAGATTACTATTTTTTTTAATTATTCCAGTAGAATTTCCACCAGTTAATGGTTGGAAAATTTTTTGGCTGCCAAATTTCATTGAAAAATTTTTCTGACAATTTTTTTTTTTCGCAGAAATTTTTTTTTGTCACTCATTTTTCTGGAAAAAAATAATTTGCTGGAAATCTAGTGGAAAATGAATAATTTTCCACTAGAAAATTAGTCGGTAATACGTGATTTTTCTGTAGTGCCTCTACCTAACATATCACCTCCCATTCCTAATGAGCTTCTTGATGTTTCGGTTGCACCTAATCAAAACTTAGACAATCTGATTCCCAGCAACCATGGAGACACAACTACTACATCTATCCCAAATCTCAACTCCCCCATTAATGTAGAATCTTCTTTGATAGACACCATCACACTACCTTCTGAAATAGTCTCTAAAGTTTTATCCCCTAATAAATTTAGTTCGCTACAAAACTCCTCATAATATGAAGCCTCTTCTTCTCAAAATACTAAAGAACCACCCAAAGACACTCCTTGCAATTCTCCTTGCAACCCTCCAACTAAAACCATAACAGACACTAGCTCTCATCCTACCTTATCTCATCCTAAAGTTATTATTTCATCAGATTTCCAATTAATCACACAGAAAAACTAGAGGGAGGGTCTCTAAGAAGGGTTCAAATCACTTATAATAATTCATGATTTTCCCCTCTATTACTTCCTAGAATATTATGGGTTTTAATAACCCTAATAATTTTTGTTATAAAAATTTGGCCCATTATCAGGATGTTAATTTGCTCGGTCACTTGGAATACCACATACATAACTCAAACCTCAATTACCCTTGGTTTTGTTTATCTCACAAAGTTTTTAAACATGAGCTTAGTTTTAATAACTTTGAGCTTGCCTCTCCTAGGCGCATTTGGATTAAGTGGAATTCAGATAAGCTCTCATTCTCTACTACTTTCTCTTCTAAGCAAATGAATATTATCGGTATTATTAAGTTTGGCTCTCATCAGAATATTTAACTTTCTGTGCTATATGCTTCAAACTTTTTTGAGGAACACTTCTTGCTTTAGGAAGATCTGAAGAATATGAATCCTAAAGGCATTATGCCTTGGTTGGTGCTAGGAGACTTTAACTACTATTGATCTCAATATGAAAAATCTGGTGGAAATGAGACTACTGCAGAATCTTCTTCTGTCCGAAGAAATGATGCCTTCAGACTCAATCTGTTTAACTCCTTTATATTTGATACTAATATATTGGATTTTACTTCTACTAGTAACTTTTTCACTTGGTTTAATCAAAGAGCTGAACAACCGATTCATTTAAAGCTAGATCGTGTGCTTGTAAATGATTCTTGGATCAACACCTTCCCAAATTCATATTACAGGGTGCTTAATAGTCTTATTTCTGATCATTCCCCGCTATACTTAAAGTGAATCTTGAGATGAAAATTCATTAAAGATTTATGTTAAAAAACTATTGGAGCAATATTCCAAATTTTGGAACACACTTTTAAACATATTTTCCTCCCCTTCTCAAGGAAACCAAATCATTTGCTTGTTCAACAAGTTAAAATTTTTGAAAGAGAATATCAAAGGCAAGACACTACAGGAAAAATGGCAAAAACCGGCGGTTTTCACCGGCGGTTTATATACCGTCGGTATTACCGACGGCTACGCCGGCGGTTAAGCCGTCGAACTCTAACGACGGTCAAATCGGCGGCTTAGCTACGATACACTGTCGGTATTACCGACGGTCTATAAACCGCCGGTAAACCGCCGGATATCAACATAAACCGGCGGCTTTCCGGCGGTCCAAACCGCCGGTGATAAGTGATTTTGTTCTGGCGGTCTAGACAGCCTGAAAACCGCCGGTAAAAGCCCTAATACGAGCCCCTCGCCCCGCTCATTTCATTTTCACTCTTTCCTTCTCTCTCTCGGTCGCTCGCCCTATCGTCTCCTCCGCTCGTCCGATCAGCCCCCGACGAAGGAACTCCGACCGCTGACCCCATTCCGACTGCCGCCGACCCCATTCCGACCGCCGCCGACCCCATTCCGCCTCGTCGCCTCTCCATTCGCACAAACCGAGATCCACCAACCCTCATTCGTTTGCAAGGTGAACTCTCCACATTCTTCTCTCTTCCTCTTCTTCTTTATGCTTCTTAAATCAGTTAACATTTCTTGAGATTGGAAAAGTGGATTTCTCTATTTCATTTTTATTCAAATAAATAAGATGATACAAATTCTTAAACTCCAATTTTTGATTCAAAATGTATAGGGTAGTTTGGATTATTTTGTCCCGATTCATTGAACCTGGACGGGTTCCGACTTCTCCCTGGGGGAATAATGGCCATTTTATTAATATTCGGAAGTTGCTTGTGGCCACCAAGTTTTGGTTGTAATCCCTGTGGCTTACTTAGTTGGAGATAATAATTTATAGCAGAAATAGCTTTACGAATTTTGTTTCTTTTCATAGTGCTTTATCATATAATTTAAGCTTAAGGGTAAAGTTTCTTACTGCAGGTAATGAGTACAAGTGGGCTCTAAGTACTTGAAATTCTTTTTTCTGGAAGAATAAATTTATCATTTTTAAAAATAATAATATTATTACTTTCTAAATATTTATAAATTCTAAAAATTTATTTGTGACATTTGGGTAGATCTTATGTTTGTGGCTTGTTCAACTTAATAACTTGACAAGCAAAACATAAATAGAAAAATTTGGCTCATTTGCTAAAAGAGCGGAGCTAAACATCATTTAAGCTAGCTCATATCAGGCTCATTTTTAGTAGGGTTGTCAAAATTGAGTCATGTGTTGGTTTTGGTTCCAACTCGGAAATGACCTGATACAAGTTGACCAAACTGGAACTTGACCCGCTTTTGTATACGGGTTAGGCAAGTTAACCCAAACCTAACATGGGGGTTACCGGCCACGGGTTGAAACTTTCCACCCCAAATTTTCTATGATTAAATTCTCCCGACTTCAATATTAGAAGGAAAAAAGGAGTTTGAATTTTCTTAATTCAAATTTGATAACAATGGATTTTATCTATGTTAAAATAAATATAATATGTTATTAAAAATAATTTTTTTTTTATATCTATCATTAAGTAAATTATTCTAACGAAATTAGAATAAGGATATGCTGATCCAATTTTCTCCAACATTAGAGATTTATAACAAACATTAATCTTTGGAGAAAAGCCTGACTTAATACAGCTACCCTCTTTTTATTTATTTATTTTCGTTTACTTTCAACGGAAACATTAATGTGGATGGTTTTTATTTTTAACTGACCTTAGTGGAATTGATGTGGTGGAGGTCACCAATTTGAAGGAGATCAGTGGCTTTAAATATTGAGCTTTTTAGACATAGAGATAAAGAACAAAAGAAGAAGTGGATTTCTGTCCATTATTTTAAGTCACTTCTTCCACATATAAATGTTTGTCGAGTCTTTATTTTATGTGAATATGAAACTTCTATCACTGAATAAGTTGAGTTCCTTTTTGGAATTTTGAAATCGCTTTATGAACAAAAAGCGGTTTAATGGTTACTATATAAACAAATATTTTGATAGAAATATTATATTACTATTTGTTAGGTTCAAATTTATTTATGTGTGACATCATAAGCTTAGTTATTGGTTATAATAGATCAAATTATAGAGACAGGATAGAAGATAAATAGAGAGAATCAAAGAACAAAAAACACGATCAGCAAATCACAAACGAACACAAGAGATTTACGTGGAAAGCTCAAATCTGAGAAAAATCACATGGGAAAAGGGAGAATGACTTTACTATAGTGAAGAGGCGGAGTACAAAACGGCTTACAAATCCTAAGCTATTTACAAAAAGTGGAGATTGTTTACTTTAAAGATAGAAGTGTACGTTGAAAAGGGTATCGTATGAGAAAGGTGAAAAGTAAAGTATATGATTGTTGAAGGTTGAGGTATTTTGGAGAGATGAGGTGTGTGGATTTTGGAGAAAAAGTTATTTGGGTGATTGTTGAAAAGTAAAATTCTTTTCCCTCTCTCTACTGCTCTTTCCCCTTTTATTTTCACTTTCTTGTGCCTCGAAATGAATATGAATTATGTATTTAAAAGTGAAAGAATTTCAAAAGCAAAATCAACAGAACCAGTGTTCAAGCCTGAAGAAAGGAAATAAAGACAAGCGTTTCATTATTTAATTTTCAATTGATTAATTAATGTGGAGTTTGGCTTCTACTTAAAAAATTAATAATTCAACGCGTCATATGTTGTAACTTATTTTAGAAACCTCTAAAAGAGATAAGCAAGCAGGCGTAAGAATCATAACAAAGTGATATCATGAAGAAGATGAGTGTGATTATTATGGTATTTTGAATGAGGTCCTTGACTTGGAATACCCAGGCTTAGATGAGAACATTGTATGCTTATTTAACTGTCAGTGGTATGATCCAGTACAAAATAGAGGCACAAGGGTTCATCCTATGTATGGTTTAGTAGATGTTAAACATAGTAGAAGATACGGAAAGTTTGATCCATTTGTGTTAGCAAGCCAAGCTATTCAAGTTTATTTCAGCAAATATCCCAGTGGTCGCAGAGACAAACAAGATTGGCTAGCTGTCATAAAAACAAAAGCACGAGGAATAATTGATCAACAATACATTGTAGCAACTACACATCAAGAGGATGAGATGTCAAGTTATATGCCTGTTGAAATTGAGGATATGCCAACTACAACCTCTACTATTGAAATGGAGTTAGAAGATGTCAATAGTTCAACTAGTTCAGAAGAAGAAGAGAACCAGGATGAAAGTGAAGATACTCTTGAGAGTGATGAAAATAGTTTTGATGATTCTGATTAGTTTATGTAATTTAGAATTGTAGAATTTAAATGTTTTATAATTTTTATTACTGCTTAGTAATGATATTATATTTTGCCACCTTGTCTTTATTAACTGCTTCATTAACTGCTTTATTAACTGTTTCTCAATTATTTTTTTTTAATATTGCAGATGGCTTCAGGCGACGATCCTCCTCGTAAATCATTTGCCTCAAAGTTCCGCCGGAAGAATATTACGACTAGCAGAGTACCCACACAGACTGAGGTAGGTGAGGGGCCTTCAGTTGCACCAGATCTACCTACACCACCACCGCCACCACCTGCCAGGAGCCAGCAGCCTTCACCAGAGCAGGTCAGGGACAGTTAGATCCACCTCTTGTTGTACCTCCATACTTCCCTGGCCACTTCCCTCCCAGCTCGACGAGTCCTCGCTTCCCCTCTCCATATCAGACACATGCTTCTCCATTCTATCCATATTACCCCCATCATCATCACAGGCTGCTGGTCCATCCACTGGTCCTCACCCTCCTTACCCTTACCCATATTACTACCCCTATCGGTGCAGCATGAATAGGGTGGACCATCACGACCACCAGAGGTTGGCGCTACCGATCCTGCAACAGCAACAGATAAGCGTCAATACATCGAGCCTGACGGCGATAAGTAAGTTCAATTTAAGTTATTCAGTTATTTTTATTTTGATATATTACATGTTATTGATAAACAAAGTCACTTGCAGCTTCAATCCTTCAAGGCCACCTATACATATGATCCGGGATATAATAAAGAATAAGTATGATGCTCCTTACTTATCCTGGAAGAAGATCCCAAAGCCAGTTAGAGATATGTGGTTTGGAGAATTTCAGATATGTTTTTTTTGTTATGATTTCAAATATATGATTTAATTTGTACTAATCTTTTGATATTGCCTAAATTTATACATAAAGAATTTAGGTGGTTGCCTGAGTACAGCACGAGGATCAGATCAAATTTTGAGAGAGAGGAGAGGAGCGACCCGTCTCAGAGACATGTTCACGGACATTAGAAAGTCCGGGCAGAGGCCTAATTGGATTGGAGAGGGCGTTTGGGCAGATTTGAGTAGTGCTTGGGCTACCCCGGAGTTTATAAAAATGAGAGAGCAGAATAAACAGAACAGAGCCTCTGACTGCGGCGGTTTATGAAGCTCTCTTCATACTGGTGGATCTGTACCTCATACAGAACATAGGCGGCGACTGGTAAGTGTTTTGAATTGGTTTATTACATATATTTATGTTAGTATAACTAAGCATCAAATTTTCAGAAAAAGCACCTGGGTCGGGAGCCAACACCATTAGAGCTGCATACAAGAACTCATCAACATCAAGCTGACCAGCAGTGGGTTGATGAGAAATCTAAGAAGGCTCATGTGAGTAAAATTTTTTGGATTTTTAGAATAAAAATTTATTTTAATAAAATTATTTGTAACTTGCAGGATGATTTCTTACGAGTTAGAGAAAGTAGGCAGTCCACTGGCGAGGGATCATCTTCTGGATCAGCCCATACTTCTGAGTATCAGACATGGTCAGAAGTTGTTGGTGGAAGACAGAGGGGGAGGGTATATAGCATGGGTTCACAAGCTTTTGCTATTGAGGGCAGTTCATACACCTCTGCATTCCATGATCCAAGTGGAGCTGAAGAATCTGTAAGTGAGAGGGTTGCAGCACTTACTAGAGAGATTGAAGAGATGAAAAGGGTTCAGAATGAAATGCAAGCAGAGTTACAATCCTACAGATCAGCTGGAAAACAAAGGAAGAAGGACCAACAGGAGCAGCCATCTGCAGATAGTGAGGATACCGATGATGATTAGATGTTTATTATGTTTGATGAATGTATTAATTAGAACTTGTGAACTTCTGAACTGGTGATTGTAGCATTATCATGAACTATCTTGTGAATTTGTGATTATAATGTTGTGATGAATTTTTGATTTTGTTTGTATTTTCTAGTTGTGATGAATATAGCGGCGTGTTGCCCAACATATATATACTTTTTCTGCAGGTTTAGACTTTAGGGTGAACCTCCCTCAAATAGAGGGGATGCTGTCAATTTTTTTTTTCAGGTGCTACAGGTTTCCGGCGGCTAACCGGCAGTTTAGCCGCCGGAAACTACGATACCGGACGGACAAGATAAAGCCGCCGGTTATATTATTAAACCGCTGGTACTTACCGGCGGCGAACCGACGGCCGCCGGCGGTTATACGATGGACGCCCGACTGTTTAAACCGTCGGTAATACCGACGGCCATAACCGCCGTCCACCGCCGGTACCTTACCGGCGGTCTAACGGCGCCGTCCGGCGGTCTAATAACCAGACGACGCGAGGTTTAACCGCCAGACAACCGCCGGTAATTTGACCGGCGGTTACAATACCGGCGGCCTAACCGCCGGAAGACCGACGGTTAAAATTCCGGTGGTCACCGGCGGTATTGGCCGCCGGAAAACCGCCGCACAAAATTAACCGCCGGTAAAAAGCCGTCGGAAATGGTTTCCTACGCCGTTTTTACCGGCGGTTAACAAACCGCCGTTAGACCGCCGGTAACGTTAAAAACCGCCGGTAAATCTACACTAACCGCCAGAAAAAACTGCCGGTTTTCAGCGTTTTTCCTGTAGTGAGAATTGGAAATCCTTTTGCATGATTGCTACAAAATGTTCAGATTTGTCTATTAAACATCATCAGTGTCAGATCCTTATCGATAGACATCCTATTAACACATTGTTTTGTAATAAGATTAAGAAGATTAATGTTGATCTTGCATTTTATAACTCTTTATGGGCCTCTTGGACAGCTCAGAGGGCTAAAGTCAAGTGACTGACTAACGGGGACGAAGATATGAAATTTATCTATTCTAAGTTTCAAAAGAGAAACTCCTTCAATATATGCACCCTCTCTATATCTATCCTTGGTTCTGACCTCACTCGTGATGACATTGTTCATAATATTATAAATCACTTCAAGGATTTATACAACTCAACACCCCTAATGCACACTGACATAAACATTATCCCTACAGGCAATGTTATTGCTAGCACCGCAATTTCCTCTCTTACTATGCTGGTTAATAATGAAGAAATTCATTCGACAATGGTTGTTCCAATTCTGCATCTAGACCTAACAGATTTACTTTTGATTAATTTCTACTAGAAAACTTGTAGCAAAACTAACCCTTTGATTTGCAAAGCTGGCAAATATTTTTTCTCTAAATGTTACCTCCCTAAAATAGTTAAAGCCACTGCCATAGCTCTCATCCCAAAAAATACACATGCTAAGAATATTCAGGACTTTAAACCCATTACTATTTGCAACATTTTTCATTAAATTATTGCAAAGGTTCTTGCTTCTTGTATGAAACTAATTTTGTCAGATATTATTCATTAGAGTCAAGCTGCTTTCATTTCTAAAAGGCTCTCCACATATAATTCTATTATGGTGGCAGAGATTCTCAGCTTGTTTAAAAAAAGCTACAAAAACAAATATTTTTTGTGCAAATTTCAACATCAGGAAAGCTTTTGACCGGGTTTCTAAATAGTTTATTTTTGCTAGACTAGCTTAGAAAGGATTTCCTGACATTTTCATCAACTGGATTAAAGCTTGTATCAATGATATTCCTTTCTCCAGATGTATTGACGGGGCACTTGAGGGATTCTCTTCTTCCTAGCTCGTCTGGTTTAAGGCAAGGTTGTCTTCTCAACCCTTATCTCTTTTGTATTATTATGGATGCTCTCTCTTGCCTTATTGATTCCCTTAATAATGCTAAAAGTTTTAGGGCTTTAACCTTGAGAGGTTTCACTTATCCCATCTCACCTACGTTGATGACTTGCTTGTTAATGGGAAGGCTGATATTTCTAACTATAGCAATCTCATGAGAACCCTCAATATATTTTCAAACCTCTCTAGCTTGCACCTTAACTTGCAAAATAGCTCGCTTATTCTTTCCCCTCTCACACCTTCATCTCCTGACATTTTGAATTCTCTTCAAATTCCTAACATCTCCACCAAAAAATTTTATATATGGATTTTGATATCTCTAGGTAGGACCAAACTCATTGATTTTTCACCTTTAATGGATAAAGTAACTCATCTCTTTTTAGGGTTAGAAAGCTAGACTGCTTTCTTTTGAAGGTAGATTACAATATGTCAAGTTTACTATCAGCAATATGGTAGCATACTGGATTAGAGGCATTATCATTTCTAAAACTATTTGCATGGCTATTGGGAAATTATGCTCTAAATTATTATATTTTGGGGGATCTCAACTTAGATGCCTTCATCTTATTTCTTGGGCTAACACTTGTAAGCCTACATCTAAAGGAGGTCTTGGGGTTGCATCATTTTAGGCTTTAAGATTTACTTTTAACTGTGAAACTATATTGAGATGTTATAACAGACCTTCTCCTCTCTCAAATTGGCTAAATTCCCGTTATATTTCCCCTTGGAAATCAGTTCAGAATAATGCCTCTGCTTTCTGGAAAAGTATTTGCAACACTGTTATATCGGCTAAGAATAAATTCCATTTTATCATTAGCAAAAATAGCCCTATTTCTTTTCAATGCAATCATTGGTGTTTGGGTGCCTCAATTTTTGAAAAAATTCATGATATTCTAATTTCTATTGTGGCAACCCTAATGCTAAGCTTGTTGATTGGATGATTAAGGATGTTTGGGATATTATAGATCATATAGGCTCTCTATTTAGAGATTTTATTCAAGATTTAGCCATTACTCTTAATTCCTTGAATCACATTTACTGGGATAAACTAGAGAATGCCAAATTCAAATATTTCTAAATGGAATATTTTGCAAATGATGACACTCTTGCTTGGCATAATTTGGTTTAACATAAAAGAATTCATTAAGATATTCTGTTTATACCTGGATGGCTCTTAAGGGAGGATTGAAAACTGTTGATAATATATTATATAGAAACATTCAAATTCAGGGCACATCTTGCTATTTATGTCATGGTTGCTCTAAAACTACCTCACATTTGTTGTTTGAATGTAACTATATATTCATTCATGATGTTGACAAGATTAATTTCTTTCTTCCAAAGCTTCTACCTAAGGCCTACTATTTTTCAAGCTCTTGATCATATTGGAGGGCTTTCTGTGGCTGACAATATTAAAAAGGGCATGTTGCTTATTCTTAATGCCATTGTTTACTTCCTTTGGAATGAATGTAACATCAGGCGTTTTAATTCCAATGTTGTATATGTTGTTACTCTTACAAAAAAAATTTCTAGAGCTATCTATCTTAAAGTCTCTAGATGGAAAAATGGAGATTTCTTGAAGGACATACTCAATTTGAAGCATATATGATTCTCTGCCTATGTCATGATTTTGCCAAGTGACCTTTGGATGTTTTGTTGGCTGTCTGTGGGCTATTTCTGGACTACTACACCTGCATTTTTGAGTATTTTGATAAGCTGGGATGCCTGGTAGCCTATTTGGCATGGTTTTGTCTATTGGAAATTGGATGGCTTATTTTCTATTCGTGGACAAATGCTAGATTATTGTAATTGCTGCTATTTGATTGTGGCATTTCTACTGACTTCGATTTTGTCTAGCAAGCCTAATTTTGGATCTTGGACAATGATGAAGCTTTCCACCTTTGCCACCTTTCCCTTTGGACGGTCTTTGGACAACCAAGGGAAAATTTGATTCAGCCATAATGACATTTTATGTATTTTTCTGAGTCCAATAGATCAATCTAATTTTTTAACTATTTTTGTTTTATTTCTTGTTTATCTCTTATTGCTGCTATATTTGGGTTTTTATTTCTTCAGCGTCATTTTTGTTGATGGCTAGGCTTGGTTTACACTTATACATCTTTTTTTGATTCAATAGAATGGGCTAAGCTCTCAATTATTCCCAAAAAACATTTATAAGGATAGTGAAGGCATTGTAGCCCACCTTTATCTTATTTGTTGAATGTTTAGACTATCAATTAAAAATTTTTAATTTAAAATTTTCATTCTCCCCTTCAAAAAAAAAAAATTCATTGAGTTGATAGGACATAATTATTTGTTATTTTTGTATATATATTTATATGCATATAATTAAAATTTTATAGTTATATCATGTGAACTACCATTATGTACTTATATTAGATTTTTATGACATATTGAGTTCTCCTATGTGCATGATTTTTTCCTCTCTTTAATTTTACATGCAAATGTGGTATTTCTTGATGTGTGTTTTCTTATAATTTTTATATTATTATTATTACATCATATATAATTCATTTAATATAACAAAAAATTATAGATAATTTAAATTGAAATAATTTATAATTGAATTTGGGACCATGAAAACTTTGATTATTATAAATTTATAGTCAAAATGAATGACTTGCTAAGATGAATCCATCGATACGAAATATGATTCGATCGAACTACAAATGAGCCCAAATTAGACACTCGAAGCAAAATGAAAAAACTTGGGATATTAATTGATAACTAAATGATGTTCAAATCTTGTATCTTTATAGTTAAATTGAGCATCTCAATGGGACTAATCAAATGAGCCTAAGATAAATTATTCTAACATCATTAAAGCACTTAAATGCTAAAAAAATAATCTATAACTGAGAGGATTAATAGAATTTAAAGTATATTTATAGAAAATGCTACTCTTAAAATCCATATGTAGGTCATCATCGGTATATGAAGAGGAAGGGGGAGCTTGGACCTTGAGACCTTGAGTTCAAATTATATGGACCACCTCTTTAGCCATGATTTTTTATATCTTTAATTTTTCATTCTAATATGGTATTTCTCAATTTGAGTTTTTTGTTATATATTTTCTATATTATTATTACATCATATATATATAATCTATTATAAAAAAATTCATCTAATCTCACACAAAACTTTAGACAATTTAAATTGAAATCTTTTCTACCTAAATTAGGACCATCAAATTTTTGATTATAGCAAATTTATAGTCATCTTGCTAAGAGGAATCAATCGATACTAAATATGATTCAATCGAGCTCCAAATGGGCCCATATCAGCCACTAGAAGCTGATTTTAAAAACTTGGGATATTAATTGATAACTAAATGATATTTAAATATTATATATTTATAGTTAATTGATAACTAAATGGTATTTAAATATTATATATTTATAGTTAAATTGAGCATCTCAATGAGACTAATCAAATGAGCCCAATATAACTTAATTTTAACATAATTAAATCACTTAAATGTTAAAAGAGCTATTTCTAATTGATGGGATCAATATAATTTGATTATATTTATAGAGAATGTTACTCTCAAAATTTTTACATAAGTCATCATTCTCTAGATGAAGAGGAAAGAGGGAGTATGGACATTGACTTCAAATTAGATGGAGCTCAGATGATGAACTATTATTGTTGACCACCACCACGAGACTACCAACATCCTGTCACCATCACCTAAATATAATTCCTCGACCACCCTTGCTAGATTGCAGTCTTCTAGCCTTCATTGCTTAAGTATGATCCTTAAACCACCATCACCCATTTATGATCCTTTGACCATCACCACCTATCTATAAACCTTTGATCGTTATTATTCATTTACATTCCTAGGACCACCATCTCCTACCTATGATCCTTCAATCATTATTAACTAATTATGATATCTTAACCATCATCGCCTAACTATGACCCTGTGACCATTATTATTATTTGATTAAGTTCCCTTGTCTATCATTGCTAAACTATGGTCCTATAATCATCGTTACTCAACTACGGTCTTTTGAACATGGTTACCTAATTATTGTCATATAACCTCATCGACCGACTATGATCCTTCAACCACTGCCAGATGATTACGGTTATTCAATCATTATAGCTCAATTATAGCCCTCTAACAATCATTGCTTGACTGTGTGTTTTAGAAACATCAATTTAGAAATTACTACTTAACTTTATAAATTACATTATTTACCTTTGTACCTCTTATAGGAATACTTTTATAGAGCTATCAAAATATGCTTATTATTGAGAGTAGATTGTCTGAGAATCATATGTTTATGGCAGACTCTTAGGATAAATTCATTTCTATAATTTTTAATAAATTGGTAATCAACTCAAAATCAATTTAGAAATTTTTTTCTTAAAAATTGAGGCTCTCTCTAGACACTAGTTAATTAAAAATTATTCTTTATATTTCATGGATGAGATAGATAATAGAGCTTACTGTTGATCAAAACTCTCAAGTGCAAGTATATTTTCATATCATGACCAATCAAAAGTATAATAGAGATATCTCTCACTTAAGTACATTTAACTTAACACACATATAACTTTTCTTAGGATAGAACTTCTCTTATAGGCATGATTCCTAATATACCTTGGTATTGTTTTAATATGATAGATAGTTATTTTCTTGGATAAAAAATGATCACAAGTTCATATGAGTAACTCTAATTGCATATACATGGGTTGTCTTATTTCCTTCCTTCTAAATGAATTATTTATAGCATTAATAAGAGTACACGTTTTAGATATCTTGGATCTATTGTTCAGAGTGATGGTGAAATAGATGGGGATATTATCAGCAGAATTCAAGTTGGATGGTTGAAGTGGAGGAATGCATCGGGCTTGTTATGTGATAGAAATGTACCCCTCAAACTTAAGGAAAATTCTATAAGATGGTAGTGAGGCCTGCAATGCTTTATGGTGCTGAATGTTGGCCATTAAAAGAGAAGCATAATACTAAGTTAAGTGTGGCAGAGATGAGGATGCTCAGGTGGATGAGTGGCTTTACCCTTAGAGATAGGATACGAAATGAGCATATACGTGAAAAGGTTGGAGTAGCTCCAGTAGAAGATAAGATTAGAGAGAGTCGCCTTAGATGGTTTGGTCACATTAAACGGCGGCCTTCCGATGACCCGGTTAGGAGAGTAGAGGTATTAGATTTGACTTATGTTAAGAAAGGTAGGGGTAGACCTAAAAAGACTTGGTTAGAAATATTAGGAATGACCTTTCTTTATTAGATTTAAACGAGAATTTGACTTTTAATAGGATACAATGGAGAAAAAGGATTCATGTAGCCGACCCCACGTAGTGGGATAAAGGCTTGTTGTTGTTGTTGTTGTTGTATTAAGGATTGTAAGTCCTACATTTTTTTAGTCCAACACTTAGAATTTGTATATCTAAAAATTCTATTTTTTTTTCTTTTTTGAGATCTTGATGTCAATTTTAAATAATACAATTCATGATTATTAATATAGTATCTCTGCCTAGATTTGATTTACTCCACGACTAAGTAGTTTGAAGCTCAATCTTATTTTCAAAGTCCTTACTAGTACACTTGACTCTTTCGAACTTTTTTTGTGAGTTAATTATAATTTTCGAATAGATTTTCAATAGGAGAGCTAATTATCTCACTCAATTATGAATTGTAATTAAGCTTAACTTAATATGACTTAACTTTAATCATATTGCTTATTGCAAGTATTTTTATCTCTATTTAATCATTTAGTTGATCTTATAAATCTTACTCATAATATTATCGTGGGCAGATTTAAATTCAATACCTATTGTGAATATTCAATATCTATTACTTTTCCTCCAACCTTTTGATTAGTCAAGCTAATAAGTCTTATATATTTATTTATTAGAAGGCACCACCCAATCTAATATATTAAAGAAATTATTATGTGCGGAGTCCGAAATAAAAGAACAGATAGGATATATGAATGTACACACTGTATATATATTTGTATAAAATATATATCAAAATTTTAGTATGTGTACACAAAATAATTTATCCATATATTAGGCCACATAATTGGCTACTCCCTCTCACCTAGTCTCTTATCTCGGGATTCCGACCTCATCTTATAGGCCTATGACTAGCATAGCTCTCCCTCGGTATAAAAACGAGGCACATGGACTTCGAGACCCTCGGCTCTTTCGCGGCTAGGCTTAATATTTTTTTAGGAACTGTCTCTGCTAATTGCTTCCGTATCAGTAATGGCTGCGGGAGAGGAAAATCCAAACCCGATGCCCGATCCATCCTCCATGGATGACACCTCTGCTCTCCTTTCTTCTTATCTTGGTCTCAGTTTTGCCGTTTTTTTAGGGTTTATCCCGCGCTTCACGCTCTCACACGTAGCCTCCCTGCAATCCCGCAATCGCATCCTCTCTCTAAAGCTCTTCCACGCCGAGGAGCAGCTCGACCAGATGAGCTCCCGCCGCAAGGAGGATTCAAAGGCCAATGCTCGGGTCGTCGAAATCTTCGCAAGCCACCGTCATGCTTGGCAGCAGGAGGAGAAGCGCTTCCTCCACCGTATCGAAGCCGCGGCTGATGAGATAGCGGTGCTCCGGTCGCGGATCATTGAGATGGAGCGTACCGAGGCTGACCTTCGTTGCTCCGTTGAGAGACTCAGGGGGGAGGTGGCGGAGAGGGATGATATGCTCGATTTGATGTCAAGGAGAGAGTCGGTGGCGGGGGTGGAGCGCGAAGCTGAGGAGTTATGGAAAAATGAGGCGGAGGAAGTGTTGGACGCGGAGGATGAAGTGCAGGGTGGTTATTGCTGTGATTACGAGCGAATGGGAACGATTAGGGTTCCGAAGGAGATGGAACCTGTGCCGGATTCCTGTTTTGTTGAGGAGAGCGTTGATCTGGATGATATGGCGATGATGTACTGCCGCGGGAACAGATTCAGGCCCAGTTTCTCACCGGCGTCAGCATCTTCCAAGCTATGGACGGAGGGCCCAAACGCGGAATGGCAGGTTAGGACTAGGGATTTTTCAAGCGATGAGTTTTTTTTATGATTGATTTTCCTGAAATCGCTTCGTACGAATCTGGCATACTTCAGGGGTTGATATTGTCACAATTTGGATATTTCATCGGCATTTTACCTTCCTTATTTTTTGCTTTCGCTCAGCCCATATAATTACTTTCTCCAACTTTCGCTTTGTACGGGTGCAGCTTAGCCGTAATTTGTGAACAGTAGCTACTTTAATTTCACGCCATGCTCATGGAGTTCCTCATCTTTCCCTCGCTTTTCTTCTAATTTATGAAATTTAAACCTTTTGCTCCGAAGGTGATGACGAAGAAAACAGAATTACGACATCTTTGGTATAGATTCAATTTCTTTTTCCGGTATGGCGGATTTTCTTTGAAGCAGTCGCTAGTATTAGCGGCGGAAATGAAAGGGTTTACCACAGGCTCGGGGCGGCAAAGCTTCCATAATGTACATTGCTCTAAGAGGTTTATAGGCAAATCCTCCCTACTATAAATATTTAAAGTATTTACATGAGGGTTCATTCGAAACCAAATCTAAGAGGGTGAGGGCCGCCCGCAGGCTGTCCCTGATTTTACCTCTGTTTGGTATTCCTATTACACTTTTAGCTAGCTGGGAAGAAAATTTTGGCATAGAAAAATCATTGGGTGCTGTGGGTGGATTGGTTTGAAAAATGAATTGATCACTGAAACTTAATTAACCTCCTTTTTCTTTTGTTTGCTCATTATTTTTGTGTCTGCTGATTGCTTTTGTTTATTTGTGTAAAGTTCACTACCTAACACCAACTTGTCGTTTACCATTTACAGCTCACGTGACAAGCAAGGCCTTAATTTCTTACGGTTCTTTTTACCTACCGTTACTTTTCTTGTTTTTAAACTCAATGGCTGGAATAATCATGTATATTTTATTGGTAGGGTGCATTCGAACTGTAGCTTTCATTGATGAACACAGTTCATAGTTATATTCTAATTTAATTTCATCCTTCAGTACTCTTTCTTCTCATTCAATTTGCTCTGATAGTATAGCTTTATGACTTGGCTTTTTTATTTGCTAATTTGATTCAACCCTGTAGGATCTCCAATTTGATTCCCATGAATCAACGTACTATGGGAAGCATCACGTAGCAAGGTGACTTACAATAGAGTTCAATTAACACCATACTCTGATAAATCAGCAGCTCAGTGACTTAAATGGTTTAATTTATTTACAGGAGAGAGTATCCTTGGAAGGTAAACAATGATGCTGCAGGAGTATCCTCCAAGCTAAAATTACTAGAGCAAGAGTTGAGTAATTTGGAGAAGGTAGACAAAGTGGAGCTGACAAAGGTCCCGTTACTCTTGAGAAAGCTATGGAAGCGGTACCAATCTCTAGCCGGAAAGATTGATGATTTATGTAGGAGAATGGTAACTTACTTTCGTCTTACGAAGCGTTTAATCGTTTAATTTCCTGTTTCTGTTGATCTGCTTTTTAGTCATCGCCAGCTAAATGTGTTCCAATTGGAAGTTTAAATTCTTATTTGTTAAGCCAAGTTTGAAAAATGTTAATCATAAACTGGCTGAAAGAAACACCTAGTTTTGCTCTGATCAAGTAAAGTTCCTCTTTTTCTCATTGTTTCAGCAAGTTCACTGATGTCTGTGAACCAAGCCTGAGCCCGGATTTTCGAACTCAGAAGCAAACTGTTTATCTTGTTGAAGCATCCGCACTCCAGCATCGAGCAAAAGAGATGAGGCAGAAGCTAAACGCTCTTCACGCAGAGACAGCCAAGACTTATCTTGGAGATGAGCTTACTGGCCAGGCCAAGCTTGCTATGAGGAGATCACTGGATTCCATTAGGAACAGCTTCAAGGAGATGCAGAGGAACCTTGAGATCTGGTTGGCGAGGATCATGGGTGACCTAGAGGGCATTCTCGCTAGAGATGGTGACTCACGTGTAAGGGATTACTATATCTCCCGGTACCCTTTTGTCAGATAACAGTCAATCTTTTTGCTAAAATAATCTGATAATTATACAGTTTTCATTTGCGAATTATGATTCACACATATATTTCTGGCAATGATGATGCTTTTGGAATTAGGGGGGGGGGGGGGGGGGGGCCAATCCTTCAGGTCAGAATCTCTCTGCCATTCATTGATGGGAGTATAGTATTGGGTCCTAGTGTTAGCTGGTTTTCGTCATTCAATCTCTATCTTTAATCATAGACACTGTAGCTTTGAAGCTTGTGCAGAGATTTGAAAAGTAGGATCAGTTTTTTCTTATTTTTATTTTGGAACTTTTGAGCCCCGCAAGCTTCGAACCTTGTTGGTAGCCAAACTCCATCCGGAAGATCAAGATGAGCTACCAAAAGTATGAACACTAAATGCTATAGTCCCCTAAGAAAATGTGTATGAGATTTTTTTTTTTTTTTTTTGGAATGGGATATCTACCCGCTACCACTCCAAAAAAAATGTTTGGCGGCGTAACTAATCCCTCAACTGAACCTACCGGTATTTGGCCCACACTTGTTTTGCCCCACTTAAGAGGCGAGGCCTTAGTAGAGTGTATTCGAACCCGGGATGGGGGGTTCCCAACTGTGCTCGCCCACTAACCACTCTAAACCTCGGTGGATTTTGAGGTCTATTCTAAGTGAACTAATCAAAATCAGATTTTTTTGTATAATAGATATGAAAGAGCAATCTTTGTCAATTCTTTCACAAATTTGGTGGATCATCTTACACCTTTTGCTTGGGAAATATTTGTCTGGTCCTCCCACTAAACAATGGACCACAACTTATTTTTTCTGTAGGCTATTTTCATGTTAGATAATAATAAATCTATCATGAAGTGCATTTTCAGTAGGCTTTTCAGAAAATGTAAAAAAGTTTTGTGAACGTCGAAGTTCCATAGATCCAGTCCTCTTGTTTCGTAAAAATAGTGTAGGGCCAGAAAAAGCCTAAAATCTAGAATTGAAAGGGACCGCACGGTGGTACCTGCTTGCAATCAGTGATTCAGTAATAGTTGAGGTTGAAGCATCCATTTCATCTGTAGCACAAAGCCTGTAGCTTACAGAGTTGACAGCGAAGATTCTGCAAGAAAATTCATAAGGCTTCTTAGTAGGAGCTGCTCAAACCTCAGCCTCGTTGATAGCACTTAGTATTTTTAGACTGAATTAATGATGCTCATCTTCTCCAAATATATACTCTTTCTGGAGCTGCATCATATATATATTTGTTAGCTTTAGATTGGCATAGCGGAGCCCGAAATTTTTTTTAATGGGGGCATAAATTATATATGAGGATTTACATACATGTCATTATATATTATTCTATTTATATAGAAAAATTACTCTATTTACGTATCTAATATCTAAAACTTTAATATTACTTACATATATCACCCATAGTTCACTTTGATATCAAATTTGGGTGATAGGAATAACATATATGGGTGGTGAGAATGAAATATGAGTCTCATATTTTATATTAAAGTAATATAAAATGATATGTATGTAATATTAAAATTTTAGGTGTTAGATATGTAAATAGAGTAGTATAAAGTGGTATTTATGTAAATCCCCCATTAGAGATAAACTTTGTAATCATTAAATCATGCGGTTAGTAAAAAATTTATAAATTACATAAAGAAAATTATTTCATCGGTTATAAATTAATAGTCTTTGATAGAGAATCTAGTAGGTAGCGTATTATAATAATTACTTTAAATTCCCTAAAAAATTATTTAGAATGCTTTCACAAATTAAAATCGTAATCTTTAATCGAGCAAATTCAAATTTGTTCAATTTGTTAAAATCATTTCATCATCTCTGAAAATCATGCCAAATCATCGAGAATTTATGTCCAAAGACTAAATTATGATATTGTGTTATGTATCTTATAAAGGGCCCACCTTGCGCTATTACTAATTATGCTCATTTTTTAATTCTTTTTTCAGTTAATGTTTCTTTAATATTTTCCAATTTAAATAACATGCAAGTGCTTAACGGCTCTAATTTTAAGAAATGCAAAGAGCATATTACTACTATTCGTAGGTGTATGGATCTAGATTATGTAATTCAGACTAAATGCCCTCTTGCCCTTACTGTGAAAAGCACTATTGAACAAAGGGCAAATTTTGAAAAGTGTGAGCGTTTAGACCGCATGAGTCTTATGATCATGAAACACTCTATTCTAGATACCATCCGAGGTGCAATGCTTGAGGAGGAAACTGCTAAGAAGTTCCTAAGCCAAATAATATATCATTTCGCAGGTTTTGAAAAGGACGAAACAAGTACTATTCTTAGTAAATTTATTTCAATGTGATATAAAGGCAAATGGAACATAATGGAGTACATTATAGAAATGTCTAATCTTATTACAAGACTAAGAGCATTAAATTTAGAATTATTTGATGACATTCTTGTACATCTAGTCTTAATCTCTCTTCCTGCACAATTCAATCCTTTTAAGATAAGTTACAATACTCAAAAGAAAAAATAGACTTTTAATGAACTCATTGTTCAGTGTGTGCAAGAGAAAGATTAAAAAATGTAAAGATAGAAAGTATTCACTCAGCTTCTTCTTCTTATGATTTTGCTACCAAAAAAAGAAGGAATTATAAAGCTAAAGGAGCTGCAGATAAAAGGGTCTTCACAACCTAAAGTGTAATAGAAGCAAGATCTGGTTATTAATTATTTCTTTTGCAAGAAGATTGATCATGTGAAGGATTGTCCAAAATATGTTAACTAGCTCATAAAAAAGGATAAACTTTAGAATTTTATTTGTTATGAAGTTAATTTGATCTTAGTACCAAAAATACTTGGTTGATAGATACGTGTGCAACTACTCACTTAAGTGTGACTATGCAAGATTGTCTAAGTCCATGCCATCACTGAGGGTACAATAAAGATTAGGCATTAACACTTCATTTACTTTCTTGCTTCATGTCTAATAATCGTATTAAAAATCATTCAATCACCCTTTTTGTCGTTTGCATGCCAAAAAATCTAGTGAATTGGGAAATTTAATGTATACTCATATATGCTTTCATAGATATTAAACAAGTAGTTAACATATCATGCTAAAGGAACTCACCCTCAAGGGGGCCCACAGTGGGGAACTCGCCTACTAATCTAAGAGGTGCTACTTGCCTAGAACTCGTAGGAAAACAAACAAACCTCTCTTGGGGCTATCGAGGAGCTTGCATTATTATAAGCAAATCAAGGAATTCTCATCTCATCAAGCTAAGAACTCAATACCCACCTAACCTTGGCCGCCATCTCAACTCAATCACCAACCTATTTGCACCATTATTGACCATAGAGATACCTTGAAGCCCTTCAGACCTCTACCTCTTTCAACCAATAAGAGGATCACACCATGTCTAGGATATTTTTATGGAGCATTAAAGGGTGCTTTATGTAAAATTGAAATATTTTTCTTTTTTTGATATTACATTATCTATACCTTTCAAAATCTCATAAATAAAGGGAGATGAAAAATAATTTAAGTATTTATTTTTTTATTGATTCTATTGCTAGTTTGTGATTCATTATTTTTATTATTATTCTATTTATTATCTTTTAGACCTACTATCCACTTTCCATTCTCACATAAATTC
Organism: Dendrobium huoshanense; assembly: GCA_016618105.1. NCBI lineage: Eukaryota > Viridiplantae > Streptophyta > Magnoliopsida > Asparagales > Orchidaceae > Dendrobium > Dendrobium huoshanense. The sequence goes on along the minus strand of CM028356.1, from coordinate 35,112,098 downwards.
CACCACAATCAGGGGCTGTTTGGTTGCCTCAAAGTAAATGCAATGTAAAGTAAATCAGTGTAAAGCATGTAGCATTTCAAATACTTTGAGGTTGTTTGGATGTTGCAAAGTAAACACATGAGTAAGTTTCCCTTGTTTGGTTAGATATATAAGTAAAGTAAAACAGTGCATTTGTAAATTTTTTTGTCATTTGTAAATGTCATTATAACTAGTGTATTTATAAAGTTCACCGATTGTTTAACTTGTTTGGGAAGCTTTCTTTTTGCTTTCTAAAACTCATTTCATCTTACCGAATATTATATCTTTAGCTTTCTTTGATCAAGTTCATTTTTTTGTAATTTTATAACAAATAATTTGATTTCACTTGTTGATAATGTTTTCCCTAATATATAGATAAAAAATATGTTTCGATATTCCAAAATTCAATCATGTTTGACTTGATTGGAAATTAGTGATAAAAGTTTTGTGATGCAAAATCAACTAAAAAACAGTTTTGATTGCTAGTAATATGTTATTTCTCATAACAGATTGAGACGAGTTATTTAAACCAAAGCAAACAGAACACTGAAATCATACAAGATCCAAGGTTTAAAGATGCCCAGTCAGGAAAGCACAAACATCATTTCCGCATACTTTCCTCAGCAAATCAATTGGCTTTCTCTTGATATTGAACTATGTTGTTGTGAGATTCGGTGAAAAGTCACTCCAGGCAATTCCGTTCATGAAGATTCTTCAAATCAAGATCAGTTGAGCTGTCAAATGAACTACTCTCACTGGCAGTGCGATGGTGTCATGGGGCTAGTAAGGAGGTGCTGAAATTAAGTGAGAAACTCATCAAGAAAATCAACAGAAACTCACCAAGAAATTACTTATTCTACTTGCAGGTCAAAATTCAAATAATCAACATTTTAAATGCATGAGTTTTACTTTACACTCCTAATTCAGGCAACCAAACAGCCCATAAGTAGGCCCTAAGAATATCAGTATCATCCAAAATATATATTTGATCCAACAAAACCTTTAATAGCATTAAAACAGCTCAACAAATCATTCTTCACATAAAGCAACAAATAATCCTTGCAAGCAAACATTTTAATAGACTTCCTTTGATTAATTCCGATGCTAATACAATATGTTTATATTAAAAAAAAAGTAAAATAAAATATATTCTTAATAATAATTATTTTATATTATAATAATAAATATTAGATATTTCTATAATAAGAATTAAACAAAATAGTAATATTAATATGACACCATTTTTAACATGTTAACTCTAATAACTCTAACCACTAAGTTTTCATTTGGGACAGTTTTTTTTTTTTATTACTTTATATTGAAATTTTAGTACAAAAGTTTTAATTTATGTACTAAAATTTCATTTTAAAGAGCAATAAAAAAATATTTTCAAACCGAAGCATAAGAGAATTCAAAAGTAGAACAGAAGGGGTACCAAAATATAAATACATAAGCAGTCAGTAGATCTAGTTGAAAGCATGATGAAATTAAGTAGCAAAGTGGTGCAACTAGAGATTCTAGAGGAACCGTTAGTCCCAACATTTGAAAGTAACTCTCAAATCCTTTTTTAGAAAAAAAAAAAAAAAAAAACTAACAAGTGAGACAAAAAGCAAACAGATTCTCTTCGGCTAGTTGGTCATGGAATTGCATCAGGGTTTCACTTCTTCTCTTCCTTCTCAGCCTCTGCAGCCTTCTTCAATCTGGCACCAACCTGCCTAGCATTCATTCTCTCTACACGAAGTTTTCCATAAGCCTTGAAAGCCTTCATCTCATCTGTGACTTTCACCATCTCAACTGAAGGCTTGTCAAGCACAAAAGGCATATAGTCACCCTTCACCTGGGTGGCAGTAGCAAGCTCTTCGGGAGTGGAATCACCAGCCTATATAATTACATAATTGAGGAAAAATGTCTCACCAGTACCATATGCGAAACAAAGTCACTAAGAGAACAAGTTTTGATAGTATAATTCACCTTAAATTGCCTTGCACGTCTTGGGAAAATGACTAGCTTAGCCTTGTATGTCTTCAGCCTTTGCACATTGGCCTGGAGACCTTCCAAGGAGCGGTTCTTCCTACGGTGATCAACTGCAATGCCAATTGTGGGTGCAAGCTTCTTGGGAATTCCTGCAGCCTATATAAAGCCAGATATATCAATTTATAAAGACCTCATATGATGATAGATTCAGGAACATGATACAAATTGTTAACAAAAAGAGAATAGCAAATAAAAGAAAAGGGTAGGCAGGTCTACTGGGTTCAGGGATCTGAAAGAGAACAGTAATGGCTGTATATTAACAACTTGACAAAAAAATGTGAATTCATAGTGCAATATAACATGTAAGAGCAAAACAGAACAAATTTGATAATAAACTTTGCCAATTATTACCTTGAGTTCCTCGAGAGTAAAGCCTCTACCAGCTCTTGGTTTCATATTGTACTTCAGTGTCTGGCAACGAACAACTGGGCGGAGGGGACCAGATGTTGGGCGAGGGAAGATTTTCAAAGCCTTCTTCTGTCTAGCTGCAATTTCCAACAAGAGTTGAATTAATTAAAAATAGGATTAGAAGGAAACATAAAATGAAACAATAAAAAATAATTTAAAAGTAAGGGCTTGTTTGGAGCGGCGTTTTTACTGTTTTTTAAAACAATTTTTTAGTATAGAATTTTTAAATTTTGTATTAAAAAGCTGTTTTAAGAAACCGTAATAAACCGTATCAAATGAGGCCTAAGTCTGAACAAACAGCTAGTTCAGGATATTTGTAAATAACATAGAGCAAGATGCCTACCAACACGTCTTCTGGTCTTTCGTGCAGGCTGGTTGAACCAGGTCCTCACATAGTTTTGCCAATGCTTTTTGAAGTGACCATTTGGCACTACATTATTGTGCTTCACCATGATTATACCTGGAAACCGTTGATAACAATCGGAGCAAGATAAATCATCACAAGAGAAAAACATTTATGCAATTCAAATTAAGTAAGCCTACATCCAAAAGAGAGGAGAGAGTATTTGATCTACTATCAAATAAGTCAAAATCATAATGTATAATAAAAACACAAGACCAACCCTTTCAAAAACCTAAATATACTCCCGCTCAATAAAGAAAAAAAAGGGGCACCAAATCTCTCATATTTTTCACTTTAGAAGCCACTGAAAAAGATACCATCAATTTGTTACAATGATATTTCAAACTCCTGAAAATAAACTTTTTGTGATTTTGTTCTCTTTCTTTCTCCTTCCCTCCACCCTCTTCTTTCTTCATGACTTCCATTTCAACTCTACAAAAAATTCAAGACCTTCACGCACTTCATTGAAAACAAAATTTCTATGATTTATTCCATTTCCCTTTTCCTCCCTTATTCCTTCTATCATGATATTCTTCTGAACTCTACAAAAACTTCATGGTTGTCTTATGCTTCCATGCAACAACTTATATAGCTACCACCCCTTGCAAAAATACCTAACTACTGCAAAATAACAACCATTTCAAACTTTTACACAAGAAGATTGATACCTACCCACAATGTGTTTCATGCATGAATATTAAATCAAGCCAATAATCAACATAATTTCACACAAAAAGCTTGAAAACTACCTCACAATGTCATTCATGTATGATAATTACTAAATATCTAACAAATCTCACCCTTAACTTAATATTATAATGAAACGTGTCTGCTTTATAACTCCTTTTCAAGGCAATCACTCTAAAATGACAAAACCCTGGAAGACTCATCAAGCATAAAATGTCGTCTGAGTTGAGTATCTACAAGAGAGATGCGTAGCACAAATATTACAGTATGAAGGTGTAACTGCTAAAACCATCGTGCACCTACTAAATTTTTTATCTTAAAATAAGCATATATTCAATTTAAATTTTGTAACTGTACAAACTAGCATTGGGAAAAAACTATGTGATAGAGTACTCTAATAATCTCTAAAACCCCTCTCTCAACTTGTGCATCTATTTATTCCAGAACAATTCCCAAAAACTAAATGCTAACTCTTTTTTGCTTCTCTAAATTTAGATGTTTCACTAAGGTTATCAAATCTAATGCATCGCCATTGGATATTGCATAATGTAATATATAGAGCCACCAAGTCTATTTTTCTTCAAGATAACCAAAGCAAACTTACAAACCTCAAAGGCATTAGCATTACCAGAGAATATACATCCTACAACACTCAGAGCGCTTAAAATAAAAATGCTTTTCTCGATTTTAGAACATACCCGACTCAACCAACGAAACAAACACAACCTGATGCATCCACAACTTCACAATGCAGAATCTCTAGTCTTGCAGAACTCCATTTTTCAAGTAAATGCAACCGCTATAACTTAGCTCATATGTGAAAAATATCTCCAAAATATAACGCATTTGAATAAAACAAGTTGAGTTCATAATCCATGACTTTTAGCACCTATCTTCATCAATCATCAAAAAAATATCACTAATATCAAAACCAAACCAATATGCAATTACATTAACATCGGCCAACTTCTTCTTGTTACCATTTGCATGCAGTTTTTGCTCTTTAAAGCATGACAATCCCTCTTTATAGTAAAGTTTCTTCTTACAGCAAAAGGAATTAATATTCTAAAACTTGCTACAAACTTGTACCTAGCGTGACTAGAGGGACTCATGCTTATAAGATCTCCCTCATACCTACAATAAACCTTCAACTGATCATCATCTCCGGAGAGCTTAGCAATCAACGCCTTTGAAAGAAGTTAACTATTATCATCCTTTAAACTTATTGTGTTACATCCATACAGCATGGTTTCCCAAAAATGCTCAGAAGGAGATAACGCGAACAATAGCAACAAAGATTAATCTTTATCCTCAACAGTCACAATAATATTCTTTGAATCTCAAATGATGAAATTAAACACATTTAAATGCAATTTAATATGCATAATGTCATGCACATGAAGCATGTAGAGTTATTTTACTTCTAATAAAGTTTGTTGAGAGACTCTTGGCCATGTACAAAAACAAAAGCTTGAGCCACAAACCTTTCACAGTTGTTTCCTCTAAAGCCAATGTCAAACCACATTAACCAAATATAATTGAATCTAGGACAACAAATGAACTGAACCAAGTCAAGCAAAAGCTTGTTTGAGCTCGAGCTCATTTAAAAAAAAAAAAACTTGATTGCGCTTAGCTCGAGCTTGATTTAAGTATGTGGTGGTCTTCATGCTTAGTTTATTTAAAAACATGGATGTATGAACTAGATTTGAGCTTGGCTCGAGATCATTTCACATTATGATTACCGAGCTATGATCGAGCAGCTCACTTGGACAAATAAAAGAGCCTTATTAAGCCAATTACAAGTTGTATTATTGAGCTATTTGTTACCTAAACAAACAAGCTTAATCAAGTCTATTAATAAATAAAACTATCGACCTGCTAGTCCGCTAACTGATTGGGCCTTATAGAACTTATAAATGAACAAAACTATGGAACAACTAGGTAGCCAATTGAACAAGCCTAATCAAACACCTGCTTAATGAACATAAAACATACAAGATTTTATTTAACTAAGATAAATTCAAATTTTAGATATACTAAATGAAGTAATAATTAAATACTTAAGTATTAAATGAATTTATTACAAAGTTTTAAACATGAATTGGTTTCTAAACAAGCAGATTATCAAGTATTAAATAAGTGTATTATTGAGTATTAATTGAGCTTTGTAACGAGATTTTTCGTTACTTTTATATAACATTATTCATTATAATAAATAAATAGAGCATCTGACTATTCATGCTTGTTCATTTATTAACTGAATATTTATAAAAAAAAAATTAATTTTGTTTAGTTAATTAAACAATCATTAAAAAGTCTAACCAAGCTTAGTCAAGAGTAACTTTTTAGCTATTGATTCATTTGCACACTAGTAGAATCATTAAGAGAGGCTTCTCATCCATCATTATCCTATCTTCTTCAATCATGAAAGTGCCTTAACAAGTCCATATTGAATTAGAGCACCACACATCTTACAATCCCAAAGCACAAAACTCTTTGAGTTAAAAAACATCTCAATCTCAAACTTCATGTTATCATATTTCTCATAAGCTCTAGTTTGATACCAACTATTAAGGGAATAATGTCTACAAAAACATAGAATAAATTCGATGAACCATAATATAATTACAAAAAAGATCAAATACCACAAAAAAAGAAAAATCAATATTTGTGTTAATCAACTACAGTAAGCATATGTCCACAAGAGATAATAGATGATCTAATATGATAACATATGTCGACAATAAATGAGAGATCATCTAATCACTAACAAAAATGAAACAAATCATGATGTACAAATGTACAATATAAGAACACTGATTAGTCCTTCCCAAAACTCAAGTACATCCTCTCTTAACAAAGAAAAAAGAGAAGCCTTGAGTCATTCAAGCCGTAAGAGAATAATATGATAGAGATAATGAACAAAATGGATTAAATAACATTGAGAGAGCTTTTTCAACCCTCATTATCTTAGTCTTCTTCACTCATAGCTCCAAACATCTTGATACACCCATGAGTGACTTCATAAGTAACTACGGTTTTAAAAAACCAAGCATCATGAAACTCCAAAAATTTTTTGAACCATCAAGCGTTTTGATCTTGAACTTCATATCATCGTATTCCTTATAACTCTCCACTCTTATACGAGATAATCAGAAAAGAATAGTCCAACTTCATGATATGGAAGCATCAACCCATGAGCAAATACAATGAACCATAAAATAATTGCAAAAGAGATCAAGAAACACAAAAAGTAAAAACAAATCTATAATGTTCGAATTAAGTAAGTTTACGCCCACAGGAGAGGAGAAGATCTGCTCTAAACAAAAAAGCAAAAATCATGTGTGCAATTAAAAAACACTCATCACCCCTTTCAAAATCTCAAGCACACCAGTGCTTAACAAAGAAAAAAAAAAAAGAGAAACCACAAGTCTGTTAAGGGAAGGGAATGACATAACAATTGACATATATAACAAAGAAGGAGAATTAAAAACATAAAAATATCAATTTTAGAAGTTCCTTAAAAAGGTACCATCAACTCTTCAAATGATACTTTGAACCCTTGAAAATGAGTTTCTTGATATCCCTATATCATTCTTTGTCATCTCCCCTATTATCTCTCTTATCAATTCCTTCTAATTGCTCGGGTTCATGTTAAAAGTAATAAAAACATTTTCCCGATTTATATCTATTTTGGACGGCTGCAGCCGAATATAGAATTAGTTGTAAGACTATTGCGAAAAAATAAAGCTTTTAAAAGTTGGGTAATATACCGATCCGGTTGTAAAAAAAATTTCTCATCATAAGAACTTTAATATAGCAAGAAAGTTGAAGTCGGTTGAAATAGAACTTAGAAAAGGCTGTCCAAATTGAATCATTACAATCGATTAAAATCAATACTAAAATCAGCCAGTAATTCTTCCCAAGTAATCAACTTCTAGCACATAGTAGAAGAAATCGGTTTGCAACTTAAAAATCACAAGCATATTCAAGTTAGGTATTCGGTACAAACAAAATTCGAGAAATGCTCTCCATTTAGGATGAAATGAAGCTGAAGAAAAACTGAAGAGGTATTAAAAAAGCTACAAGGTAGAAGGACAGTGGGTTTACGGTATGCCGACGCCGCTTTAGCTTTCTAACTCCGACTTCCGGCGCCCAAGATGATGCGGCTCAAGGGTCTTGAAGGAAGAAGGAGCTTAAAATACCAGAAGCCCTAACTTAAACGGTATTGATCCCGCCACTCGTTTGCTGGACGCATCCAACACTCGATATTAGCCGTTCGTTCAACCTTCTATTAACAATACCGTTCATTTGGAACCTTTATTTGGTTCGGTGTAAGGATGCAGTGCCTACGACCGAATGTTCCTCTGCATCCGGTCGGACGACGTAATAATTCTTCGTTCATTTGGGTAGGGTTCTGGTTAGACCCGATATTGACTCGGTCAGTGTATGCTTCAGCCAAAACCGGTTCGTTTATTGGATAGAACAAATCATATATCTAAATATGACTTGTCAAGGCCAATGAGAATATGGGTTTCGGGAGAATTATTAGGTCTATGTGTAGGGGTGTTAATATTTGACATGATCCAAAATCCAACCCGAAAATTTCAATTTCGAATAAAAAATGGGTGATGTTATGGTTTCATGTTATATCCTATTTCTAATTTTGGGTCGGATTAGGGTCAACATGAAAACCTGAAAGCAACTCGAAATTGACCCAAGTCCCTATCCCATATCGCGTCGCGAAAGCCCCTGCCTTGTGCTCGCTCGCCTCGCTCTCGTGGCCCGCGCTCACCGACTGGTTAGCGGTTCGGATCTGAGTATGAACTTCTAGCTCATTTATCTAATTGGGTCGGATTTGGGTCAAAACAATTGAAGGCAAGATCACTTTCGATTTATACTCGAACCTAACCCAAAAATTCATTTTGACACTCGTATCTCCATATATCAAAGCTTCTTGTGGACGTGCATTCACAATTGTGTATTCAAATGTATCATATAATAATATAGTTGTGCACTTTAATATATCTATCATATCTAATTACTTATTGTGTTTCAATATAACCTATTTAACTTTATAATATCTAAGTTTAACATTTTTCAAATATGACAAATAGACCATTCATCTTAATCTTTGGTTAATTGATTGATTTTGGGTTTCAACCAACCAATATATGCCTAAACTTTGACCCATCTATCTATCATGCATGTCAAAACATAAGACATGAATCTTATCTGGGGCAAATTATTGCGTTTGATCATCTGACATGCAGACATCCAATTCGGACACGCCATCTCACCCGGATGCACTGGGCCCTGATATTTTTGAGTGACGTGGCACATTTTTATTCACCGGACACAATAATTTGCCCTTATCTCGATCATCATGAATCCAATTTTCTAGGGTTGTTAGGTTTAGGATGTCAGAATAAACATGTTGTTCATGTTTAATCATACTCAGTTAAGTAATTAGCTCAAATTCAACTTTCTTAATAAGTTTGTTTATTAAACAAGTCAAACATAAATATGATCTTTATTATGTGAAATTATTTTTGGCATTGACGAGTTTATTGTTTTAGTAATATCCAAAAATATTACTTCATATATAATAAGATAGTTGAGAGTTGCTCATAAAAATATATATTAAAAAAAAAAAGCATTGAGGTTAGCTCTAATATTAGTTTAAGTCGTATATTAAATAGATAAAAAAATGATATAATATAATAAATATAAATGATGATAAAAAGGCTTCAATGATAGAAGTATAATGAGTCTTGAGGCTTCAGAGTAGTCATTAAGAGATGATTGATGATATGTTACATTTGAAAGTTTGTGAGTGTTGTTAAATCCGTATAGGTTATTAAACCTATGCAAATGTCCCAATGCTAACCAAGATAAAGGGTGAATTGATATTTTAAAAAATTCACTTGAAAATTAAAGAAAACCATTTTTTATATATTTTGCAAAAAAAAATTTCAACCACAAAACATAAAAATGCTAAAAAATAATAGTGCGGAAATTAAAATGAACACAAAGGGATACTTGCTAAAAAATGCTAAAGGAACTCGCCCTCAAGGGGGCCCACAGTGGGAACTTGCCTACTGATCTAAGAGGTGCTACTTGCTTGGAACTCGTAGGAAAACACCAAAACTCTATCGTGGCTATCAATGAGCTTGCACTACTATAAGGCAAATCAAGAAATTCTCATCTTATCAAGCTAGGAACTCAACACCCACCATATACCTTGGCCGCCATCTCAATCTCTTACTCTTTTCCAGAGCGATCATTCTCATGCAAGCTTATCAAGCTAAGCTACAAAAAATGCCAATTTAAGGGACCCTCATTTCATCCTACCACAATCATCCAACTTGTGGCTTCTTCCCGTGACAATATCTCACTCGACTCGCTTGTTAGGAGATCCAACCTCTCACACAAGTCGCTTAAAAATATTCTTAATAATAATTATTTTATATTAGAATAATAAATACTAGAGATTTCTACAATAAAAATTAAACACAATAATTATATTAATATGACACCATTTTTAAACATGTTAACTCTAATAACACTAACACTAACAGAATTCAAACGTAGTAGAACAGAAGGGGTACCAAAATATACATATATAAGCAGCCAAGTAGATCTAGTTGAAAGCTTGAAATTAAGTGGCAAAGTGGTACACCTAGAGATTCTAGAGGAACCGTTAGTCCCAACATTTGAAAGTAACCGTCAAATCCTTTTTTAAATAAAAAAAAAAAAAAAAAACTGACAAGTGACAAAAAGCAAACAGATTCTCTCTTCGGCTAATTGGTCATGGAATTGCATCAGGGTTTCACTTCTTCTCTTCCTTCTCAGCCTCTGCAGCCTTCTTCAATCTGGCACCAACCTGCCTAGCATTCATTCTCTCAACACGAAGTTTTCCATAAGCCTTGAAAGCCTTCATCTCATCTGTGACTTTCACCATCTCAACTGAAGGCTTGTCAAGCACAAAAGGCATATAGTCACCCTTCACCTGGGTGGCCGTAGCAAGCTCTTCGGGAGTGGAATCACCAGCCTATATAATTACATAATTGAGGAAAAATGTCTCACCAGTACCATATGCGAAACAAAGTTACTAAGAGAACAAGTTTTGATAGTATAATTCACCTTAAATTGCCTTGCACGTCTTGGGAAAATGACTAGCTTAGCCTTGTATGTCTTCAGCCTTTGCACATTGGCCTGGAGACCTTCCAAGGAGCGGTTCTTCCTACGGTGATCAACTGCAATGCCAATTGTGGGTGCAAGCTTCTTGGGAATTCCTGCAGCCTATATAAGGCCAGATAAATTAATATATAAAGACCTCATATGATGATAGATTCAGGAAAATGATACAAATTGTTAACAAAAAGAGAATAGCAAATAAAAGAAAAGGGTAGGCAGGTCTACTGGGTTCAGGGATCTGAAAGAGAACAGTAATGGCTGTATATTAACAACTTGACAAAAAAATGTGAATTCATAGTGCAATATAACATGTAAGAGCAAAACAGAACAAATTTGATAATAAACTTTACCTTGAGTTCCTCGAGAGTAAAGCCTCTACCAGCTCTTGGTTTCATATTGTACTTCAGTGTCTGGCAACGAACAACTGGGCGGAGGGGACCAGATGTTGGGCGAGGGAAGATTTTCAAAGCCTTCTTCTGTCTAGCTGCAATTTCCAACAAGAGTTGAATTAATTAAAAATAGGATTAGAAGGAAACATAAAATGAAACAATAAAAAATAATTTAAAAGTAAGGGCCTCGTTTGGAGCGGCTTTTTTGCAACTTTTTAAAACAATTTTTTAGTATAGAATTTTTAAATTTTTTATTAAAAAGCTGCTTTAAGAAGCAGTAAAAAAACCGTATCAAATGAGGCGTAAGTCTGAACAAGCAGCTAGTTCAGGATATTTGTAAATAACATAGAACAAGATGCCTACCAACACGTCTTCTGGTCTTTCGTGCAGGCTGGTTGAACCAGGTCCTCACATAGTTTTGCCAATGCTTTTTAAAGTGACCATTTGGCACTACATTATTGTGCTTCACCATGATTATACCTGGAAACCGTTGATAACAATCGGAGCAAGATAAATCATCACAAGAATAAAACTGAGAAATGCAACAATCAATAGATAAGACAAGACAAAATCCTAACACATAATCACAACTTCTTAAAAGCCATTTTTCACAGTTCAGGGCAAAGGGTTTATATAGAAAATGAAATTATCAAGCTCTAATATCAAATGAAATATCACTCCTTTCCTCAAAATATTTGATTTCCACAAGATTCTGTTCCGTCAACATGAAGAATTTCAATAATTAGATAATAATCATGTAAAAAGCCAATCCTCCGATGCATCAAGTAACAGTACAAAAACAAAAGGTTACTATGCTGCATAGACCCTTTCTTATTATTAGTCAAATAGAATGATTTTTCAAAGTCCAAATCTTTATTTGCTGCTTCAGGAAGATTTCTTGCTAGTGCTTTTAAGTGGACATCATTTTCCAAGAAATTAATTGATTTTATCAAAATCATTAAAGGCGATATCTAAGAAATTGTCTGGGTGTTGTATGGTTAACTTTTATTAAAATATAAGTGGTATTATTATGAAAGTGATATCTATCACATATTGTGCTTAGTTTTTGAGTTTAAAATCAAATGATATATAAGAAAAATATGAAATTTAGAAAACATGTCAAAAAAGTAATACATTTGGTCTCAAAATCAACTTGAAAACTTGAAGAAAATGTTTTTTGGTGTATATTTAAAACTACTAGAGCAAAAATCAAGATGGTCAAACTTGAATTGAGGCTACCTCAATTATTAGGAGAAGAGTATCAACCTAGGAGTACATATGATGGGTAAAACAACAGCAAAAGCAATCAAGCATCACAATAAGAGAAAAACATTTATGCAATTCAAATTAAGTAAGCCTACATCCAAAAGAGAGGAGAGAGTATTTGATCTACACTATCAAATAAGTCACAATCATAATGTATAATAAAAACACATAACCAACCCTTTCAAAATCCTAAATACACTCCCGCTCAATAAAGAAAAAAAATGTTGGCACCAAATCTCTCAAATTATTCACTTTAGAAGTCACTGAAAAAGGTACCATCAATTTGTTACAATGATATTTCAAACTCCTGAAAATAAACTTTTCGTGATTTCCTTCTCTTTCTTTCTCCTTCCCTCGCCTCTTCTTTCTTTATGACTTTTTTTTTCAACTCTACAAAAAATTCAAGACCACGCACTTCATTGAAAACAAAAATTCTATGATTTATTCCCTTTATCTTTTCCTCCCTTATTCCTTCTTTCATCATTTTATTCTCAACTCCACAAAAACTTCAAGTTTGTCTAATGCTTCCATGCAACAACTTATATAGCTACCACCCCTCAAAAAAATACCTAACTACTGCAAAATCACAACCATTTCAAATTTTTACACAAGAAGATTGATACCTACCCACAATGTGTTTCATGCATGAATATTAAATCAAGTCAAAACCCAACATAATTTCACACAAAAAGCTTGAGAACTACCTCACAATGTCATTCATGTATGATAATTACTAAATATCTAACAAATCTCACACTTAACTTAATATTATAATGAAACGTGTCTGCTTTATAACTCCTCTTCAAGGCAATCACTCTAAAATTACAAAACCCCGGAAGACTCATCAAGCATAAAATGTCGTCTGAGTTGAGTATCTGCAAGAGATATGCGTAGCACAAATATTACAATATGAAGGCGTACCTGCTAAAACCATCGTGCAACTACTAAATTTTTATCTTAAAATAAGCATATATTAAATTTAAATTTTGTAACTGTACAAACTAGTACTGGGAAAGACTATGTGATAGAGTACTCTAATAATCTCTAAAATCCCTCTCTCAACTTGTGCATCTATTTATTCCAGAACAATTCCCAAAAACTAAATGCTAACTCTTTTTCGCTTCTCTAAATTTAGATATTTCACTAAGGTTATCAAATCTAATACATCACCATTGGATATTGCATAATGTAATATATAGAGCCACCAATTCTATTTTTCTTCAAGATAACCAAAGCAAACTTACAAACCTCAAAGGCATTAACATTATTAGAGAATATACATCCTACAACACTGAGAGCACTTTTTTTTTAACATTGAGAGCACTTAAAATTAATATACTTTTCTCGATTTTAGAACATACATGACTCCAACCAATAAAACAAACACAACCTCATGCATCCACAACTTCACAATGCAGAATCTCTAGTCTTGCAGAACTCCATTTTTCATGTGAATGCAACCGCTATAACTTAGCTCATATGTGAAAATATATCCAAAATATAATGCATTTGAATAAAACAAGTTGAGTTCATAATCCATGACTTTTGGCACCTATCTTCATTAATCACCGAAAAAATATCACTAATATCAAAACCAAACCAATATGCAATTACATTAACATCGTCCAACTTCTCCTCGTTGTTACCATTTGCATGCAGTTTTTCCTCTTTAAAGCATCACAATCCCTCTTTATATAAACTTTCTTCTTACAGCAAAAGAAATAAATATTCTAAAACTTGCTACAACTTGTACCTAGCATGACTAGAGGTACTCATGCTTATAAGATCTCCCTTATACGTACAATAAAACTTCAACTGATCATCATCTCTTGAGAGCTTAGAAATCACCGCCTTTGAAAGAAGTTAACTATTATCATCCTCTAAACTTATTGTGTTACATCCATACAGCTTCACAAAAATGCTCAGGAGATAAAGCAAAAAATAGAAACAAAGCTTAATCTTTATCCTCAACAGTTACATTAATATTCTTCGAATCTCAAATGATGGAATTAAACACATTTAAATGCAATGTAATATGCATAATGTCATGCACATAAAGCAAGTAGAGTTATTTTACTTCTAATAAAGTTTGTTGAGAGACTTTTTGCCGTGTACAAAAACAAAAGCTTGAGCCACAAACCTTTCACAGTGGTTTCCTCTAAGGCCACTGTCAAACCTCGTTTACCAAATATAATTGAACCTAGGACAACAAATGAACTGAACCAAGTCAAGCAAGAGCTTGCTTGAGCACGAGCTCACTTCAAAAAAAAAACTTGATTGTGCTTGGCTCGAGCTTAATTTAAGTATGCGATGGTCTTCAAGCTTAGTTTATTTAAAAACATGGATGTATGAACTAGATTTGAGCTTGGCTCAAGATCATTTCACATTATGATTACCGAGCTATGATTGCATGGCTCACTTGGACAAATAAAAGAGCCTTATTAAGCCAATTAAGAAGTCGTATTATTGAGCTATTTGTTACCTAAACAAACAAGCCATATCATGTCTATTAATAAATAAAACTATTGACCTGCTAGTCCGCTAACTGACTGGACCTTATAAAACTTATAAATGAACAAACCTATGGAACAACTAGGTAGCTAATTGAACAAGCCTTATCAAACATCTGCTTAATGAACATAAAACATACAACATTTTATTTAAATAAGATAAATTCAAATTTTAGATATATCAAATGAAGTAATAATTAAATATTTAAAGATTAAATGAATTTATTACAAAGTCTTAAACATGAGATGGTTTCTAAACAAGCAGATTATCAAGTATTAAATAAATGTATTATTGAGTATTAATTGAGCTTTGTAACGAGATTTTTCACGAGTTAATATTATTCATTACAATAAATAAATAGAATAACTGACTACTCATGCTTGTTCATTAATTAATTGAATATTTATGAAAATTTTTAAATTTGTTTAGTTAATTAAACAATCATTAACAAGTTTAACCAAGCTTAGTCAAGAGTAATTTTTTATCCTATTGATTCATTTGCACACTAGTAGAATCATTATGAGAGCCTTCTCATCCATCATTATCCCATCCTCTTCAATCATGGAAGTGCCTTAACAAGTCCATATTGAATTAGAGCACCACACATCTTAGAATTCCAAAACACAAAACTCTTTGAGCCAAAAAAACATCTCAATCTCAAACTTAATGTTATCATATTTCTAATAAGCTCTAGTTTGATACCAACTATTACGGGAATAATGTCTACAAAAACATAGAACAAATTCGATGAACCATAATATAATTACAAAAAAAATTAAACATCACAAAAAATCAATATTTATGTTAATCAACTAACGTAAGCCTATGTCCACAAGAGATAATAGAGAATCTAATCTATAATAACATATGTTGACAACAAATGAGAGATCATCTAATCCAATATCAAAAATGAAACAAATCATGATGTACAATAAAAGAACTCTCATTAGTCCTTCCCAAAACTCAAGTAACATTTTCTCTTAACAAAGAAAAAAGAGAAGCCTTGAGTCATTCAAGCCGTGAGAGAATAATATGATAGAGATAATGAACAAAATGGATTAAATAACATTGAGAGAGCTTTCTCATCCTTCATTATCTTAGTTTTCTTAAACATCTTGATACACCCATGAGTGACTTCATAAGTAACTACGGGTTTATAAAACCAAGCATCATGAAACTCCAAAAATTCTTTGAAACATCAAGTATTTTGATCTTGAACTTCATATCCTAGTATTCCTTATAACTCTCCACTCTTATACCAGATAATCAGAAAAGAATACTCCAACTTCATGATATGGAAGCATCAACCCATGAGCAAATACAATGAACCATAAAATAATTGCAAAAGAGATCAAACATCACAAAAAGTACAAACAAATCTATAATGTTTGACTTAAGTAAGTTTACTGCCACAAGGGAGGAGAGGAGAAGATCCGCTCTAACAAAAAAGCAAAAATCATGTGTACAATTAAAAAGCACTCATCACCCCTTTCAAAATCTCGAGTACACAATTGCTTAACAAAGAAAAAAAAAAAGAGAAACCACAAGTCTGTTAAGGGAAGAATATGACTTAACAATTAACATAGATAACAAAGAAGGAGAATTAAAAACATAAAAATATCCATTTTAGAAGTTCCTTAAAAAGGTACCATCAATTCTTCAAAATGATACTTTGAACCCTTGAAAATGAGTTTCTTGAGATCCCTATATCATTCTTTGTCCTCTCCCCTATTATCTCTCTTATCAATTACTTCTAAACTCCTTCACAAGAAACTCAAGCTTGCCTTACACTTCCATGCATTAACTCATATAGCCATCTATGATGTATAACAATCTAACTTATGTAAAATCACCTAGCACATTTTGAAGATTTCATAGATGAGGTTGAAATCTACTTTACCATACAATTTATACATAAATGCTAAGTCAATACGTAATAAATCACCTGATATATTTTTAAGCTTTCACACAAAGCATAAAACATATAGATATATCATCTTGCGATTTATGCATGATGTTGGGTCAAAATCTAACACTCGTTACAATCCCTAACTCTACATATATGGCCCAAATTGATAATGCAATAAACAATCAAAAAATACAAAACGTGAAAAGAAGAAAAATATTACAAGTTACTAAGACTTTTTTTATGATTAAGGATTACCGACTAAGTAGTAATTTATATAAGAAATATGATATTAAGCTCTAAGATCTATTTAACATCTTCTTGCTTTCTAAATAAATTTTCTACTTTTAAATGTGAAGTAGTTTGAAAAATGAGAACATAAACATAAAAAGGTCAATGCAACAATTTCATAAGCCAAAAATAAAATATTTATTGGGTTGCATGTTCTTGCTTATTTATAAACAGACAGATTATTTTCTTGAAGTCAAGTTTTTGCTTGTTACTTGAAAAATATTGTGGTAGTGATCTCAAAGGGAATAGCATCTTTTGTAGAAAAAATATTAATCTTGTTAAAATTCTTAAAGACAATCTCTAGGAAATCAGACATGGGGTACATGGCTTAGTTAGTAAGATTTTCATGTTCCTAAGATATAAATAATATGAATATTATCAAAATGCTATTCATAATTTTGGTTTTGTGTTAGATATCAAGATATCACAAGACATATATACCAACATAGCATGAGATAATATTTACATATCTCATATTTAAATAAGTTAGAGTTCTTGTCAATAACAAAAATATCATATAGCAGATTTCACTGAATCAGACAGTCAAGTAATACCAGAACTCATTTCACTTTCCAGAAATACCAGTACTACAGAAGACATGAGACATAAAACTTGCAGGTTTCAAAGAAAAAAAAAGGCATAAAACATCCTCCTAAATCATAGCACCTAATTGCTCGCGTTCATGTTACAAGTATTAAAAACATTTTCCCGACTTAATATCTATCTGGGACGGCTGTAGCAGCATATAAAATTAGTTGTAAAACTATTGCGAAAAAAATAAAGCTTTTGAAAGTTGGGTAATATACCGATCCGGTTGTGAAATTTTTTTTCTCATCATAAGAACTTCTTTAAAATAGCAAGAAAGTTGAAGTCGGTTAAAATAGAACTTAGAAAAGGCTGTCCATATTGCATCCTTAAAATCGATTAAAACCAATGCTAAAATCAGCCAGTAATTCTTCCCAAGTCATCAACTTCTAGCACATATTAGCAGAAATTGGTTTGCAACTTAAAAATCACAAGCATATTCAAGTTAGGGATTCGGTACAAACAAAATTCGAGAAATGCTCTCCATTTAGGATGAAATGAAGCAGGAGAAAAACTGAAAAGAGGTATTGAAAAAGTTACAAGGAAGAAGGATTGTGGGTTTACGGTATGCCGACGCCGCGTTAGCTTTCTAACTCCAACAACCGGCGCCCCAGATGCTGCGGCTCAGGGTCTTGAAGGAAGAAGGAGCTTAAAATTCCTGAAGCCCTAACTTAAGCGGTATTGATCCCGCGAATCGTTTACTGGACTCATCCAACACTCGATATTAGCCGTTCGTTCAAACCTGCTATTAACAATACTTCATTTGGGTAGGGTTCTGGTTACACCCGATATTGATTCGGTCAGTGTGCTTAAGCCAAAACCGGTTCGTTTAATGAATAGAACAAATCATATATCTAAATATGACTTGTCTAGCCCAATGACAATATGGGTTTCGGGATAAATTATTAGGTCTACATGTAAGGGTGTCAAAATTCAACACGATACAAAAATTCAATCTGAATTCAATCCAAAAATTTCTGTTTTCGGATAAAAAATAGGCAATGTTTGGGTTTCATGTTCTAACCCGTTTCTAATTTTGTGTCGGATTCGGTCAAGCTGAAAACCCGAAAGCAACTCAAAATAGACCAGGGTCCCTGTCCCACATCGCGTTGTGAATGCCCCCGCCTTACGCTCGCACGCCTCACCCTCGTGGCCCGCGCTCGCACCCTGCTCCCACCTAATGGTTAGCGGTTCGAGTCCGGGTCTAAATTTCTGAACCGTTTATCTAATCGGGTAGGGTTCGGATTAGAGCAATTGAAGGCAGGGTCAATTTCATGTTGGACTCGAACCTGACCCAAAAACCAATTTTGACACTCGTATCTCCATATATCAAAGCTTCTTGTGGATGTGTATTCATATGTATTGTATAACATAGTTGTGTACTTTGATATATCTGCCTAACCTAATAACTTATTGGTTTCAGTATAACCCAAATATAACCTATTTAACATTATAAGATCTAAGTTGAATATTTTTAAAATATACAAAGATAGACCATTTATCATAATCTTTGGTTAATTGATTGATTTTGGATGTCAACCAACCTACATATGACTAACTTGAATTTGACCCATCTAACGTGCATGTCAAAACATAAGACATGAATCTTATTTGTGCCATCTTGAATCCAATTTTCTTGGGTTATTAGGTTTAGGATGTCAAAATAAACATGTTGTTCATGTTTAATCATACTCAGTTAAGTAAGTAGCTCAAATTCAACTTTCTTAATAAGTTTGTTTATTAAACAAGTCAAACACAAATATGATCTTTATTATATGAATATTTTTTGTGGCATTAAAGAGCTTATTGTTTCAGTAATATCCAAAAATATTATGCATATATAATAAGATAGTTGAGAGTTGCTCGTAAAAATATTATATTTTTTCATGTGAAAATTTTTTGAAGAAAAAAGCATTGAGGTCAGCTCTTATAAAATAATTATACTAGTGTGAGTTGTATATTTCAAAGAAAGCATTTCCTATTAATTAGAGAAAATAATGATATAATATAATAAATATAAATTAATAGAAAAGGCTTCGATGATAGAAGTAAAAGGAGCCTTGAGGCTTCAGAGTAGTCATCAAGAGATGATTGATGATATGCTCAATTATTCTCCTTAGTAGTAACATTAAGCATCAGTGAAAATGTCAATGATGGGTGTTCGTGTTGATATTAGCGATGAGAATCTACTTTGCTGGCATTGATGATCATAGGCATTGTTACTGACAATGGGGTCGTCCTTACTGGTGATGGTCTAAGTAGGCCTTTAATGCTCATGGTGGGCATCAACCTTGATGGTGATAATGGGCGTCGATTTTAGTGGCAACAATGAGTGTTAACCTTATCATTGGCATCAAGCCTCAAGTACTTCAGTGCCTCATTTTTCATGTTCAATCAACACAGTCCATCTAGCATGAAGATTTGACTTTCAGATATAACTTAGCTCATTAAAAAATAAATAGTATGCTAGGTTCAATTGAGATAATTATCAAATTCATTCAAATGATCCACTCAAAATATTCACCCGGCTTCATTTCAATTTTGATAATCTCAAATCAATATTCACCTATTCTTTCATACCCTAGAATCTTAATGTGAAAGAATTTCAAATTTCGTCTCATAATTAATTTATCGGAGCTACTAAATCCATTTATCTAAAACTTAGCAAATGTGTGTGTGTGTGTATAATCGTTATTCATTAAAATCCATTTATACTGGCTAGAAGTCCAATCAATATATTTGTCAATCTTTCAATACTCGTAGCTTAAAAAGAATAAAATAAGAAAATACATATATCTAAACCTGAAATCCCAAAATAAGATCAGCCTTACTCCATCGAATCTTGACCCATTCTTAATAAATTTGCAAAAACACATAGTGAGTTAACAACTCAGTAGGTTACCAAAACCTACCACTGCTATTAATGTGAAGTAATATAAACAACATGCATGTAATCATTCAATCCATATCAACATAAACATGAAATAATAAGAACAAGTGACACTCAATATGAATAGTGCAATTCATATGAGCAGTAGGAATCAATAAAAATAATGTAATTTAAAAATTAGTGATAAGTAATCATATAAAAGATTAGTAAGTTATGTCATTCCTATACTCATGTCTAATATAATGTCGTAGGTAAACTCATGAATCTATGCATGTTTATTATTTAAACCCTATTTCTATCTATATGACTTCTCATGCATATCAGTATACATATCATATCAAGCAAGTGTGTCTCATATGTTTTATATATGTTGTATAGTATCATTGCATGCACATCATGCTATATCAAGTGTAATGCATCATGTATATCATGTATTTCATATATATCATATATCCTTGTATCAGTCATGTCATATGCTTGTATAAGTCTATCATATTCTATTAATAAATAATACTAACATGTATGAGAATCATATTATAAGCCAGGTGGGACATGTGGCTTTTATGATGTTTTACTTATATTAAGTAATGTAGGCCTTTCAAACAAAATACGAATCAATCTCAGTCATATCAATTATGTAAACAGAATCAGTCTCAAATCATTGGTCACAAGTTAAGTAGCTTTCATGTAAAAAATCTTCATTTCCTACCCATTGGTGTATCATATCAAATCAACATATCTCCTTATACTTCCCTTTTCATGTCTTTTAGGACCACACCATAAAACATATTTAAAGGAAAACTCATCGGCCTACTCTCTTGTATATGATAACATATCCCTAGCCAACTTGAATCAGTTAGTCATTTTCAGCCAGCATTTTTTTTTCTTTTTCACATTTTATATCATATATATCATAATACCAAACATTGTGCACACATCTTATGTAATTATCATATCATGTAAATATATATTAGTGTGCTCATTAGTATGCACATTTTATTCTAAAATACATGTTAGACTATATAAACAATAACTTTATACATACCATATATTTTTATGTCTAAATTTAGTATATTAACTCCTGATCATTTTGTACTTGGCATTACTCTACTTATTTATTATAAAAAAAACATATCTGTAAAACTAACTGGTGAAATTTGAATATGAACATGTCAAGATATTCAGAATGATAATATCTACCATATATTAAAAGTTATACAATAGAAGTTCACCAAGATAGAAGATATTATATTTTTATCAAATTTAGGAGAGAGAATTTAATACAACTCAAAATCATTGAAAATAAAAGTAGGTTTAAGGTTACCTACCACGATCAAAGCTCTTTTCTTAACTGGAGCAATGGAAAATTTTAGCCCAAACCTTACTTTCTCTGTCCTCTCTACTCCTCTCTTCCCTCCTCTCTCATCCAACCATGCAAAAAAATGGGAGGGGTGAGTTTTTGGATATAAATGAGATTTAATATTTTACTTAAAAATGATATTTTTATCTTTAATTATAGTGCTTACTGAAACCCTTGTAGACCCGAGAGCTTGGTGTTGCAACGCTTTGCAAGCACAACATCATAGTGCTCCATCCAAAATTTTTTATTTATAGGAATTTTAGTGAAATTAAATTTTAAGGTTATTACATATTCTAACTCTCTTGTGAAAAAATAAATATGATCAAATAAAGTATTACCTCAAAGAGGTGCATCTCCCCCACAATATGGCAAGGTTGTTTCTTAACCATGATGCTTGAATATAATTATTTATATTCTACAACCAACATTCTCTCCATGACTACTAGTTATAGCAGGCATGCTGAGTTTGACTTAATGAAAAAGGAATGCAATGCAAAAGATTCCTATAACTTGGTTTTAGTTTCAATTTTTATGTTTGATTTGATTAAAAAGGAACGCATTATAAAGTAAATAATGTATTTTAAAGACATTTGTGTTGTTTGGTTGAATACACTTATTAGTTTAAGATTTTACTCTATTGTTTAGTTAAAGTAATGGAATACAAAATAAAATAGCAATAGTTGATTGGAGATGGTTGACATTGAGGCAAGGGGACTGCGATAGGTGAAACTAATTATGGTGGGGATGATGGTTGATGATGAGCAGTGATTGTGGTGGTGATGTTGGCAATGACCAGTGAAAGGGTGGGGTAATGGCACTCAGCGGGTGGGTGTTGATCAACAATATCAATGGTTCATGATGGGCGATAGTGTTGTTGGAAACCAATAAAAGGCAGGGATGATAAAGGGCGATGGCAGCGACAGTGGTCAGTGAAGAGTGGTGGCAGCTAACTGGCAGTGATAGCCGACTGACATTATTTTTACGCAAGCTCTGTATTAGAAATTTGCTCAAAATGGGTGAATTCCATCCAAATATGCTCAAGATGAACCATAAAGTGATTTATAAATGCACTCTCAAAATGCATTGCATTTAAAATGCAATCATCTAAATGCTCTAAATATTAAAATTGCTATGTTTACTCTACACTTTGAATGCAACCAATCAAATTAACCCTTAGATAATTATTGTGAGAGACTATCTTCTTCTTTATTTTCTTCCAAACTATTATTGTAAACAAGAAAAAAAAAACTAGTGCATTTCCACATTTTATGAAGACCAAGACCTCAAACTACTTACACTTTAGTGTTTTCTCTATATCTCATTGCATATTCCTTTCCATTCATCCATATAAGCATACTCAGAGACTCCCACATTAACCTCTTCTTCCCTCCCCAAATTATAAGCGGAAAATATTTAAGCTTGAATCTCACTTAAGATTCGGTTAAGGAATTTTTATTATTAACATCAATTTAGTGCTCTCCTTGATATTATTTAAGTTGGTAGAAGAGGTTTGATGGATGATTTTCTATACCATGTTGATATATTGCTCAATGCTTTACCTCTCAGACACTCTTCCAAAATGGATGGAAGGTGCCTCTTCTTAGACTAACTTAATAGCACTCCTAGCACAATTCTAGTAACTTCAAAGGAAAGATATATGCCCATTTGAACACCACTTTGATACAAATTTCACATGAAGATGCTTTTCATGCTTAAGGGATGATATAGATGATATTGTTGCGGGTAAAATGATGATATTAGGGTGTTCTTCACATATGGAAGTGTCTATAAAAAGAAATAAGAGAAGAGATCCATAGAGATATGACCAATAATTATTATCTCAACTCATTTAAAATACTCACAAGAAGTTATATGATTATCAATCAAGTTATATTTAGAGAATGTGGGTTTCTCAATTTGACAAACATATTAGGCTCCCAGGTTAATTACACTTGATAACACTATCAAGAGATACTCTTGATAAATAAAATATGCCTTTATTTTCATCTGTGTTGGTGATTTATCAAGGTAAGAGTATGAAATACTGATCATTATCCTAATAAGATAGTCTATAATTTGAGATGTATCAACCTGTAAGATAGAGAAAAATCATTGAAATCAAGTGAGATGAAGATCTCTCCATATAAAAGCATATGTGATACAGATCTTTGAATCATTTTTATACTTAAAAAAGTGTGATAGGCTCAAAAGGGTGACATGTATAAGATAAGAAATCCAGGAAAAAATAGAATTAACCTTGATCAAGACTTTAGGAGACTATTATCCCAAGCTATCAAGATTTAAACTACTTAGTTAAGAAGGTTGGTGACCCAACCCAATCATGCAATGTACTATCAGTAATCATGAACTCTATCATCCATAGTTAATTTCATAACCTCATATTAATAAAAGAAAGCTCAAAATCTTAGAAAGTGATTTAGGGTATATATGATCTTTATGGTGAAAGAAATAACTCTATTTGTATCCTCTTAATGTAGTGGTGGAAAGGGTTATATGGGTGGTGGTGAAAAGAGTACTCAGGATTTGGATAGATATGGTATTAAAACATCTAGATATTAAAGGGTAAGTTTTTCAAAGAAGAAAATGGTGAAGAAATCCATATCAAAGAACTGGGATGTCAATCAACCAATAATGATTTTGTTATATACTTCTTATAAGTGTTCAAAGAGTTCTGATATTTTTAATTCGATCGCTCACGTTAAAAATTATCTCTTTATAATAGGCTTTTGGTTAAAGTATGTTAGGTTTATTGGGAAGTTGAGGTCTTGAGGTGTTGTGAGAAATGTGGGAGGATTCTTGGGAGAGTTTTAAAGAAGTTGAAAGTATTTTATGGTTATGGGAAATTAAGATTGAAATTAGAGATGATGAGAATTGTGCTGAGAAATATAAGGATAAAAGTGACAAACAACAACTAGTGGCTGACCAAAGCCCTAAGAGATTAGCTATTAAACTTCATCGAAGAGTAGAGCAACCATGAAGCATTTTACAAATAAAATTTACATAACAAAAAGACAATTTTATATAATGAATTTAAAATTACAAAGTAAAATCTTATTTGTAGGCCATTTCAAGACTTAGAAGTGAATAAGCTATTATTACATTGCCTTCTTTAATATAAAAGAATAAAAGGAAAATAGTATAAAATTTTAAAGTTTTCAAAAATAAAAAATGGGTTTTCCCAAATAAGGTAAATAGAGTGGTTCTAAAATCAAACAAATTTAAAGATTTTGTACTTCCTTATCAGGTATGACGAGCAAACACATCAAAGGATTTAAATTATGCTTTTTTAAATTATTCTTAAAAGGTTTTAAAGAATTGATGAGCCATTTCAAAAGCTTGCATGGGGAGTTAGACATTATGAATGACCTAAATCTTAATGCAGTACATTTATTTGTAATTTTGTCTTTGGCTTTTATCATAATGTTGTATTAAAGAACTCTGATCAATAAAGTTGCAGTCCATGTACTAATTAAAAATGAAAAGTCCATATAGGTTGTTAGACCTAACGTATTGTCCCAAGGCTAACCAAGAGGGAGGGGGGGGGGGGGGGGGGTGAATTGGTAATTTTAAAAACTCTTGGTAAATTTTTTAGAAAAACCATTTAATAATTTTTACAATTTGATTTTCTTTAAATTAAGATTTTCAACGACAACAACAAACTGCTAAAAAATATTGCAAAAATATAAAAAGAACACAATAATTTATAGTGGTTTGGTCCCACAAGACCTACGTCCGCTCCCTGAAGGCTCCCTCTTTAGGTATTGCACTATTACCAAAGTGACTCTCATTATTCCCCCACAACAAGGCAGTGAAGCCTTTAAAATTTTCTTCTCTTTCACCAATCCTCGGTGCGGTAGAGTACCGTCATCCTTTCACACGCTCCAAGTGTCGGCAGAGTATCGTCATTCTTTCATACCTTCTAAGATTCGGCAGAGTACCGTCATCCTTTCACACCCTCCAAGTGTCGGTAGAGTATCATCATCCTTTCACACTCTCTAAGTGTCAGCAGAGAACTAGATCTTCTCCAAAGATCTTCTCTCGAGCAACTAGGAAGAAGAAATGAAAAGAATTGACGCAAAAACAAAATAGATTCTTGCCTTTGAGTAAACTTGTAAACCCTTCACACTCCACTTGAAAGAACTCTTTCTCAAAACTCTCCCAAATCACCCTTTTACTTGCTCTAAAAAAAATCTTGAAGATAGATTCAGCTGTGTTAGTTTCTAAGGACCTTTTATATGAAAGGTATGAAAAACCATCGAGAAAACTAAAAAATTTTAATTTTTATCATCCTCGGTTGTACAGTACAATCGATAATCATCCCGAATGAACAGATCAAAATTTGCTCATACGATCCTGTACGAAATATTTTTATATAAGCAGATTGTACAGTACGAATAGTTATGAAAATTTTCCTATTCGTCTAGACAAAAATATGCCCCACAATTTTGTGCTCTAGACATCGTTTGTATGAACTCAGGATCGTGCCGGATAAATAGTTCAAAAATTTTACCTGTTCGTATGGACAAAAATGTTTGCATCATTTTTGTACTATGGATGTCGTCTGTACAAACTTCAAATCGTCCTGGACGAACAGTTCAAAAAATTTACATGTTCATATGAATGAAAATGTTTGCAATATATTATACTCTGGACATCATCTATTTGAAGCCAACTTCGTACAGTACGAACATTACTTAAAATTTTTTTTCGTCCATGCTTTGATTAACTGCTTGCTGGAGGAAATAACTCTACAAATTGTCCGTACAAATTAAAATTGTTTAATATGATTAGTTCAAAAATTTATAAATTTTTAATACTCCCCCAGAGTGTGTGTGCACGGTTACTCAATTACAATCACACTCTCTCGGACTCAATAAAACTGTAAAATACATACTTCAATTACAATGAACCCTAAACTAATCTGAATTGAAGTCTTCAACAGTCTGGAGTATGATTTTTCTGAAATGTTAATACACACTAACAACAAAAGTAATATATCCAATATATGTTAGGAGAAATAATAATCAAAATAATAATATTTGGAATCATCAAAAATACACATGATATGAAAACATAATTATGAAAACTAAGTTGCAACAAAAAAATCCTATGGCAAGCTTATCCAAGACTTTTTTTTATCATCCAAGTGTCATCAAAAGAAAATTAATTTTTTCATCTAAAAAAGAATCTTTTGTGATGTTTATTGGTGGAAAGACTTCTTCTAAAGTGATGCCATCAATATCCAAGGGTTGTAAGGTATAAGAAACTTATAAAATTAGACCTATTTCTCATATAATAAGGTTGTCTTCTAAATCTTAAGACCTAAGAATTCTCTTATAAGATAGTGTATAGTCAATATGAAAAATAAGACATATGTATATGTTTGAAGGAAAAGCAAGGAGATAAGCATTTAATCCAAGTTTCTTAAGAAATTTGGATAGGCCATAAGTCCACATATGAAGCTTCCTAAATTTGGTGGGATGATGCTTAGGGTGAATTCAAATTAAAAAATAATCACTTTCATTAATTTTCTTAGAAAATTTATAATATAATATATTTATATATTTATTTTTAGTTAATTGGATTTATTGCTTTATTTTTTCAAGTAGATCATAAAAATTTTAAGCAAAAGTGAATATAACATCTAAAAGCAAATGATGAGAAATATTTATTAGATTAATTAGTTTCTATGGGCTATAACCATAAATAACTTAAAAATATCTTT
Organism: Dendrobium huoshanense; assembly: GCA_016618105.1. Taxonomy (NCBI): domain Eukaryota; kingdom Viridiplantae; phylum Streptophyta; class Magnoliopsida; order Asparagales; family Orchidaceae; genus Dendrobium; species Dendrobium huoshanense. Next base: position 35,084,404 of record CM028356.1, on the reverse strand, counting down.
TATGAGTTATTCTAAAAATAATATTATTATATGCAAGCTCAAAATAAGATAGATTTAAGTCCCCAATGCCAATATTCTTACCTACTAATTATCATAGCAAGTTAATTATGAATATAATAAAAACTTCATTCTAATCACCTATTTTGTGGTACAATATAGATAAAAATTTTGATTATATTCCAAATAATGTTCATAATTATTTTAAAAAACATTTAATAAATTTAGCATCTGTCTAAAAATATTATTGATGATAACTCATATGCACTAATAATTTTTTTGAAGAAATAATTATCTAAGTGGAAGGCATAATTAGGTTTTGTTTAGGATAAATTATGTGTAATATTGGAGAACCTATCAAAAAATACAAAAATTATATCATGTCCATGAGTGGTTTTTGTCAATTTTAAAATGAAATCCATAGAAATGTCCTTCCATGGTTTATATAGGACTAGGAGAGCATTGTACTTGTTAATTTTTTGCTTAGTTATTTTGAACTTTACAAATGAGATAATAGGTAAAATGCATTCAACATCACTTTTAAAGGAGATCATAAAAAATCTATATTTTATCAACTTAATGGTTTAATACTTTCCAAAGTATCTCACTACATCTTCATAATGAAGCTAAGAATTAGAAAAATATTGAAGAGATGATTTATGAATATAAGGTTTATTTTCTCAATAAAGATAGCCATTAAGGATAGAAAAGTAGCTAGTCAGAGTAAGAGGTTTATCCATGTGATTTTGATAAACATGATGAAAAGAAGGGTAGGCAGTATAATCTTTTTTTATTCTTGAAAAGTTAAGGATTTGTGATTCTAATAAGGAGATATCTAAAGTAGCTTGGAATAAGGAATCAACAGCATTATTCTCCATATCTAATTTGTGCTTCAAAAAAAAAATCTTGGAGAAATTCAACCCATGTTGCATGTCTATAGTTAAGTTTTCATTGTGTGTAGTCAAAATACATGAAAATTTTATCATGTAATTATATTGTTTATAGTGTTTAAGGAATTGGATTATGACATAAAATTCACTATCATACGTGAAGTTTTGTTGCTTTATCTCATTTACTTTTTCACTTAATAAGCAATACACTAATTTTCTTGACTGAGAACTACACCTTTGTTGAACCTAGAGGCATATAAGCAACTTCAAAGGGCTTGGTAAAGCTTGGCAACTTAAGGGTTGGTAAAAGGTCATAAAGATTTAAATATGGTCAAATGATTTGACTATATTAATTATCTATATAAACTTATAATTTTTATAGATGCATGTAATTTAGGCTATGATGGTGCTTAAATTTATAATAGGATTTCTATAAAATATGACCAATCAGAGAAAATTTCTAACATTATATATTGATGTTGGCCACTCCATACTTGACTTGAATTTAATAATTTATGACTAGTGTTTATTTATATAAATAATGAGCATTATGAATATGATTTCTTTTTAAGTAAGAAACATCTCCTTATGTTGATCTAAGGTTTTTAACCCTTAATATTTCAATTTTATTTTGGAATAATTATCAACACTTGGCTTTTATACTAATATGATGTATGGTCTATAAGATTCTTATGGTTAAGGTAGCAATTTATTTGGTGTTGTAAGTGCTCTGATACCACTTGTAAGTTTGTGAGGGTTGTTAGGCCTTAAAGAACTAGTACTGAGGCTAACCAGGGGGGGGGGGGGGGGGGGGGGGGTTGAATTGGATATTAAAAAAATATTCTTTCAGCAAAAAGAAAAAGCCCCTTCTTAAAAAATTTTCAACATCTGAAAATAGATAATCAATACAATGTAATATCAATCACAGATTTTCAACCAAGCTTATATATCCAAAAATAAATACGAAAATAAAGTGCAGAAAAAATAAAATCAATAAGAATACACCAGATTTATAGTGGTTTGGTTCAACCTAACCTACATCCACTCCCCGGAGGCACCTTCTGAGTATTGCACTAACCATTTAGTGATTCTCGTTTAGCCCCCACAGCTAGGTGGAGAAGTCCTTACAAATAACTTCCACCTTCCCCAGTATGGAGGAATAGCCTGGTCCTTTGACACCAAAGGGATCTTCTTCTTTCCATAACTTCCCTCAAGATAAACCTTGAATTTTATTGTACTAATATATAAGCTTGTTGGAGCAACCGTATGAAATCCCCTTTGCACTCCCTTGAAACCCCCTCCAGGGATCATCTCCCTCTTAAACTCCACCTTTTCCTCTCTCCCTTTGAAATTATATCTTCAAGTTTTCTCCAGAGGAACGAAGACATAATGGCTGCTAAAGACACTTACCAAGTTTCTTGACAAAGCTTAAATAACAGGCTTTAAAAATTTCTAAAAATCAATTATGATGGCAAAGATCGCCCAATATAATTACAGGATCATCCAATATGATGTGCTTAAATTGGGGGCTTCAAAAAAGTACTAAAAATTAAATTCTAGTGCCAAATATTATCCAATACGATCGTAGAATTGTCTAGGACGATGTGCATAAATTGACCTAATAGTCCTGGATGATCTCTAGATAGTTCAGGACAATCAATTCATTTGTACAGATTATCTAGTATGATATTGGAGATCATCCTAGATGATTAGAAGAAAAATAATAGTATTTCATCAGGGACAATCAAGTATCATCCCATGTATCTCTCGGGTCGTCCAATATGATCTTCACTGATTATCCTAGATAATCGGATTGAACAAAGTAACCATAATTAGTCGCCTAATCACAAAATTGATTTAGGCATGATTTTTTTAAATCCTCTAGTATGATAGACAAAATATGAAATTCAAAATCTTGCCTAAATTATGATTGATAGCTATTTTTCATGATCATAACTAATTATCCTAGATATTCTAAATCATCCAGCATGATTAGTTAGAAGAGTTAATCATACAGTATGAAATAAATTGTATAGTATAATTAGTTAAAAAATTAAATTTTTTGATTTTGACTCACTCTCACTCTCCCTGAGTGTGTGTGTACATGATCACCAAGCAAGCATACACACTTACAGGACTTGACTTAAGAAATAAAAAATATATTAATGAATATTACAAAAATCATTACAAAATAACTTATTCTACCCAATCTTGAGCCTTGAATTTTTGTTAAATGGTGCATGGTGTTCTTTAAAAGTTAATACACAGACAAGCAAAAATATATTACAAATATAAGTAGAAAATGGATGTTAGCCACAATGTTTATTATCATAAAAAATATAAACTCGTAAGATCGAGTTACAATAATCTCCCCCTTTTTTATGATGACAAATATTACTATTTGAATTTATAAATTTAAAAATATTTTTCCTAATCTCCCCCTCACTAAGATAATTATATTGAAAGCAGGGGAAATAAAAAAAGTTTATTCTTTTTCTTCATTTTCTTTTTTTTTTAATATAGAAATAAATAAAAAACAAAAAAAAAACTTTATAAACCTAAATAATAGATAAAATAATACAAATATAAGATGAACACATGCAATTAGACAAATACATTATCCCGCTTTGACATTGTCAAAAAAGGGAAACACACAAAAAGCAAAATGGATCATATATACCAAACTCTATTCAGGTGGAGCTGGTGTTAATGTTTTAAGAAGAATAAATTAATTTTAACAATTTTTCTAAAAATATAAAAGTTACCTCTTAATTTTATTCAAAAATACATTAATAAATGAATTGACTGCACTAAGATCTAGAAAAGTTGGAAATTTGAAATTTATCAACCCTAGCTTAAGCTTTTTACAAGTTAAAGTCCTTTTTCAAAACACAAATCTAATTCAAACAAAAATTCAGATAAGAAAAGTGATATATTCAAACTTTATTTTAGAAAAATATCTTATAGAATAATATTATAAAGTAATCAATCAAAATCATGATTTTCAAAATCAAGTGTTTGAAGATATCAAGTGGCACATGAATTCTTTTAAGATTTAAAGATTTGAAAGAGAATGAAGCTTATTTTTATGGGCTCATTTTGTGCCTCTTTTTTTAATTATGTAGCTCACTTTATGCATCTTTTAATTTCTGATACATTTTGATGAATCCAACAATTACTTGGCGGTCATTGTGCATCTTTTCATTTTTCTTTTGGGCTCATTTTGTGCCTCTTATCATTTTTTGCAAGCTGACTTCCTTTCAAAACCTTTAAAGATTCTTAGTTGTGAGATTATCTTTTAGATATAAGAGAAGAAAACTCACTCTCTAATATAAGTAAGAATAAACCACAAATCAAAATCATATCTATATAATAAATGTTACAACTTGATCAAGAAAACTTGAAAGAGATTTAACGACTTTGAGTATTATTTATATGAGATAAATTACTATAAGAAGATAAAATAGATCTCAAGTTCAAAGTCTAACTTTTAATTTGAAATATATTTTGCTTAAAAAATAAAAATACACCACTAAAGGAGTTAGAGGAAGAGAAACAATCATCGATGTTTCTTCCTTTAATTGATTTAGGGAAGTCAATCATTGTTTACTAATTTTTTAGGTAAAAAGGATGTAAAAAATTTCATTTAAAAAAATGAGAGAAGTTAATTGATTCTCTTATACAAATATAATATGAAAAGTGATTTGTGTGTATATATCAGAGATAAATCACAAAATCATACAAGAAAAATAAAATAAAATGATTAAAAATAAAACATAAAAAATAACACAAAAAATATTTATATTAAACAAAATAAAATAAAGACCATATATAAATGCATTAACTAAAATACAAACACACAATCAAAACTTTATATCTCATAATCTTGCTCCTAGTCTGGTGATTCATAAACTAGATCTACCTATGAGATTTTTTGTTTTTTAACATTTGTCATTATTACAATTTGCTTATTTTTACCATTTTTCTTTGCTGGAAGAGTTTTTAAATAAGAGAATTCATTTTTTATATGTCTAAGTTTCTTACACCCAAAGCAAATAATGTCAGATAAAATCTTAACATTCTTACTATTTTTATCTTTGTTCCACTTTTTTGATACTGATGTTTATGCTTCAATAGTTTTTCAAATTTGCTTGTTATTGAGGCTATCTCCTTGCTTTCATTATCTACTAAGCCATACTTATCCATCTCTTGAGCTTTTAGCACTATTGTTTCACCTACATCCAAGCATCTTTGACCTAAACTTTATTTGTAGGTAATGAGTGAGTCAGTCAAATTATCAATAGAATATTTATTTAAAATTTTCCATTCACAAACAACGATGACTTTGGTATCAAACTTATCAAGTAGACAATGTAGAATTTTATTAAATTTTTTAAAGTATGAAAGTTCTTTACCTAAGGCGTGTCATGATGTCACTATTTAAGTAAATCTGGTATACATATTTAAAATAGTCTCATAAGGTTTCATACAAAATAGTTCATAATCATGCATTAAAATATTCAACTTAGATTGCTTGACTTTACTAGTACCTTTGTATATAGTGTATAATTTATCCCAAATTTCTTTGCTGATAGTATATGTTGATATTAACATATAATCTTCAGAAGTCAAAGCATAAAAGAAAATTCAAATATTTATTATTCAATTGAGCATTGATTTGATCCATTCTACTCCATTCAACAAAAAAAAATCAGTTTTGACTCCATCTACAATATGTGATGGTATATAATAACTAGTTTGAATCATATGTCATATTCGATAATCAATTGGTTGCAAGAAAGTAGACATATTAATTTTTTAAAAAACAAAAGAAATATTTTCAAATAAAGGTGATCGTCTGATTGAATAGCCTTCCATAATGTTATGATTTCCAAAGTTAGCCATCGATCTTTTTTTTTTTTAAGTTTTCCAAAATTATTTTATGAATCTCACTCTAATACTAGTTGTAAATGCTTTAATATCACTTTTAAGCTTGTGAGGGTTGTTTGACCCTAAAGAACTAGTCTCGAGGCTAACCAGGGGGGGGGGGGGGGGTGGGGGGGGGGGATGAATTGGATATTAAAAAAACTTTCTTTTAACAAAGAGAAAAATCCCCTTCTTAAAACTTTTTCAACATATGAAAATAGATAATCAATACAACGTAATATCAATCATAAATTTTTAACAAAGTAGTTATATCTAAAAATTAATATAGAAAATAAAGTACAAAAAAATAAAATCAGAAAGAACACATCAGATTTTTAGCGATTCGATCTAACCTGACCTACGTCCACTCCCTGGAGGAACCTTTCGAGTATTGCACTAAACCTTTAGTGACTCTCATTTAACCCCCACAACTAGGTTAAGAAGGCCTACAAAATCACTTCTATATTCCTTGGTGCGGTGGAGTTGTAGGATCCTTTGACACTAAAGTGATCTTCCTCTTCCCAAAACTTCCTTCAAGATGAAACTTGAATATGATGGTACTAAAGTGCAAGCTTACTGAACCAACCATGTGAAATGCTCTCCACACCCCCTTGAAACCCTCTCCCAGGATCTTTTCCCTCTCAAACTTCACAATTTCTTCTCTCCCTTTCAAGTTCTCTCTTTAAATTTTCTCCAGAAAAACAAAGACATAATGGCTGCCAAAGACACTTATCAAGTGCCTTGACAAAGCTTAAATAGAGAACTTTAAAAAACTCTAAAAATTAATTCTTGTAGCAAAGATCATCCAGTATGATTGAAGGATCATCCAGTATGATGTACTTAAGTAAAGGGCTTTAGAAAACACAAAAAACTCAATTTTGACACCAAATATCATCTAGTACGATCGTAGGATTGTCCAGGATGATGTGTAAAATTTGACCCGATAGTCCTAAATGGTCTTCAGATAATCCAGGATGATCGATTCAAATTTTTATTGATCATCCAGCATGATATTTAGGATCGTTCTGCATGATTAGAAGAAAAAATATGATATTTTATCTTGGATGATCAAGTATCATCCCATGTATCTCTCAGGTTGACCAATATGATCTTCACTGGTCATCCTGGATGATCAAATTGAATAAATTAATCATAATTGGTCTCCTAATCACATGATCGATCTAGGCATGATTTTCATATATCATCCAGTACGATATACATCATTATAAACGATTAGACCAAAATATGAAATTCAAAATCTTGGCTAAATTATGATTGGCGGATATTTTTTATGATTATATAGTATGATATAAATCATACATTATAATTAGTTAAAAAATTATACTTCTAGTTTTGACTCAATCTCACTCCCCCTGAGTGTGTGTGTGTGTGTGTATGATCACCAAGCAAACATACACCCTTATAGGACTTGACTCAAGAAATCAAAAATATATCAATGAATATTACAAAAATCATTATATTATAACCTATTCTAACAAATCTTGAGCCTTGAATTTTTGTTGAATGGTGCATGGTGTTCCTGAAAAGTTAGTATACACAAAAATAAAAATATATTGTAAATATAAGTAGAAAAAAAGGACATGAGCTACAATTTTTATTATAATAAAAAATATAAACTTGTGAGCTCGAGTTGCAATAGGTGCCCCTTAAGGATATTTATGGAAGGGTTGTTTGGGTGATGCTAAAATGAATATTCAAGGTTTAGACATATTTAGTATTGAAACTTCTAATATAATAAACATTATTTTATTTCTTGAAGAAAAATGGTGATAAGCTCCCTATCAAACTTTTGGGATGTTAGAGAAATAATTTTAATATATTTATAAATTTTGGATTAATGGTTAGGGAGTTATACTCTAAATTTGATCACTCTTGGAAAGAAATTATCTCATATGTTAAATGTTTTTCTATGATATACTAAGTTTGTTAGGGGGTTAAGACCTTAAGAACTTGTGAGAGATGTGGTCTATGTTTGGGAGATTTTTGAAGAGGTTGAATGTATTTTGGGAATGAAGGAAGCTAGGATTGAGGTTATGTAGAGGAGATGAGAGTTATGTTGTGAAAGATAAGGATTAAGGGTAAGAAAATATAACTAAAGAATTGCTAAAGCCCTAGGTGATTATCCACCAAGCTTCATTGGAGGGTAGATCAATCACCAAGTATTTTTGTATAAAATTTACATTAGTAGAAAGTATTTTTTATTTAATGAATAAAAAATAAAGTAAGGTCATATTTATCAACCTTTTCCAAGCTTAAATAACTTTAAAAAGACTTAAGAGATAATAAAATATTATTATATTGATTGATGACTTGTCTTAATACAAAAGGATGTAATATAAAAATAATAACATTAAAATTTAAATCTTCTAAAAATAAGATAATTCATATTGGACAAATAAGGCTAGCGGACTAATCTTGAAATTAAGTAAATTTTTAAAGTTTTTCATCCTTGACTAGTATGATCAATATACTAATCAATCATCTTAATCTGAGCTTTTTAATTATTCTCTAATAATTTGAGAGAGATTATGGGTTATCAATGGGATTTTATAGAGACTTGTGCATTTTGAATGGCTCAAATCTTGATGTACTACCTGAGTTTGTGAATTGCCTCAGACACATAAGTTAAGGGAATAAGTTGGAAAAGATATAGACTTATAATAATAAGATCATAAGATTTTTCTTATAAAAGGGAAGGTAACAAGATAAACTTAATTTTACCTAATATGATGTACTCATCCAAACTTACAATCCCATTTTTATTGTGCCTGTCACTACCTAGTGTATTAAGATAATACATTGGCATATTAATTAAAACCATGCTTATAATTGAAGATTTATCCTAAGGAATATGATATGTATGTGAAGTTATATATTCTTAAGTTAGAAAGACTTATATGCATGTTGGCTAGCCATGTTATGAGATTTTAACAATGTTTTAGAGTTTTGAATGTTGGCTACCTTTATCATGTACCTCATCTTAGAGATATAATGAGCATTGAAAGAGCATTAATTTTAAGAAGTATTTTTTACTAAATTGATTTAAAGTTGATTGAAAAGATTTTTGTCCTAAGAACCTACCACAAAGTCATATATATTCCTAATAATCAAAGTAGTAAATAAAACAGAAAAGCTTCACATAAAACTGCTATGAAAATTTATAGAAGTAAATAAAATAGTGTTTAATAATGGCAATAAAAGAGTAAGGAATAGGCTAATTACATAAAAATAGTGTTTAATAATGCAACTAACAATTTACATTAAAAGAGAGCTTTTTAATGATAAAAAATACATAACTTGTGACATATGAAATAATTTAATATTTTTTATAATTACTACCAAAATTTTAATAATTATAAAAATTATCAAATAAAATAGAAAAAGAACTCATTTATTTAAAAGATGCTTACTAATGTTTAAAATGATGCTTAGACTTGAAAATATGCATTGGCTAAGTCAAAAGTACATGAAGTTCTATTTTTTCTAAACTAACATATTTTCCTAAATTAGAAAAATGGTATTATTTAACAATGAAAATTTAATTTTTAGCTTAATGATTTTGAAAATTCATTTGATTACACACAAAGTGTTGCAAATTTGAACCAAGGCCTTGTGATTTTGATGACAAGAAACATTATTGGGTTGTCTACTATGCCACCTTTTGTCATTATAATTATTGGATATTTTTTTCTATGCACTAACATTTCAGGTCCACTGTACACTATAAAAAGTTATCAACTCAAACTAGGTAGAATAAATTTAAGTTTCTTTAAGTGTTTCCTATTTTTACTTTTTTTTTATTCTATATTTCTTGAGTCAAAGTCTTGTATTTAGTGGATGCTAAACTTGGTGAATGTGCACACACACACACAGGGGAATGCTACTCTTTCTTGAGTCAAAGTCTTGTATTTAGTGGATGCTAAACTTGACAGTCATGCACACACATAGGGGAGTGATAATCTTTCTTATTATCACCACTGATAGTATAAGATGATAATCCAATTCAATTGAACTAATTGTATTGGACGATTCCTTATATCATCTTGGACGATTAGCTCAAATACTTGAACTGATCATACAATGCTCTATTCTTCATATAGTATTAATTGGGCTATTTGAACTAATCGTATTATATAATCTTTTATCGTATGATATGATCAGTGTCACATAATTGAATTATTAGGATTTTTTACGAAGCATTATATTTAAGCTATCTTAATAGACTTTTTCAAGTCTTTAGCTGTTAGGTTTTCTGAAGAGAGAGCTTTGAGAGAGATCTTGGAGAGCATTGGGAAGGAGAAATGAGAGTTTGTGTATGAGGAAAAAGGAGTGTGAGGGTTTTCTACACGGTTGCTTCGAGGAAGCTTCTGCCTTATTTCCTTCGAGTGTCTTACTTAGTTTCTTAGGTAGCTCTAGGAAGAAGAATGTCAGCCTAAAGACTATCGAGGTTCTCTGCCTTCATTAGGGGGGTGAAAAAGGATTACTTTGTTCTCTGCCTTCACCAGGAATGTGAAAAAGAGGTCAAAATTTTTTGTCACACCAGTTGGTGAAAATATTATAAGGGCTTCTCTACCTAGCAATGGGGTCAAATGAGAGACACTAAAGTTCATGTGCAATACTCAGAGAGGACTCCGGGTAATGGATGTAGGTCATTATTTGATCGAACCACTATAAATTTGTGGTGTGTTTATTCTGAGTTTTACTTTAAGCAATTTACTTTTTCTGCATTTTATTTTTTATAAATACTACATGTTAAAAAAAATGTATGTTTGATGATATATTGATTCGAGTAACTTTTCATCACCATAATTATAATTTGTGTTTCGTTAATTTGCTTCCGCATTAGGTGATAACATTGTTTATTTTAAAGTTATTAAAAAATCTCACAAAATTATTTTGTGTTAAAGAAATTTTTTAAAACAACCAAATCACCCCCACCCCCTCTTAGTGTGCTAAGGGATAGTTCAACGAGGCTTAACATCCTGCATCAAGCTTTCACAAAGGGATGAAATGACATATTTAAGTAATCATAAATTTTTCAGTACATTTAAGATATTCTCTAAATTAACAATTAAAATATTAAATATTTCATTTATGAAAAATAAAAGTAATCCCAAATAATTTAAAAAAAGGATATTCTCCAAACAATGGCCTAGACCTATGAAAATTTGCTAAGGCCTTAACTCAACTTAAGGGCAAAATGGTAATTTAACTTATATTTTATTTTCATTTAAAAAACATACATCACATGCAAATGACCAAACTATGTCTTGCAAGAATGCATGGAATCTATTATTAAGTTAAATAAAATATTTGAAATTTATTAGAATTTTTAAAGTTATTTAATTGGGCCAAAAAAATAAAAAATTATGAAATATATCAAATGGTCACAAAATTTTCAAGATAATTTGGGAAGATGTAAAAACATACAATTAACATTCCCTTATTCCATAATTTTATAATCAAAATCCTAATTACTAAGAGTTTTAAGTATAAAAATAAGATGTTAAGCAACCAACCAAACACTATAAGTTTGATAAGTATGAGAGGCTTAATAAGGTATCTTTAACCTCTTAAGTAAGTTTGTGAATTTTCTCAATTCATTTGATACATTAAGTACTCTGCTAACCCTTGGAGGGTGTGAAAGGACGAAGATACTCTGCCAACACTTAGAGGGTGTGAAAAGATGATGGTAATTTGCCAACACTTAGAGGGTGTGAAAGGACAATGGTACTCTGTCGACACTTGGAGGATGTGAAAGGATGCCGATACTCTATCGCATCGAGGATTAGTGGAAGAGAATATAATTATAAAGACTTCTCCTCCTTGCTATAGGAGCAAAATAAGAGTCACTTTGGTAATAGTGCAATACCTAAAGAGAGAGTCTTCAGGGAGTGAACGTAGATCTAGTTGAACCGAACCACTATAAATTTCTGTGTTCTTTTTATTTCATGGCAATTTTATTTTCCTGCACTTTTTATTTTTTGTGGTTGAAAAGTTTTTTTTTATTTTGGAAAGTTTTCTTTGTACATAAATTATAAAATAGTTTTCTAAAATTTTTAAGAGGTTTTAAAATAATCAATTCACCGCCCCTATTGGTTAGCATTTGAATAATTATTATAGGTCTAACAACCTATATGAACTTTCAGGGAATGCTAACCACTTAAAGGCCCTATTGGTTTGAGATTCATACCTCCATTTAAATACTCTTTGGCTGACCTTAACCTTGAAAATTTATTGTTAATATAACCTCTTTGATTCTATTTTTTTTAATTATACAAAGTGGAAGGATGAATCGCTACCTTAAATCTTATAGATAGTTAATTTATTTTGGCTAAGTGTACTAATCATAAATCTTATTTAAGCTTAGTTTAACCTTATTTAATGTCATTACCATGGGTTAAGTCTACCGAGGAGATTAGTTTAGGGTTTTCTTTAATGGAATGGATTTGGCTATTTAATGAGTTTAAACTCACTTGAACAAACATAGGTTCAAATGGATCACGCTAACCTATTTGACCAAGTTGGTCAAATCTATGGAGTCAAGTGGGTGAAATTAAATTGGGTTATTTCCCAAGCATCCTAAGTAATGTCCATGAGCAATGGCTTAAGATAAGTTTAATATTTGGCTGAATTAAACATACTCGAGAAAGATAGGCAACCTTAATGGCTTAAATTGAGAAACTTAACCAAAATGTGGTCAAGCCAATAGTCAAACTTAATTTAATGAGGTTAGTTCATGCCATTTCCATCCTAGAAGGCCTATGGTATCTTATTGTTTGTATAGTTATGCTGGATACGGTGTTTGAATGTCTGTTATCAATTTAAGTGTTGAATCCCGATTTATTCGGTGGATTATGTCCCGCCAAACTTTATGGATCTATCTGTGAGCTAAGGTCCTGTTGGTGAGAATGATGAAGATGGAGAGGCAGAGCGAGAAAATAGAAGAGATAAAGATGATTATGGATAGAATCTTTATTATCATATTCAAAAGTATAAGAATAAGCAGAGTGAGGTATTTATCCTGTATAACTCAAGCTAGAAAAGGAAAAATGGACACAATATCTCTTTATGAATCTCTCCCTTTCTCCCTTTTTGGCATACATCTAGCATTGTAATGATGTTGCTATATTTTCTCTCTCTCTCTCTCTCTCTCTCTCTCTCTCTCTCTCTCTCTCTCTCTCTCTCTCTCTCTCTCTCTCTCTCTCTCTCTCTCTCTCTCTCTTTTTGGTTTTTTAGAGATTTACAATAGAGTATGTACAGAGTACAAGAGTTACATAATTATTCTTTGGTATAACTTGACCAATTATGCTGAATGGAGAGAATATCTTATGAGAGCTAGTGAAGGTAAGATGTACCTATTGGCATATGAAGACGGAGTCAACATTGGTTAGGAAGACAATCTAATGTTGCCACACTAGAGTGAGAGGGGGCGAGTAACAATTTGATGTTGATATCTAAGTTCAGTAATAATTCAATCACAAAGGATATATTTTGGATGAGATGTGTGCCTTTAGCTTATTTTTTTCTAAGACTCACATAGACTTAACTTTGGATGAGATGAATAAAAACTTATCTAACAAAGAGAGAAACTTTTGAGGTTTCATTTCTTAGAAGGGCGACTTCTTAGAGGATGTGGACGAAGATGGTTCGTCATATTTTAGTGCCTAAGCGAGTCCCTAGAATGGACTATCTAAAGAGAGTTCTATGTGACTCAGATGTAACATGCAAGATACCTATAACAGGTCGCCTACATAACGAATCATGCGTGTATATTAAGTTCATGTATACCTAAGTTGCTTAGTTTGACTTTTCATGGAGAAAATATAACCAATGTCGAGTCAAAGAGTTTTAAAGGTCTAATTTGATGTGGATTACTTGGGGACATCACTAAGAAGATTAAATTTGAACTAGTTGAGCCAATTAATTTGAATTGGTCAAAATGTTGAATTTTCCAATGTAAGTCACCTTGGAATACATGATTTAATTAAGCTAATTGGGTCAAACTTTTGGTACAAGATGATTAATTCTATCAAGTTAATTCTTATTCAACCTAGTTACAATTTGAGATTCAAATTTCTAGATAATTTAATAATGAATCCTATGGAATAATTTAAGAATTATATATTGAAGTGTTTGAGGAGGAATGTTTGGGAGAATTCCTAGGAGTAGGCTATAAATCAAAGGGGTTTATTTATTCATTTCTTCTAGCGAGTATTTTAGGAAGATTATCTCAAGCTCATACTGAATGGGTATGTTGCGTTGCCATCAAAGTGTTAATGCATTTTATGCTAACAATAGGCTTCCAATATTATCCCAAAGGAATCATTCCACAAGGTTTCAATGATGCAAGTACCAATTCCCACAATATTAGCTCCAATGGCTAATCTGAGATTGAAGCAACTAATGGTAGCTTCTCATAAGAATAATGCAGAGTATGAGACAAAAACTTCAATCTTAGTGGAGAACCTACATGAAATCTCAATGTTCAAGATGAATATGCCTCCATTAGATTACTACAAAGGGTTGATTAACCTAACTAACATCTTGGGATATTCAATGATGGTATGGTATAAGCTCACATCTAAGGCATGCAACCTTACAGTTTCTTCCTCGCAACATCAAATATATCCACCTAGCAGTTAAGGCACAATACTCCAACAATATATGTTTGATCCCTATTCAAGGAATATATGGTAGATTATTTCTTATGAGATGTTATCTCTTCAATGTCATTTAGGTTTTAGCCTCCACATTTGTTTCCCAGTCAGCATTTGTGTTTGCATGACCTCATTTCTGATAGTATGTCTTGCATAATGCCATATAACCTAATGCCACACCCCATAATCATTATCTTCAATTTGAATCCTAGCTTCAATAATATGTCCACCTAGAAAGCATCACTAAAGGGAAGTTAATGAACTCATGAGCTCTCTTCAAAATGGAACCAAGGCAAAGAAAGGAGGGGAGATTGGTGCAAGAGAGGCTCATTACATCAAACTTATCTACCATTTAGTTGGAAGCCTTCTATTAGTTCTTTACTTTCCTCCCCTTCAAAGGAAAAAACCTTTATTATCTATATTATAAGGGAACTCTCGCTCTTCTAATTTCTTTCATTGTAACTTGTTCTTGGATCAAAAAAACTTTATTATCAATCACACACTACTTGTAGGTCTTGAATGAACAATTATAAAAATTCTTCAGGGTCCCATATGGATGGCTTTTATGTTTATGAGTTTTATTATTCACACTCCTCCCATCTATTCATTGATCAACAATTCAAGCTATATATCCTCATTTCTCCTTACAAACTATTAATGTGTGTACTTCATGTTGCCATGATGACTCAATGAGTTTTCTCCATCAACACTCTCCATTAGCATTATATGTGGGAATTTTCTAACATGAGAATATGGAACCATGGAGGAAGATTCTCAACATTGAGACTTTAATTATCCCATTTTGTATGAGCTTTTGAGTAAAAATACTTTTGTCACTTACAAGCATCTGGTTGTTAATCTCTATGATCTTTATGAGTATATTGCTAACCTCACTAGCCTTATCAAGGTCTCCCTACAATAACTACCAATATTTACTTCCCAACTTGCTCAAACCTCAAATCAAGGAATTCCATCAAAAGTATCACCATGTCCACAACTCTCCCTTTATATTGGACATCTTTAAAGAGGTGTTCTTGCTTGAATTCAAAGCCCTTCACCTTGAAACCTATTAGAGAATATTTGATTATGCAGATTATTTAGGCACATTTTAAAATATGACATTCATGTGCACTATCTCAAATGCCAACACGTGTCAACTCTTTATGAACACCTTTAGGGACACATTTCGAAGGTGGTTTAATTATTTTCTTATTATAAGCAGCACCTACTTTGAATAATTCTTATACCTCTTCCTTTCTTAGTTTTTGACTTCTAGGAGGTTAGAAAAATCTTCTAAATCACTGTTTTATGGCAAGTAGAAGGCTGAGGAATCCTTTAGAGATAACACTCATCATTTCAATAAGACTTCTCATGAACTTAATGATGACAACAACAACCTCAACAAAGTCAACTTCATCCTAGGATTGCAAAACAAGAATTTAAGCTTTTTATCACAAAAAACCCATCAACAAATTTGGAAGATCTGCTACAAAATGTCTCAAAATACATCAACAATAAAGAATTCCTCTAGGATGTTGAGTAACCTGTATTATCCTCTTCAGACTCCATTAAAGGCTAAATGAAATATATGAGGATTTCTTACCATCCTCCTCACTACTAGAAGCATGCAAAAATTAAACTCTCTTGCCAAGGGGGAGCATATCGCTAGCCTCATCAACCTATCTAAGGAGTGCTTGAATTGCCTTTTGTGGAAGGATTCAAGGAAGTTTTAACTAACTTCTTATAGTGATCGTAGTAGTGATTTATAAGAAAAAATTCTATGTGAAACCTCATCACGTATGGAAGGACCCAAACACCAATGATAAGTCACCATTTAATTTGCACCATAATGACTACAATCATGGCACCAAAAGAATGATGCGTCCTTAAGGCCTTCTTAGGAAACCTAATTTGAGAGGGCCACTTGAAGAAACACCTTAACAACTATTACATTAACAAGGAACCAGCTAAGGAGCAACATGTGTTTGAACCTAGCTAATGTGGGAATTGGGGGCACTAGCACATGAGTATCTCAATAGAGACAGCTTCAATAGATCATAAAATATGAGGGATATTAGTTTTCCTCCTATCCTACTCATTGCTTTTCATTTTTAGATAATGACCTATGATATGATAAAACTTTTTAAGTTAATTATCTATTATTAATTTATTATGTTAATTTATGCTTAAAATCTTTATATTTTATTAAAGAAATTATAAGAAAAAAAAATTAAATAAGTGTCATAAGGACACACGTTTAGTGCCACAATGCCATAACATAATTTAATGCTAGAACATAATTCAACGCTACAACGCCTAACCTTCAATGATGTTGCAAAAAGCTTACCAAAAATTGATTGGAGAGCTTAGCGTTGAGGTGCTACCCACCAAGCATCATAGCCCTAGACTAAAGGATAAAGGACGGTTAGACTGGTGAACTGGTGCTATTGTTAGTGAACTAAAGCACCAATCCAACAATACTGTACTGCCACAAAGCAAGTATTGCAATGCCAATTTAAAAAAAAAAAAAGAAAAACTATAAATAGTTCTCCCATTCCTTATGAAAATAAGTTGGCCACTTGGAGGAGACTTGTAGTGGTATTTTGTGAGAGTGTGTATGAGTGGTATAGTGTAGTGTCATGCACCAAAAACTAAATTGGTAGAATTATTTCTTTTATCTTTTATATAACAACTAGAGCTATCTCATTTCTTCTGGTAATAAATTGTCAACCTATTGATCAAAATTTCAACAAACATCTATAATCACTATCAAAAAGTTATGTTTAATACTCAGGAGTAATATAAATACAACAATCCATCTTCCCACTCCTGAGTACAAAAAATAACTAAAAGATTAAAAAAATAACAGTAAAACCTGAAGAATCTATAACTGACCAATATCAAACTTTTGATTCTCTTTCCTTACCTGAAATCATTTAAATCATATATAATGAGCTGAAAAGCCCAACATTTTATTATAATCCTACAACTAAACTCAAAGCACAATAAAGAAATAGTATGCATGTAATAATTTACTTCATAATAGTAATAGTCAATCTAATCATAAATTTATGCAGAAATGATAAAACACATATTATGCGATAAAATATGAGAACTGTATGGGAGATGTTTGGGTTACAAAAATGGTGTTAGAGCAATATGCCAACTAGAAGATGGGAACTAAGTGTCATAAAAGATAAAGTACTACTTCATGGGAGTCACCTCTTGAACCCTGTATAGGATAAAATGCTATGTTGTAGGAGTCTCCACTTAAACTTATAAGGGCCATTTCTAGAATCCTATCTACCTGGTAAATGATTGTGAGATAGGGATACTAATAAGTACATCAATTAATTAATTTGGGGAGATTATGAAATGTCTTAAGTAAAATAAAGCTAAACTCTTAAACATCTAGGCGCCTTTGTGTATAATGGTTGAAATTTTATTAAAAAATTCCCCAATTAAGTGTGCACATCCTAGAGAAATCCTGAGATGGAAGACCTCCTAAGAAGTTACAGCAATAGAAAAAAATAGTGAGGCCGTTAAGCCAAAGTAGACAATATCTCGATAGTTAGAAGTTTTAGATATTACAACTCCACTCTAAAGTATAGCACCACAGTGCTCAAGTTAAAATGTTGTTGAATTATATACCACCATGCTTTATAACCACTTGGAATGAGTTAGCATATAAATTCCAAGCTAAGTATTTTTCACCTTTAAAAACTGCTAATTAAGCTTAGGAATAATATCACATCTTCTTCCCAGTTTAAAGGAGTCAATTTATAAAAGTTTAAAGAGATTTAAGAAAATGCTTAAGAAATGACCTCATCATGCTTTACCCTATTGGTTAGTTATTCATACCTTTTATAATAGACTGGTAGGACCCCTTAGGTTGATTATTGATGTAATAATTAGAGGATATTTAATATCTAATCCATTTGAGGAAGATTATAAATTAATTGAGAAAATGGCTACAAATAATTTTAAGTGGTCTTTTGATAGGGTGAATCCTAAGAGAGTAGCTAGAGTTTATGAATCAGATGCTTTATCCATTTTGACTACTCAAATAGGAGCTATATCTAAAAAGTTAGATACTATTGGAGTTAGTTTAGGATTAGGATCACCTAAGCAATTGAAATATCATGATAATTTTGTTGGAGAGAATAATATTCAAGGGATTGAGAATGTGAATATCATTGAAAGCTAAAATAATCCATATTTTAATTCTTATAATCCAAGTTAAAGGAATCACCATAATTTTAATCAGTCTAATAATAATATTTGTGGTAATAATTAGTGGAATGCAAGTCAATTAAATCAAGAAGAAAATTAAAATTATCCTCAATAACCCTGGACCATCTTATCCCTCATGCTTTAATAAAAATAGTCTATTCAAAGATAGAAAGACACCTTTGGAAGAGAGTTGTTGCAAAGTCAAGTTGCTTCAATCAAAAACTTGAAAAATTAATTAGGTTAGCTTACAATCTCTTTTAGTATTAGACCCCTTAGATCATTGCCCCGGTAAAACTAAAGTTAATCCAAAGAAGAAAGGAAAGGAACTTAATGTGGATCACTTGAGGAGTGGTAGTGATGTACCATATCTGAAATGATAAATCTAGACAAGTCTGATTGAAGACTATAAATTTAGTACTATTTGGGTGGCAACCCAATTCTATTTTTATGTTTTATTATACTTATAGTTTGTATCTTATGTTTGTAATGTGTATTATTTATTTTAAAAGTTATAAAAATATTATATATATTATTTGTTAAGTCATTAATTTTGATTTTAACTAATTATAATTTTTTTTTGAAAAGAATTTATTGACCTAAAATTAAACTAACGCCACAATGTTAGGACTTTGAGTGCATGTGATTTACTTATCAAGCACTACAACATTCAAACTTTACATTATAACTCTAGAGTCTCATAAAAAAATATTGAATACAATGCCATAGTGTAGTCCCTGATAACACTATAATTCTATGATGCCTTATTGAGCTCCCCAGCACTACCCTTTCAAGCGCTATAGCATTAGGTCATGCATTTCTACAGTGCTGCTAGTAGTGTATTCAATGGTTCATACTTTCATAACTTTTTCATTATGACACTTTATTGAGCATCACAGTATTATCGCTAGCACTACAATAATAAGTCAATTATTATTATGTTAGTTAGAGCATTGCAGTTATGGTCTTTATTAGTGTTTCATTACTCATATGTGTCAAATGCCATAACATTTCTCCAATAAAAAAGTAGCCGTTTCACTTTCTAAAGCCTGTGCCATAGTGCCATATGTCCCTCACCACTATAGTATATATTAGTTTGACCATTTTCCATTATGTTCTTTAGTGTCGCAGCGCAACTCTCTTAAGCACTACAATGCTCGTATTTTCTATAAGTAGGGTGTGTATTTTCATATTTTTTTCACTGTATTTTTATCTCCATTTTTCTCAAAGTAATAAAAAATCTCTATTTATTTATATTTTGTGAGCAATGGCCCTAAAAATATTTTATAGCAAGAAGTGTACCTCATCCTCCTTTGATAAAAGTGTATTCATATTGTTGAAGCTGAGTAGTGATATGGAGTGATTGTGGTGAATAAATAGTTAATTCGTAAGAGAGGATTTCAAAACTTGGGTGGGTAGGTAATGCAGATTATAGAAAATCAAGGTTCGTAGCTTTTGTGTGAGGAACCCCATGTTACTATGGTAAATGTGGTGAGAGAGTTCTTTGTCAATGAGAAGGAGGCTATAGACAATCAATGCTGTGTGAGAGATAAGTGGGTGCCATTTAATTTTGTGGTCATTAATCATCTTTATAAACTTAGGGATTTTAAATTTGACGAGTATACCCCCATTCAGTTTAGAACCCATTAATCCTGATGTTTTGTTAAGAGTTTTGTGTAAGCCTTATAGTGGGACAATGTGGAAGAAGAGGGAAGATAAAATCATTAATTTCCTACATCCTCTTTAACTCAACTTTCAAAAGTTTGGCACTATTTTATTTCCACTCATTTGTTACCAAGCAAAAATAAAGGTGAAGTGACCAAAGAATAGGTTATGCTTAATTATGCTATTCAGGTTGGTTACACTATAGATGTAGAAAAACTTATTTACTATTCTTTAAATTACATCATAAGAGGTATCACTTCAGTGGGTTTAGGGCATCCTTCTTTAATTCATGCTTTATGTGTTAATGCCGATGTGACGGGAGATCATAATGAAAACATCTTTTTTCCATTTTAACCCTGACTAAAAAAAAATTGAGAGCTTTAAAAGACTAGGTGTAGAAGAGGGTGGACCCAGTGAGCCCAGGTTCATCAATAGACCTAGTAATAGTAGGAGTTATAGGACTGCTAAATCTTTAGGTGAGTAGGTTGCCGAGTTGAGAGAGCAGATGGAAGGAATGACTAATTTTTGTTTGAACTTACTACATTTTTCTACTACTCTAGAGTATCTTTTTTTTTTAACCCGACTTGATGATGATGATGAGGAAGAGGAGAACGATGGAGATTTTGAGTGAATAGGGGTTATCATTTCGTTGTTCACTTATAGGCTAGAGAGAGAGAGAGAGAGAGAGAGAGAGTTTGGGTTGTTGTATATAATGTTTGAAGTTTATTTTTCTTTTGTTTAATTTTTAGTTCTTTGATTGGGGGGATCCCTGGGATGATTTGAGGTGATTGTTGTTGTTGTGAAATGTCTATGAGAGCCATTTGTATTATTAATAAGTATACTTACTACAGGTCTTGCATGGAGAAGGATTGAGAGGATAATGCTATATGCACTAGTTACATATTTATATTTTCTTATAGCATTTGTATTTCATTTCCTTTAAGCTTTTTTATCATTTTAATGAAAAGCAAGTTTATCTTTTTTTTGTGTATATTGTTATATATTTATGGAGGTATTAAGTTAATGTGTCATACTTTAAAACTTTGGGAGCGAGTTATGGAGCATAGGTTGCGACGTGATACTAATGTTTCTCAAAATCAATTTGGATTCATGCCGGGTAGGTCGACTATGGAAGCCATACATTTATTAAGAGGTTTGATGGAGAAATATACAGAAAATAAGGAGGATCTACATATGATATTTATTGATTTAGAAAAAGCATATGATAAAGTTCCAAGAGAAGTGCTATGGAGAGTTCTTGAAAATAAAGGAGTCAATAATGCTTATATTCAAATCATTAAAGATATGTATGCAGGAGCTATTACTTGTGTTCAAACACAAGGTGGATTGACCAAGTATTTCCCTATTTCGGTTGGGTTACATCAAGGATCAGCCTTAAGCCCATATCTTTTTGCTTTAGTCATGGGTGTTCTCACTAGACATTTGCAAGAGGATGTACCTTGGTGTATGCTTTTTGCTGATGATATTCTTCTTGTTGATACGACTAGAGAGGGAGTTGAAGGTAAACTTGAATTATGGAGGTCAACCTTAGAGTCTAAAGGTTTTTGCTTGAGTAGATCTAAAACGGAATATATGGAGTGTAATTTTAGTAGTAATAGACCTATTGAGGGGATTGTGACTTTAGGCGATTAAGTCATTAAAAAGAGTACACGTTTTAGATATCTTGGATCTATTATTCAGAGTGATGGTGAAATAGATGGGGATATTATCAGCAGAGTTCAAGTTGGATGGTTGAAGTGGAGGAATGCATCGGGCTTGTTATGTGATAGAAATCTACCCTCAAACTTAAGGAAAAATTTTATAAGATGGTAGTGAGGCCTGCAATGCTTTATGGTGCCGAATGTTGGCCATTAAAAGAGAAGCATAATACTAAGTTAAGTGTGGCAGAGATGAGGATGCTCAGGTGGATGAGTGGCTTTACCCTTAGAGATAGGATACGAAATGAGCATATACGTGAAAAGGTTGGAGTAGCTCCAGTAGAAGATAAGATTAGAGAGAGTCGCCTTAGATGGTTTGGTCACATAAAACGGCAGCCTTCCGATGACCTGGTTAGGAGAGTAGAGGTATTAGATTTGACTTATGTTAAGAAAGGTAGGGGTAGACCTAAAAAGACTTGGTTAGAAAATATTAGACACAATGGAGAAAAAGGATTCATGTAGCCGACCCCACGTAGTGGGATAAAGGCTTGATGATGTTGTTGTTGTTGTTTTATTGTATATATTTATAATAGTCCTTAGTTATTTTATTATTAACCTATGTTTACATTATTGTGTGTAATTTATATTTGATTAAAATCTCATTTATGCTTGACTGTTAAAAACTACTCTCTATATAGCGTTTAAAATTTAATTATTTATTTAGCCAAAATAAAAATAATAATTAAAAATTATCTAAAATTAAGAATAATAATAAAATCTTATATGATAATTTGAATGAACAAATCATAGTAATTCATAATTTGAAAATCTTAATAAATAACTAAGTAAGATCATTTAAGTCATTGACTTATTGTGAACTTAGAAGCTATACACTCTTACACAGTCTAGTGAATTTAAGAATGAATAGTTGAGTTTAGAAAAAAATGTGTGCAGCTTAAATTTATAAGATCATTGTGAACTTAAATATGGAAATAATGATCTTATTAAAACCTTTAAGAAAATTAATTAAAATTGTTAGAGGGATGAAAGAAAACTAATATTAAAAAATCATTATTATGTACTCCAAGTATGAAAAAAGTGAAAAACGTCAAAATACTTAAAAGCATCTTAATACTTAAATCAAATAAAACAAGGTGAGTAAACTAATGCATATGATGGTGCACTAAAAAACTTCTAATTTAACTATAAGTACAACTAATCTCTAAATTTTTATTGTTGTTGTTTGCTAACTTTGTGGGAAAGAGCAAATTAATTGTAATTATTTTCTTTAGGAAAACTCGAACATAGAGTTTTAGGTTTTCAGTTTTATAGTTGAACTCATCATCTTGAATGATATATCACCTCTAGCGGTGAGAATACTATTCTATAACGGGTTTAGGTTATGAAACTATAGACTTTATCTTGATTATCTAGTCAAACTTAAGAGAGAATTACATATGACTATGAAGAATCAAAATGATATTCCTCCATATGTTTGATTAGGATAGTTAAAATGGTTTATAATTAATTATTGTACTTGGATTATAGTAGTGAACTACATATGACTCCAAAGGGTTGATATGACATTTGAATACGTATCCAACGATAATAATCTAGATATATTTATCATTAATTTCATACTTAAATATTCTAATAAGAAATGATGTATTTCTTTGTAAGAAGGGAGGCACCATTTGTTATTGAAAATTTTAAACATGACGATAATAATCATTATTAATTTTGATTTTTCCAAAGAGAATAATTTTCCCCCATTCTATTTATGAGCTAAATAGAATTGGATTTAATTTATCTATGGTTTTAAATCTCCTATAAAGGTAAGCCCACATTATAAATTACATCATAGGAAGATTAGGCTTCCTACGGATACTCTTGATTAAAATAATGATAGAAATTCTATTTTAGATTTTCTAAGAGTGATACGAAGAAAATGAGGTTAGAATTTCAATAGGATTGGGTCAATTTTGAACGTTTATTTTGGAGGCCAAAGGATGAAAAGTATGAGGTGTTTTTGGGATTCTAAAATTAGAAACACCCTAATCTATCCTATGTTAAGCTTTAACTTTTGGATGAGAAAAAGCTTTAGCTCAAGTTAACATTTTATTAGAAAGTTTGGAATAAATTTTTGATGTTGGGGACTTGTGATTTTTTGTCAATCCATCATGGATCCTAAATCTAATCTGGGAACAAAATAATATTGACCCAATCCTAACTAATGGCATGCAATTTTGGGCTTACCTCGGCCTTGATTGGAGTGCTAGCTAAACCACTTATGGTGCTTCAAAATCATGAGTATGGTCTTATGATGGATAAGAAAGGTTTTTTATTTAAGTTTTTGAGAAATTTATGCTGACATCTAGAAAAGTTCCTAAGTGACCCCTTTATTTATATATGGTGGGATTATGCTCAATGCAGTTAAATTTTAATTCTTTAGTTATTTTCTAATGTAATGTATGTTAATTGACATTGTATACAATATTTTTATCTCCTAGATTGAGCTACACCCTAATAGGTTAGGTGGTCTGACATGACCCGCAGGGAGGGAGGTGTCTAGCAAGAATAGAATGAAGGATATGAATGTATGAAAAACTCCCGGACATGCTTGGGCTTACTTCTTATGAGCGTTTATTTTTTTATGTGAGCTTGCTATTTTTTTTTTTTAATTATAAGTGGAAGAATTCTTTGTTATCCTTAAGATCATAATCATATTCTAGGCTAAATTAAATTTGATATGTAGAAAATAAACCTAAAAAAGTAAGCAATTTTTAAGCCACAAATAATCTAGACAATCATCAACCATATAAAATATTGAAAGTCCATGTGGAAGTGTCACTTAGTTATAAACTAGGGTCTATATAAACTAAAAGTGGTTGGGCTCCACTAACAACATCACATGTTTAATCTTATAGAATGACGCAAGTTTTAAAATAAGATTTTTTTTTTGTCTTCACTTCTTCAGTTCTTTCCTTTAGGCTCATTAAATTTGTTGGGTCCTGATATCCAAATGAAAGGTTTTCCTCCCCGAAGGGGTATTTCTTTTCTCTTTAGACTTCAAGTCATCCTAATTTGAATATCCAATAGGAAGAAACTCCTTCCCAAAGGAGAGTTTCCTTCCTCTTTGGATTCCAATTTGGATATTAAACTATCTCATTTTAAATTACTTTCACAACTACAACAACAATAACATCAAGCCTTTGTCCCATTACGGCTACATGAATCCTTTTTCGCTATTATGTCCTATTAAAAGTCAAATTCTCATTTAAATCTAATAAAAAAATATCATTTCTAATATTTTCTAACAAAGTCTTTTTAGGTCTATCTCTACCTTTTTTAACATAAGTCAAATATAATACATCAACTTTTCTAACTGAGTCATCGGAAGGCCTTTGTTTAATATGACCAAACCATCTAAGGTGACTCTTTCTAGTCTTATCTTCCAATGGAGCTACTCCAACCTTATCACGTATATGCTAATTTTGTATCCTATCTCTAAGGGTAAAGCCACTCATCCACCTAAGCATCATCATCTCTGCAACACTTAACTTAGTATTATGCTTCTCTTTTAATGGCCAACATTCGGCACCATAAAGCATTGTAGGTCTCACAGCCATCTTATAGAATTTTACCTTAAGTTTGAGGGGGACTTTTCTATTGCACAACAATCCTGAAGCATTCCTGCACTTCAACCATCCAAATTGAATTCTGCTGATAGTATCCCCATCAATTTCACTATCACTCTGAATAATTGATCCAAGATATCTAAAATGTGTGTTCTTATTAATGAATTGATATCTAAAATGTGTGTTCTTATTAATGAATTGATCGCCCAAAGTCACAGTCCCCTCAGTAGGTCTATTGCTACTAAAATTTCACTCAATATAATGGGACCTAAAGTGGACCACCTAAGCCACAAGATTGTCATGAGATGACACCTGTAGCAAGGGGTAAATTACTTTCACAACTCTTTTTTATTTAAATTTACACATGAAAAGTTAAAATGACTTTACGACCTGAATGTAATACTAAGCAGTTTATATATGAAATCATAAAAAAAAAAACTCAAGCATTTATATATAACACATTCACTTAATCGTATTATTATTATTTTTAATTTTTAGGGGCCTCGGCATTTAAAGCACCTGCAAAAAAAATCCGTTAATCAAATTTCATTTAGCCCCCCTTTTTATAGCCCTGCATAAGCATAACAAAATGTATAAGACTTCATTAGCATCCAGATTATTCCTAACCTAAAAAAAATCTAGCGTCTGTCATATATATCAGCACAAGTAGCACGGTAAAAGAAACATCACATCATATGCATAAAATCAAACTAAATCACAATAACCAATATGCATAAAATTCATGTCACATAATAAAGAACAGTGGCCTAGTCTAAAATTATGATTGGTTATCCAAATAAGCCATCTATAGTTTGTGCATCAGACTGTGTGGTTTGGATATATCCTAAATGGGTTATTGCTTGGAGTTTTCTAATACCTTGTTTGGTTTGTTGTAGGTTAAGGGAAGATTTAGTTTGAGTTTAAATTTGATGTTTTAATATTTATTTTAGTAAAAAATTTATATGTTAAATTATTTAATTATTAGTTATCTAAAGTCCTAAATTTCAATTAGGTGTTTTAGTCCTTAAGCCTCAAAATTTATTACACTCATGCTCTCCAAAATGGAATCTACATAAGGTATGAAGGTTTCAATTTGTTAGTGATTTATTATTAATCATTTTAGTTAAACAATAACTACCTTTATTTACAATACGACCATGAGATTTATTTTACCCTCCTTAGGGCTAACTTAATAGTCTCATAGGCTCGGGTTACCCAGCAGTTATTAAAATAACCTATTTTAAATTACTTTCACAACTCTTTTTTCTTTAAATTTACACATGAAATTTTAAAATGACTCTATGACATGCATGTTATCCTAAGCAGTTTATGTATGAAATCATCAAAGAAACTTAAGCATTTATTTATATCATTGCTCGCATTTGAGTCAACACAATCACTTGACCATGCTTTTTTTTTTAAAAAAAAATAATTTAGCAGGCGAGGCATTTAAAGCACCTGCAAAAAAATTTGTTAATCAAAATTCATTTAGCCTCCTTTTTTTATAGTTCTGCATAAGCATGGTCACATGTATAAGACTTCATTAGTATCCAAATTATTCATAACCTAAAAAAAACTAGATCATATCAAATATATCAGCATAGGTAGCATGGTAAAAGAAACATCACATCATATGCATCAAATCAAAATAAATCACAACAACAAACATGCATAAAAAACTACATAAAATTTATGTCACATAAAAAAGGATAGTGGCCTAGCCTAAAATTAGGATTGGTTGTCCTAACAAGCCATCTATAGTGTGTGCATCTGGCTGCGTGGTTTGGATATATCCTAAATGGGTTATTATTTGAAGTTTTTTAAAGCTTTGTTTGGTTTTTTGCAGGCTAAGGGAATATTTAGTTTGAATTTAAATTTGATACTTTAATGTTTATTTCAAGACAAATTTTATATGCTAAAGTTAGTTAATTATTAGTGCTCTAAAGTCCTAAATTTTAGTTAGGTATTTTAGCACTTAAGCCTTAAAATTGAATCCACTTATGCTCTCCAAAATGGAATCTATATAAGGTACGGAGGCTTCCATTTGTTAACGATTTATTATTAATTATTTAGGTTAAACAATAACTACTTTTGTTTACACCAGGGCCGTGAGGTTTATGTCACTCTCTTTAAGGTTAACTTAATAACCTCGTTGGTCAGCATTACCCAGCAATTATCTTTGGATTTATATTTGATTTAGTTTATTAATTAAATTATCTAGGGTTATGATTATCTTATTAATGATCTATTAAGCTTATGATTTATGATTTGCATTCAATCAAATTTGTTCGTAACATTGTTACAACGAGCATGAGAACTAAAGGCTTCCTTAAGATACTTAGCCCCACAATCTGAAATAGTACATCCTAAAAACTTCATTGATGGAATATTGGTTATATATTTTAATGTTATAATATGATTTAAATAATTGGATCGCTGATTTAATGAAAATTTGATTATTTATTGATTTTTGATATTTAATTGAATATTTTAATACATTAAATAAAGGGTTAATTTCTTGACTTTTAAATTTACGTCAAGTTTTGATATTTTTATATTTTTCATAAATGCTAGTTCTTAAGATGAGTAAAATTTTACTGAGTTTACTAGATTTTGGAAAATTTGTGGAAGAAATGCTCTAACTTTTTGTGTACTCAATGAAATGATATGAAATTTGAAATATAGACTCTTGATATCCTAACATTTTAATTCCTGGAGCTTAGAGACTCCATGCATTGAAATTTTTTAGTTTGACTTTTAAACTTAAAATTGGAAAAACTCACCAACCAATGGATAAATTTCCTCAATCTTGGGCATGTTTTGGCCTTAGAGATATCCTCTTCAACTTTGTAAAAGACCTCAAGGGTTGGTTTGGGCTAGGTTTAAAGTTAACTTCAATTATCCTTTTTCCCTCTCTTCATAAAAAGACGCTTTATAGGCTATGGATGGTGGGGAAAAGCGTGGAGAAGGTGGAGAGATCTCTAGAGAGGCAAGGGAGAAGAACTTGGGGGCTAGAGACATATAAGAGAATGTGTTAAGTTGGAATAAGGATGTTTTAAGCCTCTTTGCCCATTTACAGCACTAGCTTTTGATTGGAGGGCCAGGATTGATTAGAGGGGATCTTTGGATGTTGCCACCTGTCCTAGGTGGTTAGATGTCAAGGAAAAAGGCTAGGTGCATGAGAAGAACTTAGGTCTTTTCATGGGGAGGGGACCACATTTACCATTTTGGGCTCAACCAAAGCTTAGGCTCAGGTTAAAGAGCTATTTAGAAATAATTTTAAATTATTTTGAGCAGGTTTAATTTGGTGATTTGGAGGGAGAATGAAAAATATAGAGGATTTGACCATTAGACCATGTTTGGAGAGCTTTATGTTGTAATATGGAATCCTTACCTTATAATTTTAATGATAATAAATATTATTGATTGAATTTTCATTTCTCCTACTATTATATATTGTGTATATATATTTTTTGTACTTACATTTCAGATACATCATACACCAAGCAAAAAAATTTAGGGCTCATGATTGGGTAGAATAAGATGACAAAGAGTTTGTAATCTTTATCTCTTTTATTTTTAAATTTCTTGAGTGATCATCATGTAAAAGATATATGTTATATTAGAGACCATGCACACACGCACAAGGAAGTGAGAAAATAATTTTTTTATTTTTTTTATTTAATCGTATAATGTACGATCCAAATCATATTATATGATTAGATGTTTTTGAAAAAAATATAAAATAACTAATTTTTAGTTAATTTTCATTGAATTAATTGTTCTATACGGACTATTCAAAATAAAAACCCTAGCCACCAATCAAAATTAAGTTTATAAATTTTCAATCTTTGAACTAATAGTACTGTATAATCTCATTCATATAGTATGATATTTGAAAACTTGCTTAATTAAATTCCCATGATTAGTCAATCAAATCAAGAATTAATTAATATAGTCGATCGTACTGTATACTTTTAAATCGTATTATATGAAGCATGTTTTTCCTAGTGACCGTCTTGGATAAAACCTTGATTTTGAATTAATCGTGTTATGTGATGCTAATCTAAATGATAGCTAGAGATGATGTTCAATCGTCCCAACAATCATCCTTATTGCATCCTGGAGTATTTATGGCATTAGATAAATATAATGTTTAACGTCTTAGCATTGTACGAAGATCCAACACAAGCATATAAAAGAGAGAGAGGTGCAGTATTGATAAGAGACACCAATATTTTTACGTGGAAAACCCTAAAAAGGGAAAAAATCATGGGGACTATCCTAGTTTGAATGAATCCACTATTATTTGAAGTTGATTACAAATGAGACCATTCATTAGAGGGAAGGCCTTGGCTTGATGTAACAAATATACATCACATAGAATGCATTACATGGTGGAAGTTGGAAGAACCATTATTGACGTGTTTCTTTGGTCGGTGAGACCATAATTGGTGGGCAACGATAGTCAAAAAGACTATTTTATTGTAATGGAGGTCGGTCGGAAGGACCATAGTCGACATGCGACGAAGGTCAGAAGACCCGTAGTTGATGATGTAGGTCAAAATGACCATAGTCGTCACGCGACAGAGGTCAGAAAGACTGTAGTCGATAGGCATTGGAGGTTGAAAAGACCATAGTTGACTAAGTAGGTCGAAAGGACCATATTATGGTGATCGAGGTCGAGAGGATCGTTGTACGGCGATGGAGGTCGGAAGGCTCGTAGTTGACAATATTGGTTGAAAGAACCATAGTCGGCAGGTGATGGGGGTTGGGAGGATTGTAGTTGGTCGGGTGTAAGTCTAACGATAATTGGTGATCCAGCAGAGGTCTGACATTAGTTGGTGGTTCGGCAGAAGCCCAGTATCAGGAGGAGGTCCGACAAAAGTCTAACATCAACAGTGGTCTAGCAGAATTCTGGGCATCAGGCAGTTGTTCGGCAGAAGTCTGGGCATCAGGTGGTGGTCCGCCAGAAGTCTTGGCATCTGGTGGTGGTCTGACAGAACTCCGGCGTTGGGTGGTGGTCCGACAGAACTCTGGCGTTCGGTGGTGGTTTGGAAGAACTTTGGCGTCATGTGAGGGTCTGGTAGAACTCTGGCATCGGGTGGTGGTCCAACAGAACTCTGACACGTCGGGTGGTAGTCCGACAGAACTCCAACATCGGGTGGTGTTCTGGAAAAACTCCTAGCGGTGGTCGAGGAGGAGCTAGATGGCAAGAGCAATTTCTGATCTCTCTCTTGCTCTATTGCTTGGAGTCCCCCCTCATAAGAAAAGAGGCATCTATTTATAGATTTTCTAGAGTGGCATGGCTCATAAATAGGAAGAAGACCAAGGGTATTTTGGAAGTGATTTGTATGGATAACTGATGTTGATTCCCTTGATCATGAATCGTTTGTTAGATATTTGAATCTCTTAGTGATATCAAAATTTAGTGTCTTGGGCTCGTTGGACTCATCTCGTCGAGCTGTTTGATTTAGCTATAGCATATCATGTTTGGAAATGTTTGGTAAACCAAATTATGGTTTGAACCTTCCAATAGCATTTTGGGTCTTTGATTTGTATTCATTTGAGCTTGGATTTTGTCGAATTTGGTGTCATTGAGTTCGTATTTCTGAGATGTTCAGTTCGACTGTAAGTTTGCTAAAATTAGAGTTCATATGGTCTCCAATTTAATTTTGGAAGTTTTCAATTTGATTTTGCTTTAAGAATTGTGCCCACTCAAGATAATTTTTTTGAGGATATATCAATCATATATGATCACATAAAAATTAAACTAATTGTACTATATGATCTGATATACAGATTTTAAACAATTCGTCCCAAGGCTATTCCATCGTAATTTATGACATCTGCTTATGGCACTTATCGTACTATATAATCACCGATCATATTGTATGAACAATTACAACTCAATTGAAAATTTAGGATTTTTGGAGGCCAGTCAAATGATTAATGTTGACTAGGATGGAGGTTAGAGCGGTTATGCATACTCTTGGAATAAATCTTAAAAAGTTTAGAGCCAAGGGATGGGAGTTTGATAAAAAATTTGATTACATGTATGGGTTTGACCACTTCAAATTTAAAATACACCTATTTTCTTAAAATGTTTTGGCAAGAGTGCAAATGCTTAAAAAATTGACATTTATCGGTACAAATGAGAATTTTAAGACTATTAGATATCCGTTTTGCAAACCAATTTCACCATAATTTTTTAAATAAAATGAATTATTTTATAGATAGTTTTCTATAATTTTTTAAGACCCAAAAAATTTATTTGAATTTTCTATTAAAAATTAATTAAATTAAATAGTTATATTAATTTTATATTATTATATTATTATAAAATATCTTAACTTAAGAGTTATTAAAACTTTTTTATTCTCTTCCTAAAATTGGCTAACAGAGAACCATAAGGAGAAATAAGAGGAGAGAAGAAAATAGGAATTTGAAGGCTGTATAGTTATCTTCATCAGTCAGACCTATTGAAAATTTTGTTCATCTAACTGTAAGGAACTATTATCATATTTCTAACTTTAATAATTTTATATTTTTTTGACCAAATTTATATTTTGTTACTAAAATTTGAGGATGCTCTTGTATTGGTAAAACTTTCACAGTGTAATTTTTTATGTGTTATAAAGATTAAGATTATGAACGTTTTGAGTATTTATTTGAGATTTTTTTTCGAATAATTTTGAAAAAGTAACAATTTTTACTAATGAAAAAAAAAATATTTTTAACATCTAAAAATAGTGTTTTAATCTAATAAAAGTTTCATAATGTTATTATATATGATCACTAGTAATTTGATTAATTTATGAAAATATGAATTTCTACTTAGTTGGGTTTTATGTTTCCTAATGTTAGGACATTTTGGTACATCCTAAATTAAGCTCAATTATGATTAATTTACTATAATATATTGATAATGAATGTAGATATGTCATTATTACTATTATAGTATTATGATAATAATACGTGTGTTAGATAAGTAAATACTAACTAACCCATTGGTTGGCAATTGATTGACCAATATAAGATGGTAAGTTGACAGACTTTCCTTTAAATATTGTGGTTTGATGTTATCTTCTACTAATTCGCATGAAACTAATTTGGAGTTATTAATGTACTGACTCACAAAGAGTGACGACTCTATTTGTTGAGCCAATGATTACCGACTACTGATTACTGATTATTGAAAAATATAGTGACAGCCAGAACTTCTTACTTATTTAGTGTAACTACTTAAATACATGTTATTGAGGCATGATTCTTATTACTGTATGGATTTATTATTACTACACGTATTTTTTGTTATTACAATATTTCATTGCTCATGTTACTTGATTGTTATTGTTATCGATCTAAATATCGATACTGTTTGATATTATTGATTCATTGTATTGATACATAGCATGTGACATATTAAGCATGTAATATACTGATCTGATACTGATACAGAATAATTGGATAGTATGTGTACACTCCTATTTGATTTTATTGCATGATATGATTTCGACAGTCTTTACCAATGCTTTGATTTTACTATTTTATACGATTTTTTTACTGATTGATAGTACTGATATGATGACTACTTTATCAATTTGACACCTATAAATATTTACTGATTTCTCTATTTTACTGCTTTACTAGCTTTCATACCATACTATTTTACTATTTACAGATTCTACTATTATTGCACGTGAGTTTTATTATTTCTGAATAGATTTATGATCATATATTATTACTATTATGATTTGACTGGTGACATACATATTACTCCTTTATTGTGCTTTGAGTTCAATTATAAGATTTAATTACTTTTAGAACTTTTGAACTCATTATATGTGATTAAATGATTTAAGGTCATAACAAAAATATATGAGTGAGAGATTAATCAATATCCTTCAGAATCAAATTCTTGTTATTTTAATTATTCTTTTGTATATATATATATATATATATATATATATATATATATATATATTGATATTTTGACTGATAATTTTATTTCCGCTAGTATTTATTTTGATAAAAGAAATTAGACAGCTTTGTTATTATTTTATAAAAGATAAAAATAATAATTCTTTTAAATTAAATTCTATGACGTCACACCTAATGGAAAAGGAGAGAAAGGACACAAATTAATTATTATGCTACTTATCTCACCTAAAAGTTCAAAGCACACAACTCTCCTTGACCTATTGGTTGAGAGCTTAGGCTTCCAACTAAGAGGTCCAGGGTTCGAGTCTATGTGTATGCGTTGTATGTGTGAGTTTGCCTTAAATGGCCTAAATGTCCAAAAAAAAAAAAGTTCAAAGCTTGTCACTATTTTATCTCCGCTAAGCTCATGACTAATAGAAATGATAGCGAGGTAACCAAAAAAAAGGGCAGTTTTAAATTACTGTACTCAAAAGAGTATGACTATGGACTTCAAAAAAATTATTTTTGCATGGGATCCTTCCAAGACACCGAATTTGATTTGAGATTTAAAAGTCATTGTCTTAATCCTAATGGGTTGATCGAATATCAAGCAAAAGAAGAGATTCTTTTGAAGAAATTTGAGTTGCTATCACTTAAGATGTAGAGAAGCTCTTGAAAGATGGGTTCATTCAAGAAGTTTAGTACCTTCTTGGTCTCAAATGTCATAATATTAAAAAAAGGCTAATGAAAGTTAGAACATTGCGAACAATAATACCTACCCAAAAACTCATATCTACAACTAAACATTAACCCTAAGGAAGATTCAGTGGTTAAATTCTCCATGCTAAGCTTCCTTGATGCTTTCTTAAGATACTACCAAAGCCTTGCACATCTCAAAGATGAGGAGAAAATAAGTTTTACCATCCACAAGAGGCTAATGCAATCAAAATTAACTAACACCTAACTAAAACCGATGACGCTCACTGCCACCATCTACTAAAACCAATGTCATCGTTAACCACCTCTTATGATCATCTTCACTTGATTATCATCGACCAACACCGCCCTCTATCATCGTCACACCTTGTTATAGGGTAGGGTTAAAAGAAGTGTTGCCATCTTATTATTAAAAGTATTAAGGCCAAACCGAATCTAAGTCCAACAAAATGGAATGCAATTAGAGTTAAATAACAAAAAACCTAAATGAGAAAGCGTCTTTGCCAATTTTTTCCATCACAATCTTATTATGAACACTCAGCCTATGCCTATTTGTAAAGTTTTTCACACAATTCAAAGTAACTTTGGCCCTCACATTTTCCCTCATAGTTCCACAATGATTTTATTAATGCATTTTTAATTCTCAATCTAAACCATTTTCAACTGTTTTTCCCCATCATGGTTACCGTTATCATTCACACCCAAATCAAACCGAGATGTAGACTTCATTTGGGACGATTTTCTTTCTACTTCTTTAAGCAGGTTCTTAAAAGCCATCCCAAACAAAGCCATGCCCAAACCATTGCAACGTTTAAAAGATAATTTATATCCAAATTTTTATTTTATTATTATATATAACTTGATTCTACCAACTCCAAAACACAATAAAAACAATCTAATAACTGCTCGTAGCACAAAATCATAAAAAAAGGAACAGCTTTGGGAGACACTCACATTGTAGATAACAGTGGAATATATGCCAATCCTTATCCCGGAGCCAAAAATCATTTCAAACGATACCCACACAGCTCATAACGTTCCAAAAATCAAAACAGGGATGGTCCAATGCAGCTGTAAATTCTTCAACAGCCAAAGGGGACCTGCCACCTATCCCACCCACAGTCTCTTTACCCTTTCCTGATTTGTCTCGGCTATAGGTACACTACAGGAACTGGAAACCGTAAGTACGCATCAAAGAAAGCAGATTTGCAGGAGAACAAACACAGCGAAAGCAAACAAAAAGTAGAAAGAACCCAACACCTATGACCTGTGAGATAAAAAAGAAGATAGCTTAGCTACTTTCCCTTCCCCATCTCATCACCCTACTTTTAGTTCAAAGAATTTAAAACCTTGCAGAGAAATATCTTAATATAAAATACAGTTAAAATGGATCACCAGTCGAGACAAATATCATCAATGTGCCTGTCAGTTCAGCAAACCCAGTGTTTCATAACCACCACTCTAACATTAACCAGGAAGTGGTGGTGGTGGTGGGTTCCATATGCCATCAAATAGTGTTCTCATTCAGGGAATCAAAGGACAAGACAGGATTACAAGCTTAACTATCCTTGCAGCAGAAACTAAATTATGGGGGTATTGGAAACCTGATAGGGAAACCAAAGCAGATGAGCCTAACGCTTTCTTTTGAGAAGTGCTAATAATATAAGGTATGGATGTGACTTATTTAACGTTAGAGATGGAGATTGTAGGGGAAAAAAAAGAAGATTGTGGAGTAGCTCTAGTGGAAGATAAGATTAGAGAGAGTCGCTTTAGATGGTTTGGTCATATTAAATGGAGGCCTTCCGATGACCCGGTTAAGAAAGTTGAGGTATTAGATTTGACTTATGTTAAAAAATGTAGAGGTAAACCTAAAAAGACTTGGTTGGAAAATATTAGAAATGGTCTTTCTTTATTAGATTTAAATGAGAATTTAACTTTTAAAGGGAAACATTCATGTAGCCGACCCCACGTAATGGGACAAAAACTTGATGTTGTTGACTTGTTGTTGTTGTTGTGAAAATGAGTTGATATTTAGAATCACAGCCTTTGTTATATTTGTCTCTAAACATGATTACTACCAGTGGACAGTAGAAAGAACCTGAAAGTAAGAACTAGCATTTCTCCAGATTTTGCAAAGGTGATGATCACAAGCTTAACAGTCATAAAAGCAAACAAAGTTGCTTAATTGTAAAATAAATGATAAGCATAAGTTAGTCTGGGCAGCACCAGTAGAGATTCAGCTCAATAACAGTCATACAAAGCAACGGTAGAAATGATAAATTACAGCAACTTTTCTTTAAAGCAACTTCACACAAGAAGCAAGCCGCACCAGCTTCAAAGTCAGACGAACAAAGAAGGCTTCTTAATCATCTGCAACGCCAAAAATTAGATTAACTTGGACATTTACATTGTTCTAATTGCAAGAAGATGAGAAGTATTATAACACACCATTTGGGGATCGAGAACTTGTTGTTGAGAAATCAGATGACGACATTGGTATGGACATGGAGAGCTGTGTGGTAGAGAAAGAGTTACGATTGGTTCTCTCATCCTCGAGATCCGACCATGAATCTCTTGTCCCAGGCCATTCATCGAAAAATGGTCGTAGTGGTTGCTCAGTCTTGATGGGAGGCTCTGTCGATCCATAATCGGTTCCAAAGAAGGAGTGTTGATGCTGCTGATGCTGCTTTGGCAAAGAACTGATAGTCACCTGACCAAGTTCTTGCAGAGGCTGAAGTTGAGGGTAACTGCCATGGAGAAAAGAGTTCTCTCTCTCCTTTGACAGAGGAAATGTAGAGACGGGTGATGACAACAGGCGCCATGAACTATCCAATGCAGAGTCCATGCCAAGAACTCTCGCACTTCCAGGAGCTTCAGAATAGAAGCCACGCTCATCTAGCCCAGATTTTGATCCATGAACATACCTGCACATCTTTAGTTAGATAACAAAGAATATGTATGTATCCAGCTGCAGTAGGACCATAGATGAATACAACAAAATCATTTCTCTCTTCTTAAAGGAGGCTGAGGATCTTTTGAGAATCCACAATGCATGGAACTATGCATCTTACAATAGAAGAATGATAGAACAGTGGACATACATTTGAAGGGATTAAACTTCATATTATCAGTAAAGTTAAAATAAGGGTGAAAACGAAGTTGATTCAATAGCCAACAGAAGCTCAACTTGCTTTAAAGCTTGGAAAGTTAATCTGTAGCATGAGTTTCAGGGCCAATAAAGATACAACTTATATCTTGCTCACCCTTAATCTACTTTAACATTTTGTTTCTATTAAAGTTGGTAATTCCTGGAGAATAGACTGACAATTTTGAAATATTTGTAGAAGACTGTTATCAAACATTGATTACAGAAAACAATAGTTTTATACAGAGCTTCTTTCCGGAGGAAGATTCCAAGTCCAAATTCATGAAACAATCTTAAGTGGCATCCCTTCACCATAATTGGGGCTCAATTCATCATAATAAGCATTCAGCAGTCTTTCGAATATGTCCAATTCTACAGGTCACATGGGGGCTTTTCAGGGTAAAAAACCTGAACTTTTTCTTCATTATCTTCACTTTCCTTTAATCCAAATAAGCCATAATGTGTCTAAACAGTTCATAACGTGAAGAATGAATAAAGAAGGAAAATGGAAATAATCTAAGCATGCTTGTGATCTAAACAAAGCCAATACATGCTGTGATAAAAAGCATCACAAATTCAATTGCCAACAGCAGGACAAGAAATAATTGACAGCATGTGTCTACTCCAAGCAATTCAAAACAAATCAAGTCAAAAAA
Source organism: Dendrobium huoshanense (assembly GCA_016618105.1). Classification (NCBI taxonomy): domain Eukaryota; kingdom Viridiplantae; phylum Streptophyta; class Magnoliopsida; order Asparagales; family Orchidaceae; genus Dendrobium; species Dendrobium huoshanense. The sequence goes on along the minus strand of CM028356.1, from coordinate 35,046,278 downwards.
TTATAGTGTGGCAATAAATAAGCAAGACTTAGAAAAAATGATTCACATTATAAGTACACTTCACCTAAAACCATACAACAAAGTGTGAATGCAAAAATATAAGCATTAGATATGCAATGCACCACTTAACAATTCCAACAACCATGTCAGACCAAAGATGACAATAAGGTCATGTCATGTTGGAAGCTGGAAATTAACATTATAAAATCATAGGTTCCTTAAGTTTCATTTTCTTGAAAAATTATTCTGTGCGGACGCCGGACAGCACCAACCAGAATGAGCCACGTCGGTATCGTGGCTCGGTACTGCTCGATACCACGTTCTGTATTGTTGACGTGGCTCATTCTGGTTGGTCTCCGGATGTAGAGCTGTGTTCGACATCTGCACAGAATAATTTCTCCATTTTCTTAGACTCAATGAAGACGAACAAAAGAAAAATATCAAATACCATATCAAGTATGAGTTAGGCATTTATTGTCAAATAAACTAGCAGGTAAAGATAATTAAAACCAATTGCATATAAGTAACCACCATAATCAGAAAATGAGTTGATAAAAATTGGAAGAGAAAAAAAATAATTTAAACTAGAGAGCATAACTGAGCAAATGAAAAAATAAAACCCATAAAATGCTAAAAGCAAACTATTTAACAAAAAGACAGATATGTTTACAAGAAAGATATCAGCTGAATGAAGGCAAGCATAACATGCATCAAAAAGTTCTAGTTACATAGTAAACAGACCAAATACATAAACAGATTAAATTCAAAGCTTAGGGCTAATTTTGTTCCTTGTAGATATAGAAACATATCATAAAAAGTGATTATTTCGTTCACTCAATTTATGTGTTAAATCAAATCTATAACATTAGTGGAGTTTTGAGAGAATTTGTGAAGCATAAAATGAATCTTAATAGCTACTTTCATTGGTTTTCAAAATGAGTTTTAGCAACCTAAATCAATCAACAGAGGCCCTTATCATTTACCAACTGTCAACAGAGATCATAATCAAGCCTAACAGGCATTAGAGATCTACCAAGTTCCTCACATTCTGGTATTTAAGCAATTACTCCAAAGGCAACATTTTCTAGGGATCTAAGTTTATTGTTACGATGAAAGTACCAAAGACTGGACCTATTGAAAAACATTATTGAAGCTTCAGAAGCATATATTAGTAGAACTAGATTAATCACGAGTCCCAGCTTTCATATTTAAATCTTGAGTGAAAGTAACTGCTTGTCATGCTATTCCTCACTTACAAAGCCCTGAAAGAATCACGTAAGGCAATAAAAAATAGCCAAGGCAATCGATAGAATCATCTAATATTTAATTAGTGGTTGTAGCTTAAATCGCAGCTTGGTTGTATTTTTTAACTTGTATAGTAGGCTAAGCAAATATTAAACTAAAAGGAAGCACTCTACTAGTCATTAAAGAAACAAGGGAGGAGAAAGATTCTTCTGAACTTGCTAAGCCCCACAGGTGTGTCAGATTAAAAATCAATTCCCAATAACTTATTTATAATCACAAATGCTGATCAAATGGCAATACTTTACTGCTCTTCCAGGAAGCGCAGTCTATGGAAACAATAAGAAAATTAAGCATATCTGCCATTTAGTACAAGAATATTTCGAATTTACAAACAGATCTAGAATCCTATTTTATTTCCAAACTTCCCTTGCACTTTAATAATTTTTTTGGTAAACCCCCATAAGACTCAGTTGGTATCTGCACTAAACCAGAGCACAAATTTTCTAGGAAGAATCTCAGATCAGTCTGCAAGTCATCCCCACAGAGTGGAGTCCAAAAAAATAAAAAATTACACATAAAGGAAGAAGATAGAGATTTCAAAAGAACTATCAACTCTATAACTCAGGCTATAAAAAAAGGTTCCTGAAGGCCCGAAGTTTCTGGATCAGCAGTACTACAGTCCAAGCAGTTCTTTTATCAAAATACGCATATAAATCTTTACCTGAAATCTTTGGAGATGACGTTTCCGTATGAAGATGGGTCAATGCTGAGATGAGAGGAAGCCGCAGCGCCAATGCCAGAGACTTGATGATGCATTGAAGGGATTGAGTGAAGAGGAAGGTTGTGGAAGCTCCCGCCGCTGCAACTACCTCCGCCAATGGAGGCGGTAGCGCCGCTTCCACTGCCGCTCCCGGAACTCCCCAGAGAAGTGGGAGCTAGGGAAGTCACCGTCGAGCAAGACGACTGCGACTGGGAGAGGGCTTGCGGCGTTTCCACATGCTTTCTTGAACGATTGCGGCCGCGGTGCATGTGCCGCTCACAGTACTTGGAGTCAGGGTACGCATCTTTTGAGCACCGCCATTTCTTGCCATCGGTCCTCCGGCAACGGCCAGGTTCTGGGTCAAGTTTCTTCCCGTAGTAGGAGCAGTAACCCACTGATAAAATATCGGATAAGATCAATGAAAAGGAGAAACCGCTAAGAAATTTCGTACAAGTTTCAGATCTGTCAATGCTAGCCATTAAGAATGAGAAAGAGATTTATTATTTAAAAAAATCAATAACAAAGAAAAGAAAACTACTATCATCACAGGCAACAAATTCTAAAATTTATGAAAATGAGGCAGAGTAACATAACGGTATTGATGATATTGAAACATAGGCATTAAGAAAACTAGCAGGAAAGATTAAAAAAATGGGGGAAAATTTTTCAGCAAAGCAAGTAGAGAGATCCATTAAAATAAACTAAGAAAATCAATCTTTCCCAAGAAAAGAAAAAAAATGCAATTTTAAAAGCATTCATATGCGAAATAAGAAACACAAGCCATTAGAACATGTCGAGATAAGATCGAGACTTGAGAAATACAACGAAAAACTGATAGGGGGTAAAGAAGAGGAAGGCAAAATATGAGCGAAACGGGCTTACGGGCTGGATGATGGTAGAAGCGGGCGGCCATGGTCTCATAGCCCCTTCGAATCGGGAGAAGCAGCTCGGGCGGAACGGGAATCCCAGCTATCAGGTACTTAAAAATGAGGGCTTGGTGCTCCAGCTCCTCCCACTGCGACGCCGTGAACGGTGGTCTGCATCCTACCCCCACCGCTGCCGCCGTACTGTTCATTTGTCCCCTTCCCCACCCTTCTCCTACAGTCCTACTTACCCTAACAAGTCTACCAACAAAAGGGCCGAAAAAAGACTAGGTTTCAGAGAAATACAGAGAAAGAGGGAGGAAGAGGAAAAGCTGCAGAAGGAAAGCTCCCTGCTCTCTCCGAGCTCAGATAAAGCCTACTCCGCGGCAAATAAAACCCGGAATGGCGGTCCGCCTACCTGCAGGTAAGAGATAGCAGCAAGGCTTCGCCATTTTAGGATAGCAAAAAGGTCTAAGCTTGCAGCAAATGCAACACAGTAGAAAGAGAAAAACAGAAAGAGAAAGAAAGAGAGCAGAAACCAAATAAGAGAGCAATGAGTTTTGAGTGTTGCTCTTGCTAGCATTTATAGCTAAAATGGAAGAGAGAGAGAAAGAGAGAGGTAAAGACAGAAGAAGATGGGATCAAGATTATTTTGGCAAAAATTTCTTCTTCTGATAACTCGCTGGCATGGGTTAGGGTTGAGTGCGACTTGAGAGGATAAATGTCCCACTGTCATAGTGAGACCGCTAGAGATTTTAAAAAGCCCTGCTTCATGAACGGAGGCAAAATCTGTCTTAATTATAACCAAACAAATTTATTAACTGATTAAAACTTATCCCTTTAAAACTTGTTCATCAAAATTTAAAAAGCAAAGTTCTTGATCAACTTCTACATAGTTTCAATCCATTAAAATGATCGATCCGCCATTTTTCTGTACTTTCAGTCAACAAATACTTTGATTGAACTCGGATTATGAAGATTAGAGACATGCATTTAGTTTTAAACAAAATTTAGATAGAGAAAGAAAGAAAGGAGGCGGTCCACCGCGTGTGGCTGGGGAACTTCGGCTTCCCATCGTGATTCGAATTTTGAGTAACTATGAAAAAAATAAAAAAAGCGAGGAGCTGTTACACCGAAGAAAAAGAAGGAAAAAATAAAAAAGAAAAGGGCTGTCGCTCTCTGTGGTTTGTCTCTATCTGAGAGGGATGGCTTCGGGTTCCTCAGCTCGTATCGGGAAACGAGATAGTATCTTTGTAAGCAAACAGGAAAATTTAATGATAATTTAATCAAAGAGATAATTTTCAATGATATTATATAATTATTTTGGTTCTCTGGAACGCCTTGGGCTCCGTGATCGATCAGACGGCGAAGATCGGGCAACGCAGACGGCAGCGGAGGCCTCTGTTTATCGTCCGTACATATGGTGACGGATGACAGCCGGTAGGCGTTACGGAGTTACGGCCGCGAGGGATAACACTCACGTTTTAAACGAACGGCTGTAAGCGAGCAGCTGAGGGGATAGGACAGCGTGGCTAATGTCTTATGAGTATGGTTGCGACACGTGTTGTCGGCGGCGAGGAAGCCGACGTAGACTGCAGATAAGTGACGCTTGTAGACCGTTAAAGCTGTCGCCGGCGGCGAAGGCAGCAACGGTGAAGACGTGGAGCTATGACTTTGGGTTCTCTTCGATCACATCGCAGTATGGAGTGCGTTGAATTTTTTTATTTTATGTTTTATTTTTTTTATTCTTTTTATAATTTAAAATTTGTGAAGTCTTCTTCAGCACTTTATTTACACTGTATATGGAGCATATATTTTAATAATAGTTATGCAATTGTTATCATTCCATGCATGTTAAAAAAAGCTCTAATTAAATATAATTGACATATATTGTGGAAGACGACTTCTAATATGGCAATTGGAACATTGAGGCATTTGAGTTGTTGTTAAGCGATTATTTGTGATATGTTTGATCTTTCTTCTTATAGTAAGGAGACTACTGATTAAGACAATGTGTGTTGTCCTTTGAACATATGACGTGTATCAATATTGGTGTCAACTATAAGAATCTAACATATTGTCGATAACAAGTGTTGGTATTTGAGTCGAGAAAGAGCATTGTCAATAGGGTCAACTATGGGTGATGACCTTATTGGTGTTGATGGTTGACATCAATATTATTCGCATCAACAAATGCCAAAGTTGGTGTCGACAATGAATGATAATCATATTGGCATCGACAAGCACCATTGTTGGGGGCGGCAATGAGCAAAGACTTACTTGGCATAAACAAGCTTCAGTAGATGCCGGTGTTAGTGTATGTTGTTAGATGTTGGTGCCAACTAGTAGGCGCGCGGCAATAGTATTGGTGATGGAAAGTGTCAAGATTTACATCATAGGTGGCTTTAGCTTGTTGGTAACAATGATCTTTGATGTTAGTGGCTAAGGTGGTCATGATTGGCAATGATCTTATTTTGTCGATATTAGTGATGACAACCTTATTTGGTCTCGGTTGTAATAACCCAAAAGTTAAAAATAAATTTATTTTAAAAATATGAAAAAAAAATTTGTATGGAGTAGTGTGGCATCGATTTGGAAAGTGTAGTATGCCAAAAAATATTGATGCAACGTGAATACTCTCTATTTTATAGTAACTCTGGAGGCGACATGGATCGCAGTTGTGTTGAGTCACTTGAGCATCGTCACGTCATACACTAAAATGAGTTTATATATATATATATATATATATATATATATATATATATATATATATATATATATATATATATATATATATATATATATATATATATATATATATATATATATATATATATACTCTCACTCCCGTTTGCTTAATTGGCTGAAAAGGAAAAGAAAGAGGAGGGGATGAGAAGGAGAGAGAGAAGAAAGAGAAAGCTTTATGGGGCTTTTTTTAGATGCTCCTATTACAAATTTTATTCTATTTGAAGTAAGTGATTATATTCTTTCTCCTCTTTTCGATGATTTTGATTTAAAATATTTTTTTTCCCTGGTTTATCAAGCTTTCACCGTGTAACTTTTTAATATGTTATAGATATGATCTTCACAACATTTTGACTGTAATATCATTGGATTTCATTCGGTAAATTGAAAGATATGATTTTCTGAAGTAAATGCAAAGTATTTTGATTTAATAGATTTTCATGCATTATTGTATTTCATACATGATATAAACTATATTGTATAGAAAAATAGCATGACTAATATGAGATAAATGTGGTATTTGCATGTAAGAAAATGTCATAATCCGACTCGATATCACATAGGTCATATCGTGTCTGATTTGTGTCATGGTTAACCCCAAGATCTTGTTGGAAATATACTAAAATAAAACTTTCAATTTAATACACCATAGAGTCATTACTCAATACAAATAAAGTGGAATACTAATGAATATCAAAATGATTGTTTATTTATCATCCAAAAATACATTTATAATTTGAGATGTCTACAACAAAGCTTGGCAGCATATAACACAACAAAATAAAAGCTAAGTTGTAAAAATAAAAACTACCAAAATATATTTATAGCACAGATCGGAGTCTGCTATCCAAAATTACTCAGCTCATTCCTTACCTTTTCCCTAACCTAAACATGAAAGTAAGTAAAAATAGGAGTTAAAAGAATGCAAAAGTAGGCGTGAGCTAACATGGCACATTAGGCTATCACAATCTAAAATAGAAATCAATAATTAAAACTAAAAAAACTAAAAATATTGTGCCTTAATAATAAATTAAAGTATTATATAAAAACTGAAACATATAATGATATTGAATGCATTTAATTAACCAATGAATTGTACTGAAATTGAAATATAGATAAAAATCTTATATCAATTTTGAGAATAGCCCTTAGACTCCAATATCATAACACATCTCATATTAGAATCCCACATTTATAGCCCATTAGCTCTAGCATAACATCAAATCTCACCATGAAGATGTTCGGGTTGAACATCTTCTAACCATAGTGGATCTCACGGGATAAGAATCTCTTCTTGAGGTGCTAGCGGTCGCCGAGTCTCTCGTAGGAGTTGAAGGATCTCATTATGAGATTTCTCCATCTTTTTAATGTGGTATTCTAGGGAAGGCCCTGAAGTTCCTTCTCTAGCAGTATTATGCCCCAGGATAAAAAGAGGCAGATGCCAGACATCCCTGGTTCATGGAAGGATTCCTTGATTGAAGTGAATTGGAGAAGGAGGCTCCCAACATGTGATTTTTATGCCTGTTAGCCATTAGAGTGGTGCTTAGGATAGTGGGATTGAGATTCTCATAGACGGTGTTAAACTGTTACGGGCTAGAATATACTTGGTGATAGAGTTTGAACTTTTAGTCTCAGTGTTATACGGATATCCAGCACACGAATAGAAGAGAAATAAAATACCATGATTTTTACGTGGAAACCCTGGAAAGGGAAAAACCACATGGTCACGCCTAGTTGAAAGAATTTTACTAGTATTTGCTTGAGTTATAAGAGGATGACTCGTCCTTAAAATTTAGTACGATCATATTACAATGATCCACTCCTAGATTGAAATTCAGTTACAAACAAGAATTTGAGATTCGACGATGTTGGGTATTTGGGATGAATCCCAAAGTCACTTGGAGATCGGACATAATTCTGGCGTCACTTGGAGATCGGGCGGAGTTTCGTCATCACTTGGAGATCAGGCGGAGTTTCGACGTCACTTGGAGATCGGACAGAGTTTCAGCGTCACTTGAAAGTGGGGCGGAACTCCGGCGTCACTTAAAAGTCGTGCGGAACTCCAGCGTCACTTAAAAGTCGAGCGAAACTCCAACGTCACTTGAAAGTCGGGCGGAACTCCGGCGGTGGTCAATGAGGAGCTTTTTCCCTCCTCTTCTTCTCTTCTCTCCTTCTTACCTGGGCCCCCTCTTAAGAGAAATGATGGGCTATTTATAATTTTTTTAGGATGGCATGGCCAATAAATAGGGGGAAGATCGGGGGTAAATTGTGAGTTATTTGAATGGACGATCGATGTTTAATCCATTGATCGTAGAACTTTTATCAGGCATTTGAAGGCTCTAATGATATCAGAATTTGATAATCTTAGGCTCGTTGGATTCGTCTCGTCGAGTAGCTTGATTCCACTATAAGCATGTCATATTTGAAAACTGTTTTCTAATCTAAATTATGGATTGAACCTTATAAATGTGCTTCGGGTCTTCGATTTGGACTCATTTGGGCTCGGATCGAGTTGAATTTGGTGTCATTGGGTTCTTATTTCCAAGACGTTCAATTCGACTATAAGTTTGCTGAAATCAGAGTTCAAATGATCCCAAATTTAATTTTTGAAGCTTCCGACCTAATTTTGCCTCGAGATTCGTACATGATCAAGATAAAATTTTGACAACATATCAAGATGGTCCAAATTTTAATTTCAAAACTTTCCAATTTGTTTTTTCCTCGAGATTAGTGCCCGATCAACATAATTTTATTTATGATGTATCAAAATGATCTTAAAAATTGCTGTCAATTATATGATTTTTTTAAGTTATACCATCTAACATCATTAATTAATTGTATTTCTTTCATTAGTCATGCATATGACTACCTTAGTCGGTCAATCCCTTCCTCATTTCTATAATATATATATAAAGAAATAATGAGCAATAACTAAAAATCTGACACAAATAAATAACTTGGAGGCCATGCGTTCTATCAAATCGCTACCAAACTCAATAAAATATCGTGATCGCCTACGAAATGGAAAAAAGCTGCGTGTCAAACCGTAGGCTCGTCAACAAGCGAATAAAAGAAGAGTACACGAGAATACATACGGTACTAGCACTCTTTTTTTAATCATTATAAAGGCCAAAATATGGCCTTAAATAATATTACATATAAAATAAAAAACAATAAATATTCAGAGCATTTTAATTAGGGTAACATGATGCATATTAATTATTGTTATTTGATTTTGAATTTTAGATCTTTTGTCGATTTATTGAACCAATTTATTAATTGTAGAATAAAATTATAGTTTTCAATTCAAATTGTATTTGATATATCATAAAAAATTTATTCAATTAATTATTGATTTTTTAGTGATTTTTACATTATGATGCTTTAAAATATCGGTATCATAAATTATATGAATTGATTCTAAGGCCAACTAAAACATAATCTATATGAATTTAAGAATGAAATGAGTACTTCGATTAAACAAATTTAGTGATTTAAGAACGACTTGGTCAGAGTTCAAATTTGACTTAAATTAATCACATGTAAGTATCATTGAAAATTCCAAAAGAAATTTTGAGAGACCAAACTGATCATCTTGACAAAGATAAATACGACAAGCCTATGATCACTCGATTTCAATATCCTTGAGACACTAAAATATTGGAAATATACTGAATAGTCAAGAGGTCCAGCACGTGATATATGACATAATGTTTTGATTTCTAATAGAAATATCTAGAACACCCTTCCAAAAAATTCATAAATTTGTTCATGTTTTACACATTTAGGGAGGATCTCAACTAGGAGCTTATTAATGAGAACACCTAGACTTCTAGAATTTAAGACCGTTGAGCATCATAATTTGATGATTGCTAGCACTCATCCTCACTACTAATACTTACAATTATATTCACAACATTTTATTTTTACTCAATTATGGTCAAAATAATTGTATGAAATTTAATCATAATTATCTAATTTAAGTTCACGAATTTAGAAATCAAAATTAGATATGAAATTAGTTATAAATCATACCATATTATATAAATATCGTACTGTGTGATCCACTCGAGAGCTCTATGGATGAACTTTGGTTCATCATGTATGATTTGATATTCAAATTGAACTAATTATACTAGATGATTTATAATCATATAGGATGATCTTCAATGGTATTAAACTAATTATATTGTATGAATTGAGGATTGTAGTATACAATTAGAAGACTTTAAATTAAAAATTAGGGGTTTTTGAGAGCCAACTTTATAAACTCTTTTGTGACTTGAGATAAGAAATTTTTTGGCATTCAGAGATGTCTTTCTTCAGTGAGAGAGCTTGGAGAGAATCCACAAAGAGAAAAGAGATAAAGATGGTGAGGTTAAGAGAGGTTGAAGAACCTTGAGGGTGTCAAGGGAGTGAGAGGGGATTTACACGGTTTCTCCAGATGGCGTGCACCATTGGTCCTCCAATTTTGTTTGCGTGGAGCTCTTGGAGGAAAGCTCTAGAAAGGAGAGTCTTTAGAGTAAAAGACTCTCACTAGCTGAGGATGCTTGGGTCGACATCTCCACCAGCGTGGAAGTGAAAGGAGGGAGTAACATCTCTACCGGGCCGAGCATGAAAGAGGAGAGATCAGCATCTTTATCGAGCTTGAGGGCGAACAGAGGGAAGGCAAATCCAGTAGGCTATGAAGGCGAGGGAGGGAGATTCTTTGGGTGTGAAGAATTTGTAAAGATGATTCTCTGATTGAACAAGGGAGAAGAGATTCTCCGCCTATTTGTGTGCTAAAGGAGAGACATGTATAGTGCAATATCTAAAGAGGAGGATATTTGGGGAGTAGACGTAGATCAATTTGTCTGAACCACTATAATATTTGATTTGTATACTCTCACTTTATGTACTTTACTTTCAATGCAATTTACTTTTACTACTATGGTGTTATCTTAATTATCTTTGTGAAAGAGGCTTTTGGTGATTAATTGTTGATCAAATTTTATTTTAAAAATAAAAATATATATATAATACTTGTTTTCTACAAAACTAAATAAAATAACATATTTAGTTTCTTTTTTTAATCATTTATTCAATTTATTTGATGCTTCCACATAGCAAGCTTTTTTTTAAACAAAATATTTTCTAAATATTAAAAAAAATAAAATTAAAAGAACTAATTCATCCCCCTCTTGATGTGCCTTTTGCACTTTCTATTGGCTTCAAAGCACTTTCACCCAAGAAGTCCCCTCTTAATAGCTTAGAAATTACTCTTTAGATTTGATTAGCTTTATAAGGGAACATTTGAAATTAATCTTTTAATGATTATCCCTAATTTTGAAGAATTTTTAATAGGTGTGAAGAGTCCTTAATTAGCAATTCTTCAATTTATAATAAATAATTAAAAAAGTGTATGATAGGCTCAATACAGGTGGGGATGGTCCCTCCTTAAAGAGAGTAGAATCATGTGCGAGCTTGTACTTAGAGTATAATAAGAAAAACTTAGTAGATGAAACAATGTGATACTCATTGAATGCGTATAATAGTTCTAGAGTTATCAACATGTTCGTATGAGTCAGACAACCAATCATTAGAGTCAATGTTCAACAACTTTAAACCGGTTGAAATGAGGTGAAGTATACCATCAGTAAGGGGTAAGGATTCCTAAAAACTATAGTGAAAACGGAACTAGCTCGAACCCCTTAAGAAAAACTTTTATGTTTCCAGTCATCATTATTTTCCATGAAGTACGTTGTAAGGGGTGTCCATGAGATGAGATTGAGCTAAGCTCTTGATGATTACTGGAGGGGTGTGGGTTGGAAGGGCTACCATCCTTGGTTTAAAGATTAGTTTATGGAATGATAACTGTTACAACAAGAAGCTCAATTATTGTGAATTTTACGCTTGTTAGTCATTATGTAACAACTTGATTTTTGAAAATGAACTTAAAATTAAAAAAAAAATTCTATTTGAAATAGAGTGTTAGGAATTGAGCGTACGAACATTGTGTTGCTGGCCAGCAAGCACAATGGTGCTAGAAATCACTATTGTGGCATTGAAGCCTTATTTCTATAGTAATTATGGATCCAACATATAGTGCTGCGGTGCTAGGTTGTGGCACTACACATTATAATTCATTTTAATATATATTTTTCTATCTATTTCTCTCCACTTACCCCACTAGAGTCAGCTTGCATGAGAAGGAAATGAAATGAAGAAGAGAGGAAAGAGAAAGTTTGCATTTTGGTCATCGATCCGCTTCACCACTTTGAGAAAATTGCTTAAATTGTGGTAGGTGATCATTATCGTATTCCTATTTCAAAGATTTTGATTTTAAATGTTCAATTTCTTCTGAATTAAATTTATTACATTTTTTCTAAATTTAATGAGCTTCTGTTGCGTGACATTTTTTAATCTTATAGTACTAATTATTCTAAATATTTTGACTAGATGATTTCATAAGTTCATCGGGTAAAATGAAGGTAACTATAGTTTGATGTATGACTTGTAAGAATAGAAATTTTGGTATTTTTAATATAAGCATATTGATAATATAACCATTATGAATAAATATAAGCATATGTTTAAGTAATAATTGGTTGCTATTATTATTATAATACTGTGATAATAATATAAGTGAGGACAAGTAAAGTATAGTTTTATTGATATTGGATGGATATGATTGACCTGTATATGATGGTGAGCTGATGGACTTTTCTTCAAATATTATGGTTTGGTGTTATCCTCAATTGATTCATGTGATATACTAATTGAGAGTTTATAAAGAATTATTATTGTGTCGATGGGCATGTAGTGAAGACTCTATTTGTATTTTTTTACATCCAAAGCTCAAAAAATAGAAAAAAACCAATGGGCCTTACTCAGCTAAAATGATTCAATTACGTGAGTGTTAATTATAAAGATGTATTGACCCCTTAATTTAGAGAAGATGTGGTTATAAGAGTTCAAAGTGTCGGTGGAACATATAATGGAGTTCGTATGGGATGAAAGATATTCAGATGATTATGGCTAAGTGAGAATGATCTAATAGTGTTGGTTAGGTGGTTGTGACCCAATAATAGTTATTGGTGGCAAAAATTTGATGGTACTAGTCTAGTGGCTACAAAGGTCGGGCGACAACAGTCTAATAATGATGGTTGGACGTTAACAATAATCTGATATTGGTCCGACGATAATGATCAAATGGTGGTTGGGCATCGATGGTCCAACGGTAGTAATTGGGAAGTGGTCTGAAGACAACAAAGGTCGGGTCATGGTTCAATGATGACGGCCAGGCGGACCGTTCAACACCGACGATTGAGCGATGCACCAACAAACAAATGATGCTTCAGTGAAAATTTAGGATTATTTAATCACAGGGCTCTCTTAAATTTTTACTAAATGTTCACTTCATGTAGAGAGGGGGTGCTATTTATAAATATTTTAACGTCTCATACCCATTAATTAAGCATTTTTGAGTTTGTTAGATTTATCTCGTCCAGAATCTCAATTTAATTATAAACATGTCAAGTTTAGAGATCATTTGGTCTTCCAATTAATCTTTTAAGATTTTCAACTATATTTCAAGCCCATGATGTAGACTTATTTGGACTCAAATCGAATCATTTTTTTATGTCAGTGGGTTGGTCTTGTCTAGCAGATCCTTTTAATTGCATGTTTGTTGACATCGGATGGATTTTGAATGTTCTTTCGTAACAAGTAATATATATATATATATATAATATATATATATATATATATATATATATATATATATATATATATATATATATAAATATAAAATAGATAAATATTTTGAATCTATACGAGCTGAATACAATCGAACAGAACGTTTATTTGTGTTCGGCTTGCTTCAAAATTCGAGCTCAAACAATCTATTTAAGTTTGGCTCACTTGCAAGTCAAATAAGTTGAACACAAAGCTCCTATCAAGCTGAACATGAACTGTTCACGAAAAAAGGACGAGCTTTTATGACAACCATAACAATAATTTCGACGTAAGTCCAAATACTATTAAACTCATCCACATACAAAAGGCACCGTCACATGCTGACATGATTTTTGTCATTAAAAGCCCTCTTCAAACACTAACAAAACATACAAAATATAATTAATATCCGAGATTCAAAATAAACTCCCACATTATTTTGCTTGTACTAAAATAGTCCAAGTTTTGAAAGAGAAGATTGCTAGAAAGACGAAGGCAATAGGGCAGTTAGTTAGCAATCAAATCCGGGCCCAACACAAAGACCGCAAAAGAAGATGTTAATTAGAAAAGGCCATGGACCACTGCAAAGCAATGCGTGCTCCATTGGAGATACTATTATGTGCGGAATTCGAACATGTTCGGAGGCGAATTGGGAAGCGCCACATCATCGGATGCACTAGGCCCGGTGACGTGACGCGCCCAAATTTGCCTCCGAACACGTTCGAATTCCACGCAGAATAATTTTTGCTCCATTAATCGAAGCCCGTTCCATTTAGGAGCTGACAGTGGCGAGAGAGAGCCCCACCTCCATTAAAGGCTTCAAGTCCAGCCACCCAAAAGGCAACATCCCACACCTCTGTCCTTGCATGCCCAGTGGATGCCAGCCCCCTCTCAACTCTCCATTTAATGACTCTCAACGTCTACTCGTTTCTCTCTCCATCTCTTCTTCTGTTTCTGATGGAAGTTTCCTCTTTTGCTTACTGTGTTCTCTCTTTTGCTTTTGCCTTTCTATCTACAGCTAACAGATGCGCTTGTTGCTCTGCTTCTCTTTCTATCTCTTCGGTGCAATCATTTGCATGGTGCTCTTCGCACACCCAGCATGCCCTGGCTTCGCCGACACTCTTTGTTGATGGATTTTAACTGGGATGGGCCAGGTCGGGCCCAGCCCTTGCGGCCGAAGAAAATTGAAATGTTAGGCCCATGGCGCGGGCAAAATGGTGGGGCCAGGGCCAGCTGCCTCTGCTTAGGCTGACAGCAAGCGCACGTGACGGGGAGCAGGAGGAGGGGACGGGAGGCGGTTTGTGGGTGTCGGGTTGTAGCCGAGCGTACGGCTCCTGGTTGGGTTACAGGGAGATGCGGATGGAGAGGCTAACATTCCGTGTGGCCGTTGATGTTGCGCGTTAGTTTCGTTGGGCTTGGCGCCCTGGCCCGACTGTTATTACTTAATTTGCTAGCTAAGGGCATCTCCAACGGAGGACTCCAAAATTTACGGCAAAATAACGCAGAACTTCAAAATGATGTGGTGCTGCTCCAATCTAACATCATTTTAGGTGCTTTTCGGAAGTTAACGATCTTCTCCCTTTCGCGCGTTTTACCGGTTGAGAGACTAAAATGACGTGGGTGAATAGTGCGACGCCAATATTGACGTCGCACTGTTCACCTGCAATATTGACGTCGCATTGTTCACCTACAAGTAAATGGCGAAAATTTTTGCTTTCGGTTGGCGCGACGGACGGGCGGCATACGCTCGTTTGGCATTCGGCTGGAGATGCCCTAAGCTTTGAAAATTAAAATAAAATGTTAATAATAGAACGGACATAATTAAAATAAAAAATGCTTAATGTATAAAATTATGATAGAATATCCTGATATAAATTGTATCATAATTAATTTAAAAATTATTTATTTTATTTTAAGATTAATATAATATAAATTATATATGAATACAACTTAATTTTAAAGCAAATACTATCATTTTAAAACTCTTCTGATATATTATGGTCTATGGTGCTTCAAAAGTTCATGTAATTTATAAGATCCATGACAAGGAAAAAAGGCATTTACTTTTATTGAATTATTAATGTAATATTTATTTTTTATTTTAAAATTTTATTTATAAAGAATAAATTGTAATAGTGGTGCAAGGATGTAAAAAATGCTTAGTGTCAAACAAGCTATTATTTTAGCTCAAGTTGTTCTAAACTATAGCACATTAAGGGTGTCAAATAATGACACGACCCAATAACTCGATCAGAAGCTGATCAGGAAAATTAGGGTTCGAGTCAACTCGTTTAACGAATGGATCGGGTTCGGTTCTGATTTACAAACTTTTTAAAAATTGGGTTGTGTCCGGGTGAACCCAATAACCCAAAATGAGCCCAAATATGTTTCCGCACACACCATGTCACACTCGCGGCTCGCCTGTGGTGCAACTTGTGTAGCCTCCAACCCCCCCCCCCCCCCCCCCCCCCCCCCCCCCCCCCCCCCCCCCCCCTAACACACCTGCACCTGTGTCGCGCTCACGCCCGCTAGCCTGTTTGTGGCCTCGCTCGTTGCGATCGCATCCACGTAGCTGTGCTCATCCCATTCCCCACGACCCATGCTCAATGCTCACCTACTCTGCTATGCTCACCAAGCTCAGCGTCTCGATTCTGGGTTCAGATTCCTTGCCAGTTTGTGTAATAATGTTGGATTCGAGTTGGATCATCTTAGTGCGAATCAATTTCAGGTTGAACTTGAATCCGATCCGATAACTCATTTTGACACCCCTACAACACATCATCTTATTAATTTTGTTTTAACACTTAGCGTGCAAATAACATAGAAGTTAAATCATCATTCATAAGCGATATGTATGTCAACTAATTTTATAAGTACAACTTTATGTGCAAGTTTAGGAAAAAAAAAGATATATATACAATGTTTATAGATTAATACAAATAATTGTCTAATTGAGAAAATTTATATAGGTTAATCATTAAACTAATACAGTTATTGATTTTTTATAAGTATAATATTGAACTTAAACTCAATAAGTTAATTCAGTTAAATTTCTTACACTAATAGTTTAATAAGTGATAACACAATTAATGTAATGATGATGAATAAATGAAGCTAATCTATGTTACTGAATTATAGGCATAGTAATATAAATGATTTTATTACACTAATTCATAAACTTAATTTTAATACTACACGGTTATCTTATAACTCTTGTTTAAGTAGTAATTCTTGAGCTTATAACTCGAATGCTATGGAGTTGAGTAAATACAGAATTGTTGTACTAATCAGTTAATTGCTCTCATATCTAGCATTATATTTATATCTTATAACCATAATTGTATTATTTATATTTGGACACATTTTGTAATTATTAGCATTTGAGCATAAGTGCATAAGCAAATGTACAAGTATTATAAATATAGATTTATATAATATATATTCAGTACTATGGCGATAGAGAGATATAGAGCATTCAACGTCTTGATTTTATACGAAAATCAAACAAACACATATAAAAGAGAGGGGTGTAAGAGTCATAAAAAAGACAACAGAATTTTTACGTCCTGGCTTTGGCGGACGAGAGATGATGGAAGGACCGTAATTAGGAGATTGAGGCTGATGGGACCATAGTCGGGCTATGATGATTCGAGGGACCATAATATGGCGACTAAGGTTGAAGGGATTGTAGTCGAGCGAGTGAGGTTAGAGAGACCCTAGTTGGTTGATAATAGAGATCGGAGGGACAATAGTTGACATGTGATAGAGTTTGGAGGGACTATCGTCGCTGTCAAAGGAGGACGGAAGGACCATAATCAAGCAATTGAGGTCAGAGGGATCGTAGTCAACGGATGACGGAGGTCTGAGGGGCTGTAGTCGGCGAGCAATGGGGGTCGGAGGGACCTTAGTAAGGCGATGGAGGTTGGAGGTATCATAGTCGGGCGACGAATGTTGAAGGGATTATTTACGGGTAGGCAGACGAAGGAGATTGGAGGGGTTGTCGTTGGGTAACTGAGGTCAAAGGGACATTAGAAGGATCAAACTTTGGTGATGGAGGTCAGAGGGACCATAGTGAGGTGGTTGAGGATAGAAGGACCGTAGTTGGGCGATAGTGATTCAAGGATCATAGGTGAGGGATTATGGTGCGTGGACCATAGTCGGTTGGTGACTAAGGTAGGAAGGACTATAATCAGGTGACAATGGTCGAAATGACTGTTGTCAAGAAGTGACTGTGGTGGGATGGAAGCGGCCAAGTGAAGACCTGACGATGGTGGTATGATACATGATGTTTATGAGAAGGTCCAACTCCAACAACCGAATGGACATTTGGTGATGATCCATCAATAAAAGTTTGATGACGATGGTCAGGTAGCGAGGATTTGTTGGCGGTGGTGTTCAGGATGTAGCTCTTAGATTCTTCAAGCTTCAAAGCTCTCTTAACTTTTTAGCCCAAGGTCCAAGCCTCCCCTCATGCAAATAGTAGAGAGCTAAAATTTATAGATTTTGAGATTGTCATGCTCCATAAATATAGAGAAGATCATAGGCAAATTAAGAGTGCTCAATTAGACAGCTGATATTAATCCTCCCGATCATAAAACATTCGCTCATCATTTAAATGCCTTAATAACATCAAAAATAAGCAATATCGGGCTTGTTGGATTCGTCTCGTCGAGCCGCTTGATTCAACTATAAGCATGTCATATTTATAGATTTTTTTTATCATCCAATTAGCATTTTGAAGCTTCCAAATAAGCATTAGGCTATTGATTTGGGCCTATTTCGGCTTAGATAAGGCCCATTTTGGTGTCGTTGTGTTTATCTTGCCAAGATATTCAGTTTTATTATAAGTTTACTCAAATCAGCATTTGGATGGTCCCAAATTTAATTTTTAAAGTTTCCAATTCAAATATACCTCGAGATTCATGCTTGATCTAGTTGATTTTTTATTACATATCAGTACTTAAACTTATAGAATCACACTAACAAAAACAACAATATCATTCAAGCCTTTATCTTGCAATGTGGGGTCGACTACACATGAATCTTTTTCTTCATTGTGTCATGTTAAAAGTCTTTTTAGCTCTACCTCTACCTTTCTTAACAGTAGTCAAATCTAATACCTCTATTTTCCTAACCAGGTCATCGAAAGGCCGCCGTTTTATGTAACCAAACCATCTAAGATGACTCTATCTAATCTTATCTTCCACTAGAGCTAATCCAACCATTACATATACACTTATATAATCACAATAAGCAATAAAATTCAATTTTTTGAGTGTTTAAGATTCATGATTTACCGTAAAAATTATGCCAACATGTTACTCAACTTCTGCAGTCCCACCACAGCTTTTTGACTTACAGAAACAGGCCACTTACTGTATTGCTTCAACTCACGAAGTTTTCAATGAACTGTACCCGACCTATTATGAAGATAGGCACATCCCTGTGAGTGTCTCTACACCCTGAAATAAATAGGAAGCACAGCACTATGAGAAACAGCCAAGAAATCTGCTTAGAGTCGATCAATAATGACGAGTAACTGAAGCGAAGTTATCTGCGAAGTCTCTTTTTCCCATTCTTTTATGAATGATTCGTTTATTTCATCTGAAGCATATTGCAGCGAGCAGAACATAGATATAGTAAGCTCACAGGTGTAGGTTAGTCCACTTCTGTAAAGGTTTTCTGATTAAAATCAATTGCAGTTACTGAAATTCATGCAAAGGCCTGTCTGCATATGTGCTGGAAGATGTATTTTGAAAAGGAATAATTTTAGTTTGTTTCTTCATTTTATTTGAAATAATTAGTAATTATCAGTGATTCCAAGTACTCTAAAAATTCTCTGAACTATATAACAAATTTATTTTCAAATAGAAGGTCACAGGGTTAGTGGTATTGTGTATGTATGTGTGTGAGTTTATGATTGAGACATCGCCAAAAATTGTCTTAATTAGATATAAATCTCGAGGCATATTTGAATTTGAAACTTTCAAAATTAAATTTGTAATCATATGAACTCTGGTTTTAGCAAACTCAATAGTCAAATTGAGCGTCTCGATGAGATGAACCCAATGACATCAAAATCGGTCCAAGTTGAGCTCCCCCTAATCAATGGCCTGATGTATATTTGGAAGCTTCATAATATTGATTTGATGACCAAATGAACTTCAAATATGGCATGCTTACAGAAGAATCGAGTGACTAAACGAGATGTATCCAACAAGCCCAATATTGTTTAATATATATCATATTCTCTCACAAGAACATGTGTTACCTGAACAGTGGCTGCTCAAGACACATGACTGGAGATAGAAATAGTTCGTCACGCTGGAGACCAGGAGTAGAGGCTAGGTAACTTTTGGAGATAATATCACTAGGAAAGTGGTTGACTCAGGTACAATTAATAAAAATAACAGCTTTATTATTGAAAACATACTTTTGGTTGAAGGTTTAAAGCATAATTTTTTAAGTATAAGTCAATTATACGATAAAGGATCTGATATAAAAATTATTTCTAAACATTGCCTTATTACTTTAAATGGTAAAACTATTTTAGAAGGTAAAAAAATTAATAATATTTATATGCTTGATTTATCATGTATTAATTCTTCTGATGATATATGTTGTTTAAAAACTATTTTGGATGAATCTTGGCTATTGCATAGGCAACTACACCATGCTAGTATGAAAACTCTTAGAAAGATTATCCAAAAAGATCTAGTTTGAGGCATTCCCAAGCTAGATTTCTCTATAGATCGTCTCTATAATAAATGTCAATTAGGAAAGTAAACTAGGTAATCCTTTCATTCAGTTAAGGATATTGATATCACTAGGCCAATAAAGATCCTTCACATGGACTTGTTTGGACCTGCTAATGTAGCCAATCTAGGTGGCAAGAGTTTTGCATTTATGATAGTAGATTATGTGGGCTCCGAAAAATTCCATTTTTAGGATGTGATTGATCCCGGGGGAATTTTCAGAAGGCAGATTGGGTTTGTAGATAAGACACTACCCAGAGATTTCGCCCTCATTTTGTGAGGACTTTTTGATCTGAGTTCTGGTTTCCTATAGGCGCAAGCCCCTATAGTTAATTACCCCTCCTGATAATAGGAGAGAACTTTTGATTAAGGCTACTCGTTCAAGCGTTCACATAGGTGATGAACCTATCGTATAATAACAATAATTTAGGGTTTAAATTTTGAATTTAAAAATTGGAAATTTGGATGATTTGAAATTTAGAGTTTATCACCACAAACTTAAAACTGAAGTTGGGGGGAATGAAGACGAGCCCGATCAAGATCCCATGGTTCCGTCGTCCCGGGCTGTCATGATCCATGGTCTACTTAGTCAGAGGAGGTAGTCGACCCAACCTGACAAAAGGCACCTTGTCGGCAGCCATGGGTTGCTTCGTCCAAGAATACCTTGTAGACCTGGGTTGATGTTTCTCTAATGGGATATATCCGAATCCACCTTAGCTAACAGAGGGCTTTATTCCTATCGAATATACCCTATGATCCATCGCTCAAGGGTTTGACGCCTTTAGGGAACATACGGGCTTTGGCCGTGATCGTAATATAATGGTGCCATTTTGCGGCAAACCACCCGATCAGAGGGCACGTGCCACGTCCCTATTGGCAAGAGACTATTTGAGGATGAATCAAAGTGATACACCCAATACACATTTGCTCTTTATGAGCTGAGGTTAATTTCAGATTTATCACCCCCGACAAATGGTTGCGGAAGGTGGATGATTTTTAGTTTTGAGTTTTTAGATGATTGATTTTATTTCAAGAAATTTAGACTTTTATTGGATTTGAGATTTGACATTTGAGATTTGAAATTTGACCCCTCCGGTTGAGATTTTTGATCAACACGGCCATCATCGGGGTGATTTTAAAATTATTTGTATTTTCGTAGGATTTTGGGAGATATTTTGCAATTCAAGTCGTGTCGACTCCAGTCCTCTCAAGGAGGAGGATGAAACTTGAATATTTAACCCGCACAGTATTCTCAGATCGTTGGATTTGACATTTATATTTGATGATCGGAGCACATGCGGGTTGTAACATTTGACCCTGCGCAGCATTCTCGGTCATTGATGTTTGTAATTTTAATAGTTCTGTCGGAGCACATGCAGGGGTATATTTAGTTCAAGAGATCATATTTAATACATAAGGGGGATTTTAAAATATTTAAACATGATCCATTATGCGAGAGAAATTTTAGCATGATCCATTATGCGAGAGCAATTTTATTTAGAAAATACCCAAAACTTCATTTAAGGGGCCTACGAACGCCTTCTGTCCGCTTGAATACATGTTGCGGATCCGGTGGCGTTATTCTAAATTAGATTTCATTTATAGCACATAGAAGATATCCCTTTGCTGTTAATATCCCACTCAACATAGCTTACAAAACATGCTTGTTCAATGGATAGTATGAGATCATGCTAGTATTCGTAGGAGAATTATCTTGCTCGCTAGAAGCTCTCATATTCTCTCTCATAGATAGTCTAATTTGTTTGATACAAGCTCCTTATCTTTGTTTGTAGGCTAGTTATTGTAGGCACTACGAATTCTCTATTCCTTCTTATAAGTGAATTGTAGTATTCATTAGAGACTGAAACGCTCTTCTTGATGGTCATTGTTGTATCAACATGATTACTAATAGTTTAATCACTTTCGACATTGAACTTTCTAAGATAGCATTGGAAAGATTTAGGAAAGTATGAAATGGAATAAATGTACTAGCGCTTAAATATTTACTACTTTAAAATGCTAGTTATGCGCACCCATTAACCTTGAAATCAACATAAGTATCTCAATGTTGATTAACATATATAGTTCTTGAAATAAAATGCCCATTATCAATCATTAATATGAAGTGAAAATGTTCATAAGCTTTGTCAAGTTGCTTGTGAAATTTATATCAGTTATGATTTAATAATGGCTTAAATAATTTTTTCATTTCTTTGAGTGCAAGACCTTAACGAAAAGTTTAATTTGAATGTATCACACATCAAATCAATTTCAAATCAAATTAAAATTTAATTATTTTGAGTTTAGGCCTAATACAATTTGATCAAATTTTCATTAAAATTGATTTTTAAATTTGAATTATGTTCAAATCAATTTTTGAATTTTGTAGTCCAAGTCCTTAATGTTCACTGAAAATTTCGGCAGCCTCCCGGCGTCTCCTCCCCACCGAGGGAGAAATCGGGACGGCACTGCCGTAGTTCTTCCCGCCCGGATCAAAGATCGATGGCGCGAGGTCTTCAATTTTAAACCATCCTACCAGAATCAAAGATCGACTGCGTAGGGTCTTCAATTTTTAAACCATCATACCCGGATCAAAGATCGACGGCGTATGGTCTTCAATTTGAAATCATCCCGGTCGGATCTAAGATGCGACTGCCGGGGTCTTCGACACCTGTATGAAATTTCTTTTATTTCTCTCCATCTCTCTTTTTTTTTTAATAATAATAATATATTTTAGTAAAATATATATTTATTATAATATAAATATTATATAATATAATATATATTATTATTATTATATACAAATAATAATAATACATATTATAATCTAATATATATATTATAATCTAATACACTTACTATAATATAATATATTATATATGTATAATATGATAGAGAGAGGGAGAGAAGTATCGGGTGAGAGCAAAGCAGGAGTCGGGCTAGGGCAGAGGTCGAAGGTCACGCACGGCGGGATCGGCGGGGCTCGGGAGCTGGTCGGCGACGGAGGCGGGTTCGTCGTCGGCAGTCGGCGGCGTGAGGACGGGATCGACAGGAGTTAGGCTCGGGTGAGTCGGCCAGCGGTGGAGACAGACGAGAGCAGGTATGAGCTTCGATTTCTCCTTCTCTTTCTCTCTATGCGTGTGAGTGTGCATAAGAGAGCGAATGGGAGAGGGATTGTTGTTTTATTTCGTGAGTGAGGCGGTGGATAAGTCGGTGGGCGAATCATCGTGTCAGATCGGGGCTTCAGTCGGTGATTTCGGTCGTGAGGTGGGACCGGGGGCGGTTACTTGAGAGATCGGAAGAGAGGCGACGATTGCAGTGACTGTGTTGTGGGTAGCCGTTACAGTCAACAAATGCCCCCCAACAAATATGATATGCGCTCTATAGCAGATCATGTTTGTTGTAAACTGGTTGACTCTACAGATCTCTAAAACTAAATTTTAGATGTCATATAGAGAGTCTTTTAGATATCCCTGATTTATCCTTTTGATTTGTCAGGAATTAACATTTCTTTTGCCTTAGCTTTGTGCTTTCATGGGCTTGATGAAGAATCCATATTGATGACCTAAATCCTTTAGAATGATATTAGGTTGGTGGTAAATAGTCATCTGTCCAAAGTTTTTTACATGACGGACTTTGATGATGACAATGTTCCCTTTCTTCAGCCTATGGCTTTATAAGAAATATGGGATGACTTCTTCGGTCCTAAGCTTTGTGCTTTGTTGGACATGTTGAAGAAGTGAAGCTCCTTCGATCTTAGCTTTGTGCTTGATAGATTTATTGAAGGATAATGCTTCCAAATTTGATAGGAGTTTTTTTTTATTGTGGCTTGGTGCCTTTGAGTTGATTGAGATTTCTCTGAATTTTGCCTCAATCCATTTGTTAGTTGAGAAATTTTTTTTGAATCTGAACTGCTTTGATTTGCTAAATTGAACAAATATCAAACTTGATAGTATTTTTCATCGGGCTAACAAAACATGCGCTTTCCTACTACGACCTCCTAGAACGGCTTGTTGAGTAGGTAAAGCTATCAGTGGCTCGGCCGCATATAGGCTTGTTGAAACTGATATTATATCTGTTTGAGCACTGAACTTGTACTATGACAGTTTATACTTGTCGAATTTGATTTGTTGAAGTTGCAGATCAAAATTTCTTCTCAATCTGAACTTCGAGATTTTTGGCAAAGTTTTTGCGATGATCGTATATTTTCTTGCTTGAAGGCACCAACTTCTGCCCCATATATATGCTGTGATAGCTTCATGAATGATTTTAAATATTTATTTGAGGTTCGATGATAACCCAAATAAATATTTAAAATGCCCCCTGTCTTGAAGGGAAATTTCATCCGTCACCAGATTTTTGGCAATTTTAAACTTAAAAATGCCCCCTGTCTTGTGGGAGAATTTCTAAGACATCTTAGAAATATTTTCTTTATTTATAAGAGAATAATCTTCAGCTTGTTTTTATTAAGAATGATACTTCTTCAAGTATCTCCCATTAATCGGGGGCATAGGTCGTCGACCTTCTAAATCAATAAGTTGATATGCTCCTCCTTGGTACACCTTTTCGATAACAAAAGGGCCTTCCCAATTTGGTTCAAATTTACCACCAATTCTTCGGTGTGGGATAATTGGTCTTCTCAGCACCAGGACCAATTCTCCTTCTTGAAATGCTCGATGACGTACCATACGGTCAAAATACTTCACCATTCTTGCTCAATAAATCTCTAAATTTTGTTGAGCCTGGAGTCGGACTTCATCCAACGCATCAAGCTCTTCCATTCGTAGGCGAGCATTTTGTTCTTCTGTGAGATCATACTGAACAGCTACCCGAAGTGACGACAACTCAACTTCGAGTGACAACACAGCTTCAGCTCCAAACACCAATGCATAAGGAGTTACTTTCGTTGGTGTTTTGTATGTAGTACGATATGCCCATAATGCTTCTGCCAACTTAGTATGTCATTCTCTTTTATTTTTAGTAAGAATTTTCTTGAGCAGCTTTATAAGTGTTTTGTTGAAGGCTTCTGCTAATCCGTTTGCCCTTGGATTATAGATTGATGAATATCGCCAATCAATTTTATGTTGCTCAATGAATTTATAAATCTTGGTACTTTTGAAAGCTGGACCATTATCTGAGATGATGCGACGGGGTATACCAAATCTATAGACAACGTTATGAGTAAAGAAGTTAATCACATGATGAGTAGTGACTTCTTTGAATGGAACTGCTTCAGCCCATTTAGAAAAATAGTATGTTGCCGCTAATATAAAGCGATGCCCAGCAGATGATGGTGGATCAATGGGCCCTATTACATCTGTCCCCCAACATTCGAATGGCCAGGATGCTATAGTGGGATGTAAAGGATTTGGAGGTTGATGTATGATATTGCCATGAATTTGGCATTCATGATATATATCTGCATGATTTACCGTCCTTTACCATTGATGGCCAGTAATAACCCATCCTTTTAACTTTAATGGCCATTTTAAGACCTGATTGGTGTGCACCGCATAGTCCTTCATGAACTTCAGAAATAACTTTATCAGCTTCATCCCTCCCTAAACATCGCAGCCACATTTGCTCAAATGACCTTCGATATAGCATATTGTTGACAAACGCATATCACAATGCTCTCTTCTTGATCTGTGTAGCTAATGATTTATCTGCGGGAAGTTTATTTTCTCTGAAGTAGTCAATGAAAGGCTGCCTCCAGTCATTTTGCTCTTCAACTTCTAGGCATTCAAGCCAAGATTCAGAGGTTCTACCAAATTTTCTTCATGTAAACATTTTAGGTTTATCTTGTTGATTTTCAGGAATTATTTGTTGGGGAGATTGAGGAATAACCGAAGTTGTGTCCTGCTGACTTGGATTTGTTGACCCCTCTACCTGCGGGGAACACAAAATTGCTGGTTCTAGTACTCGACGTGTGTTGACACTGATTAGTACTGGCTCGTCATTCATGCTCGCCATTTCTTTAACAAGTTTTGCTAAAGAATCTGCTTTACTATTATGAGCTCGAGATACTTGGATTAATGTAATATTTGCAATCTGCTTCATGAGCTCGAGGACTCGCCTATGATAGTGAATCAATCCGATTATGCTAATTTTATAAATACCCATTACTTGATTTATAATGAGTTGAGAATCACAAAAAACTTTGAGATTTTGAATTTCCATTGAAATAGCGATCTCAAGACCCATTAAAGCTTCATATTCTGCTTCATTGTTGGTTCTAGGTTCAGTTAATCCAAACGAAAATCTCATTATTCCTCCATTTGGTGCTATGAAAATAAGACCGATGCCGGCTCGAGCTTTGGGAAGGTTTAGAGGTTGGACAGGTTTAATTGAAGATGCACCATCAAAATATATTTCCCATATTTATGATTTCTCTTCTTCTAGAACAACTAGAATTTGTTAATCGGGCAGATCGTCATTGAGCGGCGAGTCTGCAGAAACGGCATGTGCGGCAAGAAAATCTGCTAATACTTGCCCTTTCACTGCTTTCTGGGGGACATATATGATATCAAACTGCAGAAGTATCACTGCCCACCTGGCTAGGCGACCTGTCAACGCTGGTCTTGTCATCAAGAATTTCAGCAGATCGATATCAGTGTTATTTTATGGGACAACATATAATGGCGGAGCTTTTGGACTGCAAAAATCAACGCCAGACAGTGTTTCTCAATTGAAGAGTAGCGTATTTCTGCTCCTATCAATCTTCGACTGATATAGTATAGTGTATTTTCTTTGCCTTCTTCATTGCGCTGAGCTAGCAATGCTCCAAGGGACTCTTCCAATGCTGCGGTGTATAGAATAAGAGGCTTCCCTGGAATTGGTGCTGCAAGGCTGGGTGGGCTCAGAAGATATCTTTTGATACTGTCAAAAGCTTCTTGGCAGTCATCATCCCATTTAAAAAAAACGTCTTTCTTCATCAGCTTTGCAAATGGTTGACATCTGCCTGATAAATTTGAGATGAACCGTCATATAAATGCAAGTTGTCCTTGTAAAGAACAAAGTTGACAGAGACTTTTCGGAGGCGGAATTTCTATGATTGCTTTGACTTTGTTAGGATCCACCTCAATTCCTCGGTGCCGTACAACGTACCCAAGAAATTTCCCTGAAGAAACTCCGAAAGCACATTTGAGTGGATTCATTTTGAGATTGAATTTTCTGATTCTTTCAAATACAATTCTCAAATCTTGGAGGTGATCTTTTCGATCTATACTTTTCACAACAAGATCAACCACATAACATTCAACTTTTTGATGGATAAGCTCATCAAATATATGTGTCATGGCTCTTTGGTATGTAGCTCCCGCATTCTTCAAGCCAAAGGGCATGACTGTATAGCAGAATATGTCGATAGGAGTCCTGAAAGATGTATGCTTTTCATCTTCAGGTGCCATTTTGATTTGGTTATATCCCGACGACCCATCCATAAATGAGAATATATCATAATTGGATGTATTCAACCAACAGTTCTGATATTGGAAGTGGGAAGTCGTCTTTTGGACACGCCTTATTAAGATCTCGAAAATCGATGCATATGCGAATTTGTCCAATCTTCTTTTTCACCGGGACAATGTTGGCGATCCAATCAGCATATTTTTCTTCTCGAATGAAGCCCGCCTCTATGAGCTTCATTGTTTTTTTATAATCACTTAGTCTTCAATCTCCAATATCATTATCCTTGGAGCTTGCTTGATATGAGTGACATCTGGTTTGATGACTAATTTGTGAATCGCCACATCACGGGATAAACTTGACATCTCAGCATATGTCCAGATAAAACAATCCCTAAATTTATAAAAGATCTCTTTTATTTCCTCTGCTTGCTCTTTGAGAAGAACGTCACTGGTGAAGTCGAGCGATGATATTCTTCAGTCTGAGAGGATATATTTAGAAAGTGATGGGATTTCTTGAAGGATTCTTCAAAATGTCGATCATCAAGAATATTATATGTAAGGGTCATCTTTATAACCCACTTTTTGATGATTTTCTTTAATGGAATATCTCTAGGAGTACACACTAGATGTCACACCATTCTTTGAGTATATATATTTTTTTCTAGAGATGTGAGTCTCTATATATATATATATATTTTCTTATGTCAGGACCTCTCGGCAGTGGATTCTTGGATATATATCCAAGTGTCACACCCCGATGCTCACCGTACATATATTTATTCTTTCTTTGCTTTACCATCATAAAAAGATGATAGCTTTCAGCTCTATCGGGACCTTTCATCGATGGATCTTTGGACATAAAGACCAAATGTCACATCATAATGTTCACCGTATAGAGCATAGTATTTTAGCTGCTACTATAACATTTAAATGACTAGCCAAAGATGGAAAGAGAAACCAATCCCCAGCGGAGTCGCCAGAAATCTGTGGGCTCCGAAAAATTCCATTTTTAGGATGTGATTGATCCAGGGGGAATTTTCAGAAGGCAGATTGGGTTTGTAGATAAGACACTACCCAGAGATTTTTCCCTCATTTTGTGAGGACTTTTTGATATGAGTTCTTGTTTCCTATAGGCACAAGCCCCTATAGTTAATTACCCCTCCTGATAACAGGAGAGAACTTTCGATTAAGGCTAGTCGTTCAAGCGTTCACATAGGTGATGAACCTATCGTATAATAGAAATAATTTAGGGTTTAAATTTTGAATTTAAAAATTGGAAATTTGGATGATTTGAAATTTAGAGTTTATCACCACAAACTTAAAACTGAAGTTGGGGGGAATGAAGACGAGCCCGATCAAGATCCCATGGTTCCGTCGTCCCGGGCTGTCATGATCCCTGGTCTACTTAGTCAGAGGAGGTAGTCGACCCAACCTGACAGAAGGCACCTTATCGGCAGCCATGGGTTGCTTCGTCCAAGAATACCTTATAGACCTGGGTAGATGTTTGTCTAAGGGGATATATTCGAATCCACCTTAGCTAACAGAGGGCTTTATTCCTATCGAATATACCCTATGATCCATCGCTTAAGGGTTTCACGCCTTTAGGGAACATACAGGCTTTGGCCGTGATCGTAATATAATGGTGTCATTTTGCGGAAAACCACCCGATCAGAGGGCACGTGCCACGTCCCTATTGGCAATAGACTATTTGAGGATGAATCAAAGTGATACACCCAACACACATTCGCTCTTTGTGAGCTGAGGTTAATTTCAGATTTATCACCCCCGACAAATGGTTGCGGAAGGTGGATGATTTTTAGTTTTGAGTTTTTAGATGATTGATTTTATTTCAAGAAATTTATACTTTTATTGGATTTGAGATTTGACATTTGAGATTTGAAATTTGACCCCTCTGGTTGAGATTTTCGATCAACACGGCCATCATCGGGGTGATTTTAAAATTATTTGTATTTTCGTAAGATTTTGGGAGATATTTTGCAATTCAAGTCGTGTCGACTCCAGTCCTCTCAAGGAGGAGGATGAAACTTGAATATTTAACCCGCACAGCATTCTCAGATCGTTGGATTTGACATTTATATTTGATGATCGGAGCACATGCAGGTTGTAACATTTGACCCTGCGCAGCATTCTCGGTCATTGATGTTTGTAATTTTAATAGTTCTGTCGGAGCACATGCAGGGGTATATTTAGTTCAAGAGATCATATTTAATACATAAGGGGGATTTTAAAATATTTAAACATGATCCATTATGCGAGAGCAATTTTAGCATGATCCATTATGCGAGAGCAATTTTATTTAGAAAATACCCAAAACTTCATTTAAGGGGCCTACGAACGCCTTCTGTCCGCTTGTATACATGTTGCGGATCCGGTGGCGTTATTCTAAATTAGATTTCATTTATAGCACATAGAAGATATCCCTTTGCTGTTAATATCCCACTCAACATAGCTTACAAAACATGCTTGTTCAATGGATAGTATGAGATCATGCTAGTATTCGTAGGAGAATTATCTTGCTCGCTAGAAGCTCTCATATTCTCTCTCATAGATAGTCTAATTTGTTTGATACAAGCTCCTTATCTTTGTTTGTAGGCTAGTTATTGTAGGCACTACGAATTCTCTATTCCTTCTTATAAATGAATTGTAGTATTCATTAGAGACTGAAACGCTCTTCTTGATGGCCATTGTTGTATCAACATGATTACTAATAGTTTAATCACTTTCGACATCGAACTTTCTAAGATAGCATTGGAAAGATTTAGGAAAGTATGAAATGGAATAAATGTACTAGCGCTTAAATATTTACTACTTTAAAATGCTAGTTATGCGCACCCATTAACCTTGAAATCAACATAAGTATCTCAATGTTGATTAACATATATAGTTCTTGAAATAAAATGCCCATTATCAATCATTAATATGATGTGAAAATGTTCATAAGCTTTGTCAAGTTGCTTGTGCAATTTATATCAGTTATGATTTAATAATGGCTTAAATAATTTTGTCATTTCTTTGAGTGCAAGACCTTAACGAAAAGTTTAATTTGAATGTATCACACATCAAATCAATTTCAAATCAAATTAAAATTGAATTATTTTGAGTTTAGGCCTAATACAATTTGATCAAATTTTCATTAAAATTGATTTTTAAATTTGAATTATGTTCAAATCAATTTTTCAATTTTGTAGTCCAAGTCCTTAATGTTCACTGAAAATTTCGGCAGCCTCCCGGCGTCTCCTCCCCACCGAGGGAGAAATCGGGACGGCACTGCCGTAGTTCTTCCCGCCCGGATCAAAGATCGACGGCGCGAGGTCTTCAATTTTAAACCATCCTACCAGGATCAAAGATCGACTGCGTAGGGTCTTTAATTTTTAAACCATCATACCCGGATCAAAGATCGACGGCGTATGGTCTTCATTTTGAAATCATCCCGGTCGGATCTAAGATGCGACGGCCAGGGTCTTCGACACCTGTATGAAATTTCCTTTATTTCTCTCCATCTCTCTTTTTTTTTTAATAATAATATATTATAGTAAAATATATATTTATTATAATATAAATATTATATAATATAATATATATTATTATTATTATATACAAATAATAATAATACATATTATAATCTAATATATATATTATAATCTAATACACTTACTATAATATAATATATTATATATGTATAATATGATAGAGAGAGGGAGAGAAGTATCGGGTGAGAGCAAAGCAGGAGTCGGGCTAGGGCAGAGGTCGGAGGTCACGCACGGCGGGATCGGCGGGGCTCGGGAGTTGGTCGGCGATGGAGGTGGGTTCGTCGTCGGCAGTCGGCGCCGTGAGGACGGGATCGACGGGAGTTAGGCTCGGGTGAGTCGGCCACCGGTGGAGACAGACGAGAGTAGGTATGAGCTTTGATTTCTCCTTCTCTTTCTCTCTATGCGTGTGAGTGTGCATAAGAGAGCGAATGGGAGAGGGATTGTTGTTTTATTTCGTGAGTGAGGCGGTGGGTAAGTCGGTGGGCGAATCGTCGTGTCCGATTGGGGCTTCAGTCGGTGATTTCGATCATGAGGTGGGACCGGGGGCGGTTACGTGAGAGATCGGAAGAGAGGCGACGATTGCAGTGACTGTGTTGTGGGTAGCCGTTACAGTCAACATATTACTTCTCTAGATTCACTTGGGTTAGATTCTTAGCTCATAAAAATGAGTATGTTAATGAATTTATAGTTTTCTTCACTTGGATTCAGAGAAAGTTAAGATGTTTGATTTCTACCATTCATAGTGATCATGGTAGAGAATTTGAAATTGAAAAGTTTGAATTATTTTGCCAATAGTCTGAAAATAATCATAACTTTTCTACCCATAAGACCCCGTAGAAGAATGCCATTGCAGAAAGAAAAAATAGGACACTAATGGAGGCTACTAGGGCTATGCTAGGTGAGTATACCCCACCAAGATATTTTTTGGCAGAAGCAATGAATATTGCTTGTTATGTGCTAAATAGGGTGAATATTAAATTTAAATTAAATAAGACACCTTATGAGCTACTTAAGGGTTGGACACCTAACATTTCACATTTTCTTGTCTGTGGGTGTAAGGGTTTTATGCTAATCAATGGTAAATCTCCTCTAGGAAAGTTTGATTCTAAGTTAGATGATAGAGATTTCTAAGATTATTCCTTAGTAGGGAATGTGGACAAAATTAACTCAATGTAATGTCATGACCATTGGTTTCACTTTCAATTATATCAATTAGTTTTTTTTATTCATATATGCATAGCTTAACATTATACCATCCCGAGAAGTAGATAAATGTTCTACTATCGATTTAAAGGAAAGAAACTGTGATTTATATTTTTAATTAGGTATAACATAGGGAATATACAATCCATCACTAAGGATGAAAAGACATATTATTCTATCGTCCTAATTAGAGAAAAAATTTATAAAATTTATTTCCAAAATAAAATATAGAAGATATTCAATTCACCATAAAGGAAAATAAAATATCAATTTATCTTTTGATTATGAAACTAAATTTAGGATATAAATGAAAGTGGTCTGCATTCACATATTTTTCACTACCTTAAAAAAAACTAAGATTGGATTTATTTTTTTTATGGGATCTAGATTCCCTATTAGGCAAAGCCCCTATAATTAGTTACATCTTCTAAGAGAGTACTCTTGATTAAAGTGAACATTAAATAAATCTAAAATTCATGTAAATTTAAGAAAATTTTTGGGTTATTTAGATTTTAACACAGGGGCTTTATATTATAAATTATGAATCAAATTTAGAAATTTTTAGATTGTATATACAAAGACAGCAGTACATACAATCTGGAATTATCACTTGCCTAGAGTGAGTTGCGAGCTAATAATCCTAAATATAACAATTATCGTATGTATGCAAGATTGAGTATGCTCTATCCTAAGAGTCAAGTAGTTGTTATTAAGAAATTTTAAATCAAATGATATAAAACATGCTTAAAAAAATAAAAAAATACTAGTATGATGCAAATGATGCATGAACAACAATGTATAAAAGAGCTCGTTTTATTGATTTATAAATTTACAAAGTACAACTTAGGGTCTGCAATAAAGTAATAGTGACCAAGCCCGATGAACAACAAACCTCGATTCTAATCCTATCATATATATATATATATATATATATATATATATATATATATATATATATATATATATATATGACACTCAGTAGTATTACCATTCCCTATGTATCAATTGATATGTTTCTCAAGGCTTTTTAAAACACTAATTTTGAGACACACTCTGATACCAATTGAAAGTTCAAATTTGGGTTGTTATACTGACTTGAAGTACAAATATACACTAAGAGGGGGTGAATGGTGTTTAAACATTTCCCTTTAAAAACTATCCTTTTGAAAAGTTTATAGCTAAATGAATAATTAGATAACACTAATTTAAACAAAAATATTATTTTGACTTGTTTCAAAAATTATAAAGAAATTTTTTTTGTTTTTTAATTTCTACTTTTTCTTCTTTTTGAGTAAAAGCAAGATTTTTAATTTTTACTAAATAAAGAACTTACAAATCACAAATATGCAATAAGATACCATAAATAAAAAACATTAAAAAATAAAGGTAAACATAAGAATAAACACACCAAAGTTTTATAGTGGTTTAATTAACCTTGACATACGCCCACTCCCCAGGGTCCTCTACTTTGAGTATTGCACTAACAACAATGAATCTCATTTTGCCCTACCCCATAGCAGGGTGGACAAGCCCTTAGAAATCACTTCCACCTCCTTGATGCAGTAGAGTAGCTGAATCCCATTCAGCTTCCTGGTATGACGGAGTAGTTGAATCCCTTTCACCTCCTTAGTGTGATAGAGTACTGAATCCCTTTTACCTCCTCGATGCAGCGGAGTAGCTGAATCTCTATCATCGCCTTGGTGCAATAGAGCAGTCGGATCCTTCCCACAAAGAGACACTTCCCAGAGTTTTCCTCAAGCAAAAACACTAACCTTGGAGGGAGAAGGTGCAAGATCACCGAGCTGCTGTCTGTAGAAACTCCTCTCACACACTCTTTTGTCCCACAAGAATCTTCTCACTCAATACCTCACATGTCCCTTTCCAAAGCAATTCTACCTCTTTAAACCCATCGTACGGAAGATCTGCCTCATAAAAGGTAGCAAAAAATCCTAATACAAAATAGGGATGGTATTTAAACAAAGGCTCCAAAAATCCAAAATTTTCATGATAGTATTTTTGTTCGTATAATATGATCGAGGATTGTACAGTTCGATTAGTTCAAAAAATCCTAGTATGTTCAATATGACATACAAGTCATAATATGATATGTTCAAATATAATATATTGATCATACAGTACGATGCTTGGATCATAATGTATGATTAGTTCATTCTTCTTAAGATCGTATAGGAAAATCTCCGGGATGATTAAACATCATCTATCATATTAATTAAACCTTAATTTGATTGACTAATCATATGATTTAATTTAATTAATATTTTAATAACATACATTATGAATAGGTTCATATAGTATGAGTAGTTTATAATTAAAAATTAAAGTACTTACCTAAATCTGATTGGTGGCTAGGGTTTTGATTTAAATAGATTATCATGTATGATCTGGTTCATACAATATGATTACTTAAAATATTAATTATTAAATCAGTCATTATAATTAATTTTTTATTAATAGGTTGTATATTATGATTTGAGCAAATTTAAATATTTTTTTAACTCCCTAATGTGTTTGTACGATCACTAAGCTGACATACACCTTTAACAAGACTATTGACTAAAGAAATAAAAATAAATAAATAAAAATATAAACATTTACAAAAATATCATATATGTTCTACCCAATGTTGAGTCTTGATCTTTTGTGAGATGGTGTATGCTGTGAATGAAATGTTACTGTACAAAAGGAAAATATCCAATAATAATATTAGGAGAAACAAAGTAAAAATCCAATAATATTTATTACCATCAAAATCACTTACTTGGGCTCTCGGATTGCAACATTCTCTGCCTTGATGTGGGGAAAAAGGAGAGTGACTAAGAATTTAGTGTAATACTCATAGTGGAGGACTTTGGGGAGTTTACGTAGGTCAAGGTTGACTGAACCACTATAAATATCTTGTGTGATTGTTCTTTTTTTATCACACTTTAATTTTTTGCAATTTTACTCTATAATAATTTTACTTTCATGCAAATTCAAGTTAAGAATATTGAGAATCATTTGGATTTAATTTTGGTTAGAAAAAAAATTGCAAACAAAAAAGAAAAAAAATTCATATTTATATTTTACAAAATAATAATAATAAAATCATTAGATTTTTCATATCATAGCTTCCGCATAACAAGTTTTATTTTTGAACTTAAGTTTGAATTTGGTATTAAGTTTTAAAAAGGATTTTTGAAGAAGAAAAATTTTAAAACACCAATTCACCCCCTATTGTAGTTTAAGTGGTCTAGCACCCATAAATTAAACTTTCACATCCCACACTTTCTCTCTCTATACCTAGAGAGAGAAAATTTATGTTTTTTATTTTTCAAACACCTCCCTCTCCATCTCCTACACCTCCTCCCACCCTCATTCCTTCTTTTCCCTCAACCAAAGTAGATAAATTTTTGTACGTGAAACTAAAAAATATATGCATACCATTGATAATACAAATGCATCTTTCAAATGCACGAGTAATTATGTAAAGATAACATGCATACCATTGATCATACAAATGCATCTTGCAAATGCACTAGTAATTATGTAAAGATAGCATGCATGCATACTAAATAAACATAAAAATGCATCATGCATATGCGCTAAGTAAAATGTAAGTGCCTCATATAAAGTGCACTGAAATACATTCAAGTATGTCGCATAAGTGCATTATGAATTTGAGAGTGCGTTGCATTAGTGCATTATGAAAAATGTAGAAAAATTATAAAAATACATTGAAATTCATGCATATACATTGTACAAGCATACTATAAGACATATAAAAAAGTTGTGCAACTGCATTACTCAACATTTAAATACACAACGCATGTGCACTATCAAACAAGTAAAATGTATCATTTATATGTATTATGTAACACGCAAATACATTAGACATGTCACATGCATATACACTATCTCATATATAAATGCTTTATACAAAAATTTTATGAAAATATGCATCTGAATGGGCCCCATTGAGTGTGACATAAGCATGATATCTGAGGGTGTTGCATAGGTAAACGAAATAATATATGAATTTTCAAACTTTCAAAATAATTTCTATAAGTACACTGAGATACATAAGCATATCATTTAAAATAAAATTTAAGATCCCTAACAAGTATAATATATGTAAGCATGTGACATATGAGGATGCTGCGTGGGTCAAAAGTGAACTTAAGTTCAAGTTTGATCCTCCTCATTGAATGGACTGGAGTTGACATGACTTAAACCACGAAATAGATACACAGTCATAGCACCAATAGGAGTATTTGGTTCTATACTTACGTATTAGGCCTTTAAGGTATATTACAAGGAAGGTTCATTATTAAAAGAGTAAACTCTCAATATTGATACCCATTAATTTAATTGAAGTATTTAATTTATACATTCATATTAGGTCTTTAAGGTCTCTTACAAAGAAATTTTCATATTAAAATGAATACCCATAGTTTATATATATATATATATATATATATATATATATATATATATATATATATATATATATATATATATATATATATATATATATATATATATATATATATATATATATATATATATATATATAACTCTAAAAGTTAGGATCTAAGCCCAAACCTAAGTTTGCAAACAAACATAGTTAACAAGGTTTGACTAATTAAATGATAATACTCATAAAATCTTGATGATGACTGTGTTGAATGTAAATCTCAATCGGAGGGGTCCACACAAATTTAAAAAAAATGCCACAAAGACTCAAAGTTAATTATTCGAGGCTTAAGTTTAAATAAATAATTTAAATCTATTACAATTTAAAAATTTAAAATATCTAATTGAAATAAATCACCTCAATACTTTAAGTCAAAATTTATCCACCCTTCAGCAATAATTTATCGAGGTGGATAAATTTAAAATCATTTCAACTTACAAAGAGAGAATGTTTAGTCAAAAATATCACTAAGATTCATTCTCAAACTATCACTTATCAATAATGATGTGGCGTGTGTCCTCTATTAAGTGGTTTTACTATCAAATGACATCACAGGTAAATAATTATAATTGGGTCCCTCTAGTTGTGCGATTCTACCACATAATGGTATGACTAAATTTCAATCACGGCTAAAGCCCATATGTTTTCTAATGGCTTTAAATCCTTGAGTAACAAAGTAATAGGATATAATTTAAAGGGCACAAAGCCCTTTGTTACCTTGGTGGACTCAAATCTCTCCCCTTAGGTAAACATTCACTCCAAGTCTATAAGGTATCCTTGTACAAACTAACCTAGGGCTGTCAACAAGGATCCATTTGTCATGTTGGGTAGACTACCTCCTCTGACTAAGTCGACTAGGGATTATGATGACATAAGACAACAAAACCATGGGATCTTAATCGGGTTCATTATTTGTCCCCCACCATCCACTTTATATTTGTGGTGATGAAATTTAATTTTTAATATCTAATTTTGTTGTTACTATACGTTGGATACACAATATATGTTCAACAACTTTCCTTAAATAAAAGTTCTCTCTCATTATTAGGAAGGGAAATTAATAATACTAATTTATGCTTATAAGAAAAATAAATTTAAACCATAAAGTTCTCATAAAATGAGGGCAAAATCTCTAGGTAGTGTTTTATCTAAAACCCAATCTATCTTCTAAAAATTTACGCCGAATCTAAACTCGTTAAAGCTCTCCTCTACAAACAAAAAAGAAGAGGCTTGGGCATAAATTTTGGAGCAAACTCATTTTCATTTCAATCATTAAAAGAAGGAATATAAAAGAAGTAATAAGAAAATTATCATTGAGAAGGATCGAATGTTTTTCTGCACAAGCCTTCTTCTTCCAACCATAGAGTTGCTTACACAAATAGGCTAAGATCTAAACAATGAAATTATCTTGCACTTTCCAAGTCTCCCTTAGACTTTTCTATAAGGGGGAACTAAAAAAATACACTTAAAATAACATAATTTTATTTGAGTGTCATAACTCTCTAAATAACATAACTAAAAAATTTATTTATAGTATGTATAGGGACAAGTTCAAGTGCTGTGGAGCTTGATAAGGTGGCACCAAAGAAGTATAAAATGAACTAGCTAGCACCTTGGCACTATAATATTGGTTCTACTATGTTGATGGATAACCTGGTATAGTTAATGATTAAAATGATGCATCTTTTAGCTGACTTGGCTCAATTTTTCATTTCGATAACTGCTCCACTATGGTGCTTGAATGTGAATTTTAGCGTTAAGGTGTTGCATGGCTCGATGCTTATTTTCTTTGACTTCAGTGTTGTAATGCTGAATTTGGGCACAACAATGATATGTAATGTTGTGGTGCTAACTTTAGTGTTGCGACGATGCTGGAAAATATAGAACTAGTGCTAAAGTATATGAATCTAGTGTCGGTAGCTGTGAAGCCATACACTACGGTGCTTTGGATGATGGTGCTGCGGTGTTGTTCAACATTTGTAGATTTTTACCTTCTTATGAATATTTATTGCACAAGCACCATTAAAATAATATTATTTTATTAAATTTAAATATAATAAATAGTACAAAATTTATACTTAAAAATTTATCCCAACTTAAACTCTTGCTTGTCCTGAAGCAATGGTAAAAATCAACTATTAATCACTTAATAACCATAGTAAAATTAATAATTAAAATTATTAAAATATAAGATAATACATCACAATCTAGAAATAATTTTGAATGATTAAAGTTATAATCCTAATTTGAATTATCATAACAATTATCCCAACTAGTCACCCTTACTATTGATTGTATTGAATCTAACCACTATGTATGCAAGTGTAAAAATGACTTATGAATTCATAAATAAATAATATAACTTGGGATTAGTTGTTCTTGTAAATAAATTGGAAGTTCATTATGGCACCATCATATGTATCAGTTCACTTACCTTGTCCATTTTTATTTAAGTATTAGGATGCATTTGAACTTAAGCTTAACTGATACTAATTTTTGAATATACACATATTTCACCTTTTCACATATCTCTTTTAGAATTTCTTAAAATTTTCAATTTTTCATAGTTTGTGGAGTACATATTGAATGATTTTGAATATCAGATTTGCTTTCATCCTTCTATAACCATAATTGATTTAATGTAAGGATTCAATAAGATCACTAATTCCATTTTCAAATTTATTATGATCTTCCTAATTTAAGCTACCCACATCTTTTCCTTAAACTTAATTATTTAATTTTTAATTAAGTAGTCAATTCATTAATATATAGCTCTAATTTCAAATCAGGTCAATAGCTTACGTGATCTATATTAATTAATTATTATGCTTTTTAAATTATAAATTATTATGCATTATTCATTCAAACTATCATCTAAAGTAGAGAGATGTAAATGAGTTAAGTTGAGTTGAGTAGTGGGCTTATTGAGCACGACTAGTTGGTCAAAAAGTCGGCCTAAACTCGAGCTCTAGCTCGATTTGAGCTCAAAAGGCGAGCTCAAACTCAAGCTCATCCTATTGTAAACGAGCTCGAGTCTGCTCATGAGCCTCGACGGAATTTTTAAAATATTATAAATTATTTTAAATATTTAAATTTTAAATAAATATTAAACATTTATTATTAATTTTAAACATTGAATATTAATTTATTTTTATATCATTAAATATTTTAAATATTTATTATT
The DNA here is from genome assembly GCA_016618105.1 of Dendrobium huoshanense. NCBI lineage: Eukaryota > Viridiplantae > Streptophyta > Magnoliopsida > Asparagales > Orchidaceae > Dendrobium > Dendrobium huoshanense. The sequence continues at coordinate 35,006,373 of CM028356.1, read as the reverse complement.
ATTAATTTTAAATATTTAAATTTAATAAATAAAATAATTTAAAAAAGATTAATTATTATTCGAGCCGACTCATGAGCTTATGAGCCGAGTCTCATCAAGCTCGAACTCGACTCATTTACTAAACGAGCATGAGTTTGAGCTCGACCTTGACTCGTGAGCTCGATAAGCTCGGCTTGTGAGCCCATAAATGAGTCGAGCTCGAGCTAGCTTGCAAGCCGTCTCTGCTCACTTACACCCCTAATATAGGGTTTTATTATTATTCTAATTTTATTTAAATTTTAATTATCTTTTTTATTTTGACTAAATAAATGATCAAAATGCAAGTATCTGTAGAGGATAGTGTACAACACTTAAAGCTCAAAAACATTTAATTAAATGCAAATAATAAAACTACACAATATAAACTAATAGTAAACAAACATAGTTAAACATAAAATGAAATCACATAACAAAAATAGGACCACTCCTAAGAAAAAAACTAAATAATTGAAAAGAAGTTCAAACACAAAGCACAAGTGGGTTACCTCCTATCAACACTAAGTTTATAATCTTTAGCTAGACTATACGAACTATTCATTTTGAGGATGAACCAACCTAGTGATATTTCTCAAACACTCTATGTCCCCATCTAAATAAGACTTTAGTTTATGGCCATTAACTTTAAAAATATGCAAACTTTTTCTTATCCTGAATTTCAACAGCTCCATAAGAAAATATTTTTATAACATTAAATGGTCTTGACCACCTGTATTTTAGCTTTTTGAAATTAATTTTAATCTATAATTAAAATTAGGTAAAATATTATATATAGGGGTAAATTTTTTCTTAAGAAGCTTATGATCATGCTATTTTTTTTTTAATTTTATCTTTATAAATTTAGAAATTTTAGAAGCCTCATTTCTAAACTCTTCCAATTTCTAAACTCTTCCAATTCATTCAACTGCTTCAATTTTTTTTCTATTCCCTTAAGATTGAAATTTAATTCTTTTACAACTTTGAATGCCATATACTCTAATTCTTCTATAGGAAGTTGACAAGTTTTTCCAAAGACTAACTTATAGGGAGACATGCCAATATATGTTTTTAGAAAAATTTTATAGCTAATAATACATTATCTAATTTAATAGCCCAATCTTTCCTATAAGAACTAACAATTTTTTCCAAAATTCTTTTAATCTCCCTCTTATTTATTTTAGCTTGGCTTCAAGTTTGGGGATGATAAATTGTTGCAATCCATTGATGAATACCATATTTCCTTAATACTGTTTCTACTCTCTTATTGTAGCAATGACTTCCCCCATCACCGATTAAAATTATAGGCATCCCAAATCTTAAAAAAAAATTCTTTAAAAATTTAAGCACACATTAAGGATCAGTTATTGGGGTTGCACTCCTTCAATCCATTTTTATATATAATCAACACCAATAAGAATATACTAGCATCCATATGATTGCAAAAATTGTCCCATAAAATCTAATCCCCAAGCATTAAATATCTAAAACTTCAAAAAATAGTTCAAGGGTATTTTAATTCTTCTAGAAATATTGCCTACTCTTTTACATTAATCACATTTTCTAATTTATTCATTAATATTCTTAAATAAAGTAGGCCAATAAAATTTAGATTGGAGTATCTTAGAAATTATCATAGGCAAATTTAAATTTTTACATAAAAAGGTATATTTAATATGACTTGGTAAAACCTTAATCTCAAAGTCAGGGGCTTTCTCTGCAAAAGGTCTCAAGGTTTTATGCATAGATGAATTATCTAAAGTCTCAAACATCTCCCTAAATATTCTAGTATTATCTCTAATAGATTGAAGAAATTCTTTTAAGTTCTTATAATCTTCCTCAACATTTTCTTCCATAAGAAATTTTCTTTAAAACTCTCCACTATAGTGTCTTCCAGATTAACTCTAAAACAATTTCTATTTTTTCATGAGGGAATTTCCTAGATTTAAGAACATCAATGGTCATTTCTTGATCTTCAACCCTCATAGTCAACTCTCTTTATAAATATCAATCATAACCTTCCTAGTAGCTATGAAAGGTCTCCCTAAGATAAGAGGGCTCACCTAATCCTTTTCCATGTTAATGTCAACAAGAAAAACAAACTTATCAACTTTAATAAGGACATCTTCTATTATCCCCATAGGATAAGTAAAAGATCTATCAATAAGCTAAATGGTGATAGTGGTGGGTTAAACCTCCCTTATGTCTAATCTTTTAAAGATGGATAAAGGCATAATATTAATACTAGATATTAAATCACTCCAGGCTCTACCACATACAATTTATCTCTTTGTATCATGGGAATGGTGAAGCAACCAAAATCTTTTAGTTTTTCAGGAAGTTTCTTTTTAATGATAACACTACACTTTTTAGTTAAGGCTACGATTTTGAATTCTAATAACTTCCTTTTCTTATTCAAAATATCCTTCATAAAATTGACATAGGTGGGCATCTATTCTAAGGCTTTAGAGAAGGGTATGTTTATGGTTAACTTTTTAAACACTTCTAAGAACTTAAATAATTGCTTATCCAAATTCTATTTGACCAGCCTATGAAAAAAAAGTGGTAGTGGTCTCTTTAACAACCTTCCTAATTGGTCTCTCACTTTTTTAATGGGTTCAGGTTGTATAGTAAGGGGTTCCACCTTTAAGGGTTCTTTTATACCAATATCCTTTTAAGGTTAATCTTTGTCCTTATAAGTGTCTCCTAAATCTCTCCCACTCCTAAGCTGGATATTATTGCATTGCTCTTTTAATTTTTTATTGTTAATCAACCTAGCAAGACACCCTATTTAGTTTTCTATTTTCAAGGGCTATAGATTGATCCAGTAATTGAATCTTCAATTGCATAAATACCTCTTCCAATGGTGCCATATTATTATTAAAATGATTATTTTGATCAAAACTTGAGGTGTAGCGCTATGGTGCTTCAAAGTGGCGCTACGGTGCTCGCACATCTAGGATAAACAATAAGATTATGGTAATTATTATACCTATGTTGTCCAATTCTAACTCCTATAGTATCTAAGATTTTAGAAATTGTAGTTATCTGAACAGTAAGAATTGATAAAGCATCAAATTTATAAACTTTATCTACTCACATAGGATTCATCCTATCAGTAGGCCACTAGTAATTATTTATAGTCATTTCCTTTATTAGCTTATATGCTTCCTCAAATGACTTAAAAATTAAATATCTTCCGACTACAACATCTATGATTGATTTAAGGAATCCTACAAATCCATTATAAAAAGTCTGAATAACTAACCTATCAGATAAAGCATGGTGAGGGCATTTCTTAAGTATTTTCTTAAATCTCTCAAAACTTTCATAAAATTGATTCTCCCTCAAACTTGGCAAAATATACGATATCATTCCTAAGTTTGATAGTTTTTGAAGGTGAGAAATACTTGGATAAGAATTTATGAGCTAACTCATTTCAAGTGGTAATAAAGTTTGAAGAACAAAAGAAAAAGAAGAAAAAGAAATGAGTAGGAGGAAATAAAGAAAGAAGTTGAGCATTACTAATCCAATGCTAGAGAAGAAAAAGCATAGATGATAATGAAGATTGAATAAATAATAAGGTAGAGTAAAATAGCCTTACACTATACATGCTACAAACATATATTGTTTAACTATTTAAGTTATTTAAACATGATTTTGAGTATATCCTTAAGATTATCTATTTAACAGGAATTTTTAACTATGGAAAAAATAAAATTTGAAAAATTATTATTTTAACAAACATAATTTAATGTATTTATTATTATTTTATACATTAATAACTTAATTAAAAAATATTTTTAATAAAAATAGCAATTTATTTTTCACCAAGGAAAGCATAAGTACCATGAGCATGGCAGTTGCATCGATCGCCATCAAGGTGCTTAGCGCTTTCAATGATGCTGAGTACTAGATCATATAGCTTCTCACAATCTATTAAATCTTTACAAAGATCATCATCTTGTTGTCAATACTCTTGCAATATTTGTCTTATCATAAAAATAACCCATAATAAAATTTTATAGTACCAAACTAAATTTATTCTTCAATACTAATATAATTCTTCTAAGTCCCTATTATGGTATTCTTTCACATAACTTCATTATACAACCTATGTTGCACATAAAGTGTGTCATGTCAGTCACATGCAGTTGCCTGATAAATTTCGGACACAACCTGACTAAAAATAATAATAATAGTAATGAACATATTTATTTGACAAGTGTTAATTAAAATTTTAATTTTAAAAGTATATTACACTTATAACTTAAAATGTCTATTAAATTTTAAAGCGTGTTACTTAAATAACATAATAACTACTTTTATTTTTTATTTTTCTTTATTTTACCATGATTTTCATATTATTTATTTTTTATTTTATTAGAAAAGAATCAAAATTTTCAACTTCAAACTAACAAAATATAATATCATATGACTCAGTGATAATTTTTTTTTCCCATTGAGTTTAAGGTCTTTAATGAGAATTCAATCACATCATAGCTTTGTCCCTTAGAGAAATGAGAATAATCTAATTTTAATAACACCACTGATAGTACCATTATACTTAAATGTTACACCTATTTTTAAGAGACTATCTAAGTATAAGTCGGGATCTTTAATAGAAGTTCTCCCAAACTAGAAATTTTGAATCATTTGAATTATAGTAGGTTTCAGTTCAAAGTTATTAGCCTGGATAGCATACCTATTTATACTCTGATGGATTATTTATACTATTGGGTTATCATACTCCCTAAGAGATTTAGAATGATCTTGATCTTGCACTAGTTCAGACATATCTAAATTATTTTTATTTTTTCAAATTTTTATCAGGGTCTTTTCTATCTCAAGGTCAAATAACAAGGGCTCCTTACTAAATCTACCGAGCATATAATAATGATGAAACTACTAAAAAAAAATCATAAGCTAAACAATCATAATAGTAGTTAAAGTGTAATTGAGCGTGCATCATCACATCAGTCTCTCTCATCTTCACCTGATAATATCCAAATCATAAATCAATCTTCAAAAATACAGAAGATCCAACAAGTCGATCGAATAGATCATTAATCCATTATTTTGGATAGTTGTTCTTGATGGTCACTTCATTTGACTCCTTGTAGTCAATGCACATATGTATTGTAGTATCCTTTTTTTTCACAAATAAAATAGGTGCTCCCCATGGAGACACACTAGGATGAACAAATCATCTATCAACCAACTCCTGAAGCTCCTTAGATGCCATCTTATATGGAGCTTTAGATATCAGGGTCGTACCCAAAAATATATAAATAAAAAAATCCATGTCTCAATCAGAAGAAAAATTGACTAACTCCTTAAGAAATATATCTGAAAATTCCCTTACTATTGAGACATCAAAAAGAAGACTAGAACTTATACTCTTATCCCAAACTGATTCTAAAAATAACATGCAACCCTTCTTCCATAATCTATCTACTATAGAAATCAAACAAGTTAAAATACCTATAATTCCCTAAAATACACAACTTTTACTACCCAAAAATAAATAACTCACTTCTTTAAATAATTAATATGAGCCTCATACTGACTCAACCAATTCATACCCAAAATAACATCATATTAGAAAATGGGTAATAAAATTAAACTAGATATTGCACTTCTTATAAAAAAATTTCAATATCATAGAAATAAATCTACTGGCTATCATACCATCTCAAGTCAATAAGATAACAAAAAGAGAAACGTACACTACAAATGAAGGCAAGTGTAGTAAATCGAATAAATACTCCGAAATCAATTGATGACTAGCTCTAGAATTGAATAAAATATAACAAGGATGCTAAGAAATGTAAACCATACTTATCATAATATCTAGAGCATCACGAGCCTTCTGCTTAGTCAAACTATGTATGCATGGATAAACTTGAGCTGGACTAGTAGTTCTATAAGACTATTTCCGACCACTGGTAGATGGTATACCTACCATGGAACCATATCCATTACCTCTACTAGCAGAACTCTCGACAAACATATAAAGTGGAATTGTCCTCAATTTCCCTATCAGTCTAATAGAACTCTCATATTTGGGCTCAAATCATCAGTCAAACCCTGCTTGTAGGCACTCAGCCATCATGTATCCTACATGTCCATATTTGAAACACTAGCTAGTGACTTTATAACACCAACTAAAGTGATATTTGTCATAAGTTTGGCACATAGGTGCCCCACTAGTATAATCAAAATTGATTACTCTTCCACTGCCAGAGACTGCTACATATACTGACTATCCACCTATAAGGAAACCTCCAGGTGCAAATCTATTCTTTTTTTTTTTTATAAAATCCACTACTAGAAGTCTCGCCACAAAGTCTCTTCCTACTAGCAGTCTAGCACTACAGAGTAGCCATTATATCATTATCTATCAAACGATCTCTCTCTCTCTCTCTCTCTCTCTCTCTCTCTCTCTCTAAAATCTCAGAAAAATAAAAAATATGAAATGGCACCAGTGGTTATCATAGATGGTCTAGAAGTCCCCTAAAAAATCTATAGCACTTCTTCAGGGAAGTGCTAACTAGTTGCAGAGTAAATATGTCCAAAGCAATAAACATTACCTCGTAATGCATAATTGTCCTACTTCCCTGAATTAGTCTCAAAAAAGTCTCTTGTAACTAATATCATATAGAAGGTGGTACAAACTAAGCTCAAAATACATAAGAGAACTCATCCTAGGTAATCAGAGAATTCAATTTCCCTTAAAATCTCTCTGCTTGTTATCCCATCCACCAGCGCTTTACCTTGCCATCAATAGAAAGACTACTAATGGTATATTCCTCTCAGGAGGACACTACATACTATTAAATATCTTCTTCAGCCTCCTTAATTAGTCCTCCACTTCTCTGGGCTCAAGAGTACTCTGAGATCTCAGAGACTTTAATCTCTGAAGCATCTACAGATGTATGCCTACCTTATAAGATCTTATAATAGGAACCATGCTCTGTGCCTCACCCATCATCTAGGCTATCAGACAAGCAAACTGCAAAACTATATTAGAACCAACTATCAGAGCAATACTATTTACAAGAGCTGCCAGACTGACACTCTACCTATCTGTCATATCTTAGTATGGTAGATCCATAATCACATAGAATATACTACTGAGCATACATGTACATAAAACAAATAATAATAAACACCCAAAATAGACTTAAAACTAACCCACTTAATCTATAGATCAATTCTTATAACTCTATTCTATGATCCATTTCAAATCTATTGCTCTAATACTATAAAGCTTATCACCACCCAACCCGACTGAGAAATGTCCTATCGTATTGGGCTGTGATATGCAAATCTTAATATCTAGTTTTAGAATATTTTAGATTAACTTCTAATATTCATTTTAAATAAAAATAAACTAAAGAACTACTAAAACATTTAAATACTAAAGATAAACTCATCCATAAGATTTTTTTTTTTCATTTCATCAAAATGTATCTACACTATAATACATGACTATATGTCAAAGCTATGGAACTGAATAGTAAACTACATATGACTATACAAAATCAACAAAAGAAATGTATATTAACTCTAATTAATCTTAAACTACTAATCAATAATCTCATTCCCTTTCTCATAGGCTAAAAGCTAGAAGCAAAACCACAGTGAGTTGCAATAGCTTAGCATGCCATATAATCCTATCTAAATTTCTATTTTTTATTTAATATTTTTTAAAATATTTAAAATATATTAAATGCACTCTAATAGATCATTATACTGAGAAATATAATAAGAGCATAATAATTATTCAATTATTTAAATAATATTATGAAGTAGAAATTATAATGCATATCATAGAGCATTTCATATAACATTTCTTGGACCTAAATAAAATCTTAAGGGATTATGGCCTCTTATGACTCTCTTTTATGCTTATAGCATAAAATACTCGTAAACACCAGAACATGGCTTATAACCACCATAACATATCTTATAGGCACCAAAATATTCCTTAACACAGATAGAATCTCAAAAGATTTTGGCCACATATCTCTCCCAACAGATATAATTTAAATACATATTCATATTCTTCATCATAATAGTAGTCAAAGTATAATTGAACATACATCAGAATTGCATAGTTTTCTATAATGATAAGTAATAGAAAATCATACTAAGTAAAAAAGTACATTTTAAAAAATAACTAAATCATCAAAGATTGTGTAAAATAATGTTTTAAGTCTTTTATCATACTATAACATTATTTTTTCAGAGTTCAGATAATTTTTATTCAATACACAAGGTTCAAAATACTAATGTAAAATTTTCTAAAAATATTTAAAATGTGTATAATCTTAATCTCTATAACATACAAAAAGTTATACGATCAAATTTTTACCAGTGCAAAATTATTTACATTTTTTGCTATTGAAAATAGAAATTTGATAAAAAAAAAAGATAAAAAATTTTATATTTTTGAAAATTAAATAGGCGTAATGTGACCAATCTCTATGCGAATAACTTTCTGAACTAGGTCGACGGTTGAAAACTCAAAGAGGCTAAAAAATCATCTTATTTCTCAATAACAAATAAAAAGTTACGCGGTGAAACTTTTACCAGTGCAAAGTTACATGTATCTTTTGTTAAAGAAAATAAAATTTTGATAAAAAAATTAGATAAAGACTACACATTTTTGAAAATTAAGATAGGTGTAATCCGACCTACTTTGATGAGGATAATTTTCTAAGCTTAGTTGACAACTAAAAACAACCCAAAGCGGCTAAAAAATCCTCTTTTTCCTCCCCAAATCCTCTTCTTACGACTTTTTTCAATAGGGTTAAAATAGGTCAATCTAGATGCTAAATCTGGAAGTGTCACAAGGAAGAAGTGTCTTTAGTGGTTCATAGACTTTCTAGGTCTAGTCAATGCTATGTCATTGGATACCTCCCTTAAGAAGAGTCATAGGTAAGGCGAGGAACCTAAGTGCTAAGAGTGTCTTAAGAGAGATAGATAGATATATAGATAGATAGATAGAGAGAGAGAGAGAGAGAGAGAGAGAGAGAGAGAGAGAGAGAGAGAGAGAGAGAGAGAGAGAGAGAGAGAGAGAGAGAGAGAGAGAGAGAGAGAGAGAGAGAGAGAGAGAGAGAGAGAGAGAGAGAGAGAATTGACCTCATTAAAAGATAAGATCAAGAAGGTCAAATAGGGCTTAATTTTAACCAAGTTAACTACTTCAATGTTGGTCTATTGAATTAATGATAACATAATAAAACAAACAAAGCATGTAAGGAAGCATTCACAAGTTTCATGCTTGTGATAAAGCATTCAATTCCTCCAATTATTGCAACTCGAACTCATGAGTTTATGTTTTTTATGATAACAAATATTGTGGCTCATATCCTTATGTCTACTTATATTTATAATGTATATTTGTTTGTGTGTGTACTAATATTTCAGGAGCATCATACACCATCCAACGAAGATTCAAGGCTCAAGATTGGATAGAATATGTTATACTATAAAGATTTTTGTAATATTCATTGATGCATTTTTAATTTTTTGAGTGATGTTCTATAAGGGTTATGCTAGCTTGGTGACCATGCACACACACTTAGGGGGAGTGAGATTGAGTCAAAACCAAAATTTCAAGTTTTGACTCATCATATTGTATGACAAGCTCATCTAACAAATTATACTAGACGATTTAGGTCATCTAGGACAATCAACTATAATCATGAAAAATGGCAGCTAATCATAATTTAAGAAAGATTTTAAGATTCAAATTTTATTCTAATCATCTAGGATGAACTACATTATACTATATGATCTATGATAATTATGCCAAAATTGATCTTGTGATGAGGGGACTAACTATAGTTAATTTGTTCAATCCAATCATTTAGGATGATTAGTGATGATAGGATGATCAATGATGATCTTACTAGATGACCGAGAGGATGCATGGGATGACTCCAATTCGTACAAAACAAAATATCATAATTAATCATCTAATCATCAAGGATAATCCTTAATATCCTATTGGATGATAAGTACAAACTTGAATTGATCGTAGACTATCTGGTGATTATATAGTACTATCAGGTCAAATTCTATACATCATATTGGATGATCCTATGATCATACTTGATATATCATCAAAAAATTATCTTGATCAGGCATGAATCTTGAGGCAAAATTAGGCTGAAAGCTTCAAAAATTAAATATGGGACCATCTGAACTCTGATATTAGTAAACTTATAATTGAATTGAGCTTGTTAGAAATATGAACCCAATGACACCAAGTTCAACTCCATCTGAGCCCAAAATGGTTCAAATCAAAGACCTGAAGCATTGTTGGAAGGTTCAAACCTCAATTTGAATTACCAAACGATTTCCAAACATGAAATACTTATAGTCAAATCGAGCAGCTCGATGAGACTAATCAAACAAACCCAAGATCGTCAACTTTCAATATAATTAAGATCTTCAAATGTCTGACGAATGGTTCATAATCAAGAGATTCAATATCAACCATCCATCTAAACCACTGCCCTTTTTCCCTTGATCATCTCCTATTTACGGGTCATGTCACTCTAAAAAACTATAAATAGCCTCTCATTTCTCTTAATAGGGGACCCAAGTAAGAAGAAGAGAAGAGAAGAAGAGAAGGAGGGAAGAAGCTCATCCTCGACCATCACCAAAGTTTCGCCCAACTTTCAAGTGATGCCGGAGTTTCGCCTGACTTTCAAGTGATGTTAGAGTTCCACCCTACTTTCAAGTAACATCAGAGTTTCGTCTAACTTCCAAGTGATGCCGGAGTTCCATCTAACCACCAAGTGATGCTGAAGTTTCTCTCAACTTTTTAGTGATGCTAGAATTCCGCCTGAATTTAGTGACATCGGAGTTCCATCTTACCTCCAAGTAACATTAGAACTCTATACGACAAACAACAGACACTAATTTTTTGACACCAGCATTCTGATATCCATGTGCAACTGAATTTCAAGATGGGAGTTTATTATTATAATTTGATAGTCTTAAACTTTAAGGATGAGTCAGCCTCTTATAACTCAAGTTAACACTAATGGAATTCTTTCAACTAGGTGTGGCCCCATGGTTTTTCCCTTTCTAGGGCTTTCCATATAAAATTCCTTGTGTTTTATATCTTTTTTGTTTGTGTGTTGGATATGTGTACAACGCTGAGATGAAAATTTCTAACTTTATCACTGCGTATATTTTAGCCCGCAACAATAATGTATGATCTTTGATGGTAGAATTAAGTATCTTTGGCATGCATTAAGTTCATGTTCTTCTAGAGAAAACTTAAAAAGAAAGCCTTAAACAAGAAAGAGGAAAGTGTAGAGTTTGAGAGGGAAAAGATCATTGTGGGTTTCGAGGGAGTATGGAGGGAATTTCACACAGTTTCTTCAGCAAGCTTGCACCTTAGTACCATCATATTCAAAGTTTGTCTTGGAAAGAAGAAGATCACTTAGGAGTCAAAGGACCCAGCTACTCTACCGCACTAGGGAAGGTGAAAGTGATTCCAGGTTCTTTGCCTCACAAGAAGGGTGAAATGGAGTCAATATTCTTAGCCTCACCATGTGAGTGAAAAGGAGCAAAGGTTCTCTATCTGTGAAAAGACTATGGTCTTGTACAACATCGTGTTAGTGAAATAATTTTGTAAGAGCTTCTCCGCCTAATTGTGGGAGCTAAAGGAGTTTCACTAAAGAGTTTAGTGCAAAACCTAAAATTGGAGGATCTGGGCATTGGACATATGTCAAGTTGATTGAACCACTATAAGTTTCATGTGTGTTTGTTATTGGTTTTATTTTTTGCATTTATTTTTGTGTTAATTGTATGGTTGAAAATCTCAATTTTTCTTGTTATTGTGAAATTAGATTGCTTCAGTATTAAGGAATAAAATTATTTGTTTTCAGATGTTGAAAAAGCTTTAAAAGGGGGATTTTTCTTCATGTTAAAAGAATTTTTTTAAAATAACCAATTCACACCCCTTTTGGTTACCATTGAGACTAATTCTATAAAGGGTTAACAACCCTCACAAACTTTCAAGTGGTATCATAGTGGGATTCATAAATTAAGTTTTAGAAAAATTTTGAAAAAAGATTAATGGCTAACTTTAGAAATTGTAAAACTATGAAAGGATATTCAATAATGCGACCAACTTTATTTAAAAATATTTATTTTTATTTTTAAAAAATTTGCATGTCTACTTTCTTACAATTAATTGATTATCAAATGTGACATACGATTCAAACTGATTATTCTGTACCATCATGTATTATAGATGGATTCAAAATTGATATTCATTTTATTGAATGGATTAGAATAGAATAAATCAATACTCAATTGAATGATAAATGCTTGAATTATTTTTTCTGTGCTTTGAATAAGATTACATGATAATATGTACATACATTACTATCAAAGAAATTTGGAATAAATTATGCACTACATACGAAGGTACTAGTGAAATCAAATAATCTAAGTTAAATATTTTAATGCATAATTATAAACTTTCTTGTATGAAATCTTATGACATGATCTTAGACATATATACTAGGTTTACTCAAATTATGAGGTCATTACATATTTTAAGTAAAAAAACTTTCAAACTTTGAAATGGTCAATCAAATTCTATATTATCTTCCTGATAAATTTCATGCTAAAGTCATTACTATATGTGAATCAAAAGATTTGAATGATTATTCTATTAATAATCTGATTTGCTCACTCATTACCCACGAGCAAAGTGTGAGTCAAAAGCTTTTAGATGTAGGTGAAACTATAATACTAAAGGCTGAATACATGGATATAACTGGCTTAGTAGATGATGAGAGTGAGGAGTTAGCATTAATAACAAGCAATTTAGAAAGTCTACTGGAGCATAAGTATCAACAAAAGTGGAACAAAGTTAAAAATATTAATAATATTAAGATTTTCTTTGATGTCATTTGTTTTAGGTGTAGGAAGTTCGGACATATGAAAAATCAGTGCTCAAATATAAAAACTCTTTATACAATGAAAAAGGTAAAAAAAAACAAAGCAAATTATAATAAGAACAAATTATAAAAAGAAAAAAGATCTCATAGACAGACCTATCTTCTAAATCATCAGATTAGGAGTAAGATAATGAGGTATAATATTTTGTTTATATGTTTATATGTGTTATAGGTAATGCATGCGTGTTAGTTCTTTGTTTTTTTTTTTTTGTTTGCCCTCAATATGTTTATATTTTATGTTATTTTAGTATTTTTGTTTTATAGTAAGTTATTTATGTTTATAATCTTTTATTTTATTTTTCATGCATGTTTTTAAGAATACTCTCTGATCATCACACAAAATTTTATTTGCATAAGAGAATCAAATAACTTCTCTCAAATTACATGTTTTTAAAATAAAAAATTTACTTCTTTTTACATAAAATTTTGGTAAGTGATTATTGATTTCTCTAATTAAATAGTTAAAGGAAAAATGGTGATTATCCCTCTTCTTCTAACTCCTTTAGTGGTGTAATTTCATTTTGAATAAAAAACTATTTCAAATTAAAAAGTGGACCAAGAAATAGAAATTTGTTTCATCTTCATTCATTTCTCTATCTTATTTGATTTTTTTTGCAAATCAATGAATTTATTTTAAATTTTCTTACTCAAGTTATTTATCTATATTAGATTAATCCAATTTTGATTTATGGTTTATTCTTTCCTATAATAAAGAATTAATTTCTCTTATCTTATATTTAGAAGATAATCTCACAACTAAAAATCTTAAAGACTTAAAAAGGAAGCAAGTTGGCAAAAAAGAAAAGAGGCCCAAAATGAGCCCAAAATGAAAAGATGCATAATATATGCAAAAAATTACAAGATGCATAAAGTGTAGCAAAAATTAAAAGATGTGCAAAGTGCACCAAAAATTGATAAAGAGGCACAAAATCAGCCAACAATAAGTTAGCTTCCCTTCATATCAAGTCTTTAAATCTTAGACAAATCTATGTGCCAATTGATATGGTCTACACTTGAATTTGAGAATCATGATTGCTAATTCATCACTTTACAATGCTATTATCTTAAGATATATTTCTGAAAAGAAGTTTGAAAAGATTACATTTTCTTTCTAATTTATTTTTGAATTAGATTTTTGTTTAAGAAATGACTTTAACATGTAAGGAGTTTGAGCTAGGGTTGATAAAATTCAAAATTTCAACCTTTCTGGATCTTAGTGTGGCTAATTCATTTATTACTAAACTTTTGAATAAAATCAAGATGTAACTTTATCATTTTGAGAAAATTTATTGGAATTAATTGATTCTTCTTAAACATCACTACTACCTCCACCTGATTAGGGTTGGCATGATCTTTTATGTTTGTTTCATTTTTTTGTTATTTATTTCTTTTTTTGTGCTAAACTTCTGTTTGATAATCTCAAAGGGGTAGAAAGTATTTGTCTGGTTACATTTATTCATCTTGTATTTGCATTTGTTTATATGTTATTTCAGTTTATTTTTCTATTATTTAGTTTCTTTATTTTATTTGTCTTAAATAAAAAAAATTGGTATCCCCTAATTTTTAATATATAATTATCTTAGTGAGGAGAGATTATGAGAAAATATTTTTAAATTTCTAAATTCAACCCATAATTTTTTTCATCATAAAAAAGGGGGAGATGGTTGCAACTCGAGCTCACGAGTTTATATTTTTTATGATAACAAATATTATGGCTCACATCCTTATGTCTACTTATATTTGTAATATATATTTATTTATGCGTGTATTAATATTTTAGGAGAATCATGCACCATCCATCAAAGATTCAAGGCTCAAGATTTAGTAGAATAGGTTATGTTTTAAGGATTTGTATAATGTTCATAGATAGGGGTGTCAATATTGGACCCAACCAAAAAAATTTGGGGTTTGGGTTGACCCGAACCCGAAATGGGTCGAGTTCAGGTTCAATAATTCAACCCATTTAAAAAATTGGGTCAATTTTAGGTTGACCCTTTGACCCAAAATAGACCCATATTTTACCCGAAAACCCATTTTTAACCCGACAACCCCAGATTGACCCATTTTGACCAATTTTTTATTCAAAAAAGTGGAGATTAACCTATTTTTGGACAAAAAACTATTAGTTTTTTTTGTTGGAATCGGGTCATTTGGGTTAGGTTGATCCAGACTCGAAGCAGGTTGGGTTTGGGTCCAAAAAATTGACCTGTTTACAAAAAGGGTTCGGGTTCGGGTTGACCCGAATAGTGTCGGGTCAGTTTCGAGTTCGACCCAACTCAGGATCCGAAATTGACACCCCTATTCATAGATGTATTTTTGATTTCTTGAGTTAAGTATTATAAATGTGTATGCTATATTGGTAACCATACACACATATACTTAGAGCGAGTGTGATTGAGTTAAAACTAAAAGTTCAAATTTTGAACTCATCATACTGTACGATCAACTCATCTAACAAATCATACTTGATGATTTAGATTGTCTAAGAAGATTATTTATGATCATAAAAAATAGCTGTCAATCATAATTTAAGCAAGATTTTAAAATTCAAATTCATCTAAGATGAACTACATTATATTAGACGATATATGACAATCATGCCTAAATTGATCTTATGATTAGGAGACTAATTATGGTTAAATTATTTAATCTGATTATTAAGGTCGATCAGTGATAATCGTACTAGGTGACCGAGAGGATGCATGGAATTACCCCCAATCGTACATGATAAAATACAATAATTATTCATCTAATTATCCTGGATGTCCCCAATATCATATTGGATGATAAGTATAAATTTGAACTGATAGTACTGGACTATTTGGTGATCATACAACACTATCAGGTCAAATTATGCATATTGTACTAGACGATCCTACGATCATATTGTACACTCTTTGACAACAGAATTGAGTTTCTAGGGTTTTTTAAAGTCCTATATTTAAGCTTTCTCCAAAGACATTGTAAGTGCTTTTGGCATGCATTGAGTCTCTATTCTTCTAGAGAAAATTTGAAGAGAGAGCCTTGAAAGGGAGAGAGAAAATGGTGGAGTTTGAGAGGGAGAAGATTCACATGGGTTTTAAGGAAGTGTGGCGGGGTTTCATAAGGTTGCTCCAGTAAGCTTGCACCTTAGTACCATCAAATTTAAGGTTTGTCTTATTGAAAGTTTTGAGAAGAAGAAGATATCCTAGGTGTCAAAAAACCCGGCTACTCCACCGCATCAGGAAAGGTGAAAGTGATTCTAGGTTCTCTGCCTCACAAGGAGGGTGGAAAAGAGTTAAGGTTCTCTACCTTACCAGGAGGGTGAAAATGAGTCAAGGTTCTATGCCTGTGAAAGGCATACAGTCCTCCACCGCACCGTATTGGGGAATAATTTTGTAAGAGCTTCTCCACCTAGCTGCCGGGGCTGAAGGAGAGTCACTAAAGAGTTTAGTGCAATACATGAAACATGAGGTTATGGGGAGTTAACGTAGGTCAGATTGTCCGAGCCACTAAAAATCTTGGGTGTGTTTGTTCTTAGTTTTATTTTTTTGTGTGTTAATCGTATGGTTGAAAATCTCTAATTTTTTGTTATTGTGAAATTAGTTTGCTTTCGCATCAAGCGATAAAATTATCTATTTTCAAATGTTCAAAAAGCTTTTAAAAGGATATTTTTCTTTGTGTTTAAAGAAAATTTTAAAATAACCAATTCACCCTCTCTTAGTTAACCTTGAGACTATTTCTATAAAGGTTTAACAACCCTCACGAACTTTCACCCATTGCATGCACTACATCATACATGATAACATCTATGCATGAATGATGCCCACTACTTGCTTGTGACCTCATAGAGACCAAAATGGCCCCTTCTTATGAAAATTATTTTTGGCTAGTTTAGTGCGATTGCCTCTCATTATATGGCCCTCTCGATCCATCTTCATTAACCTTTTTCTCAAACTCTCATATGACTCCTCATGGATGTCATGCCCAAAATTCATGTATTTATTTTTAAAATTAAATATTTTAAAATTGTTCAAATATTTAACCATTAATTCAAATCAAAATCTTCCCACCTTTCATTCGATTCTAACACCAGTAGACCTAGCTGTCCAAGTAATAGGCTCATGTGCCCTCGTTCGAATCAACACTTTCTCCATACAAGTAAATCAAAATCGTTGATTCCCTAGGCCCTGCTCCATGAGTGATCGGACACTGGGGGTTGCAGCCCAAAAAGAGATGGAATGGTACGATGGTAAATTTTAGCGATGCGTCAATCTTGGCTCATGAAGATCACGTTAAGCATTTTTTTTGAGAGAGCGGGGATGCCCTAGCCGCTTTTTTTCTTCCCACGTTGTTCTTCCTCCTCCGCCCTGATGGCCACCGGCCTTCTGCCGGTGGTTACTATGGATCTCCTTGACTCCTCCCTATTTCCGCCCTTGGCCTCCGCCTCTGTTCCAGCTGCTCCCGCTAACCCCGCTGCTCCCGCCGCTCCACCCCGTTTGTTAGATCGGCTTTGGTCTAACATTATTGCCTCTCCTAGTCTGTCTGCTCCTCAGATTCCGGTTACTCTAATGGAAACTCCGGAGGATATCATTCCTTTCAACAGCGACTTCACTGAACCAGCTTCTGCTGAATGAAACCTTTGCCTGGTAGGCTACTCGGTCGGTAAGAGACCTTATTACGAAGCTCTTAAAGATACTGCAAATCGTATTTGGAAACTCAAAGGTTCCTTCCAACTCATTGCTCTAACAGACGGTTTCTTCCTGTTCAAATTTTCTTTATTAGAGGACTATGATATGGTTTGGTCGAAAGGGGCATGGTTTTTTCACGGGAAACCATTCATGTTTCAAAAATGGACCAAAGATTTTCATCCAACTAGAGAAAACTTTACTTCTGTGCCTATATGGGTTAGTTTGCTGGAATTCTGAAGGGATCTCTAAAATAGCTTCCAAAATAGGGATCCCTATTGCGGTAGACACTTTAACTGCTGCTAAAACTAGGTTAACTTATGCAAGGATTTGCATACAAGTCTCCACTAGCTCCTCCTTTCCTGATACCGTGAGTGTTGATATAGAAGGGAAAGTCATCAAACTGCAAATACAATATGAATGGAAGCCGGTGCCTTGCTCTTCTTGCACCTCTTTAGCTCATGCTTCCTCAAACTGTCCCAATTACCAGCAAACCGAGCAGAATGCTCAAAAACAATTCAGAGGTCGCAGCACTTCAAGGAATTTCCGTAATAAATCATAATCCCGACCCAGGAAGCTGAGTCAAAATCCTGTCAACGCGAATGCTACCAATTTTTCTACTGCTCCTTCCAACACTTTGATTCTCAATCAAACTGCCTCGACTTCTACCCTTGCTTTGGTTCCATCTCAGGTTGTTTGGGTACCTAAATACTTTGCTCCAGCTGAGAAATTAAATGAGATCATTCAGCCAGTTGTGCCATCTTCTTCCACCCCGACAACATATCCGGCTGAATTAACCTCCGATATTATTATCTCTACTATTGCTGATTCTTCTGCTCCTGTTAGTAAGTCTATTCCAAATCTCAACTCGCCTATTGATGAATGTCATGGTGAAACGAAATTAGCTCAAAACAATGTCTTACCTCCTCCTTTAGTTCAGATGACTAATAAGTTTGCCAATCTTAAGAATTCTAAGGAGTTAGAACCCTCCTGTTCTGAAATTGAATGTAATTCTTTTTTGGAGCAGACCTCTAATTCTAGTGGGAAAAAATCCAAGTCTTCTCTTCCCAAAAACTCCAAAGGCAAGAGTTCTAAAAAGCCACCGGCCGCTTCTTCTTAGCGTAAATGATCAGTCCAAATATTGCTGCTTGGAATATTAGGGGTTTTTCTTCCTCTAATAAGGGTTCTGTTTGCAAAAAGCTTGTTCAGTCTCTTAGACTGGATATGATTTGTATTCTTGAGAATAGAATACAGCTTCTTAATCTCTCGGATTTGAGTTTTTTTAACAGTCACTTGGTTTTTGATCTGGAAGCAAGTTGTAACAACTTTCACTGTGCCAATTCGGGTAGAATCTGGATTAAATGGAGTACTGATAGGTTGGAAGGCTAAAGCTTAGGTTGTAGCCAGCTTCTCACAACTTATGGAAAGTGCCATTAAAAAGTTATCTGGTTGGAAGGCTAAAGCTCTATCATTTGCTGGCAGGATTCAATTCCTTAGGTTCACTATCTGGAATTCGATAGCCTACTGGATCTGTGGTGGCATAATACCAAAATCTATTATTAAGAAAATAGATAGATTATGTGCTAAGTTTCTTTATTTTGGTGATTCAAAAGCCAAAAAGTTGCACTTAATTTCCTGGAGGAATACCTGTAGGTCGAAAGAGCTGGGTGGCATTGACTTACCCTCTTTGCAGTCAGTACAATTCAGCTATAACTGCTCCCTGATCACTAGAATTTATAATTCTCAGAGCCCCTTAAGCATTTGGCTATTTAATTTATATATTTCCCCTTGGAAGGAACCTATGTCTAAAGCTTCTAAGTTTTGGAAAAATGTCTGCAAGGATGCTATTATTGCCAAAGAAAATTTTCACTTTAGAGTTTCTGCTAGCTCTAACTTTGTTTTTTATTGGGATCACTGGTTTAAAGATAAATGTCTTTGTGACAATTCGGTTATGAGGCCTATCCTTGAGTTATTTCCCGTGAATGAAAGAATTTCTGCTATCATAAATGGGAGCGTTTGGGTTTTGCCTGCTTCCTTGCCTCTTCCCGTGCACAATGCTTTTTCTGATTTCCCTGTGTTACTAGGCTCTCATAATAACCTATACTGGGGAAATGGTAAAAAATGCACTCACAGAGATTACAAGAAGTTTTATTATAAAAACATGGCAAGAGTAAATTGGTGGAAATTTGTGTGGCATAAAAGGTTTGTTATTAGATACTCTTCCTTTTGCTGGATGGCTATTTCTGGTGGATTGAAAACTACTGATTGTCTGTTAGCTAAGGGTATTACTGTTGATCCCCTTTGCTCATTTTGCCATTGCAATACTGAAACCGTTAGTCACTTATTCTTCGAGTGTGATTATTCGTTCTCTATTCTATCAAACCTTATGAGGAATCTTGGTTTCTTACTGCTAAGGCCTAATATTCCGCAAATATTTGAGTATATTGATGACACACATGATAAGAACAAGGATTTTTACTATCTTCTAATTTGTTCTGCGGTTTATCACATTTGGAGAGAAGGAATGATAGGAAATTTGGAGACTCTGCTACTTCGTCTACTTCCTTAGCTATTAAAATCAAAACAACTGTTTTCTCTAGAATTTTGAAATGGAAAACTCGAGACACTCTGTGGGATTTGCTATAAGTTATTATCTGGAGGAGTTGCAAGTGCTGTGATTGAGATGTTTCAATTCGTTTGTTCCCTCTTCCCCTATTTCTGGTTTGGAGGTTATTCGGCTGACTGTTTTTTCGGATTCTCTGATGTTTCTGCTGGCTCATTGGTTTGCTGTTAGTGGGCTATGATGATTGGATTGCCATTTTCCCCTTTGGAGGGCAGAATTTTGGGATCATTATTTTTGCAACCAGGTCGTGAGAGTGGCAATTCCTGAGCCCGGGGTTTGTTGCCTCCCACCTGTTTGGTTCTCATTTTGCTTCTTTTCTACTTTTTTCTTGTTATTTTGTGAGTTTTTTTGCAGCTGTAGGGTTTTTGTTGTTGCCCTACTGTTGGTTCTTGGCTTTTGCCCTAGGTTTTTCCTTTACAGTTTTTACGTGTAACTAGTTCATAGTTAATGGAAAGGGCAATGCCCATAATTTTCCCAAAAAAAAAAAAAAGGATCACATTAAGCATGTCATTATTAGAAGCATACTACTGCATATCTGACATCCTCGGGTTTGGTCCACTCTGCTGACGCTTAACGGAGAAAATGAGAAGAATCCATCTTCTTCCTGATAGTCTTACTTCATATTTGAATAGAAAATTAGATGAAAGCTTTATATTTTTGAACATGAAAATAGGCATAATGTGATCTACCTCAATACGAAACAACTTTCTGAATTGGGCTGATGGCTGAAATCATGAAGCGGCTAAAAAATCCTTTTACTTTATAACATATAAAAAATATGCGGTGAAAGTTTTACTAATACAAAGTTATATATATATATTTTTCTAACGATAACTAAAATTTCATAAAAAAATCTAGATAAAAACTACATATTTTTGAAATTTAAGATAAGCGTAATCTGACCTACCTTAATGTGAACAATTTTTTGAACTAGGTTGATAGTTGAAAATGACCCGTAGCGGCTAAAAAATTATATTTTTCCTCCCCAAATCCTCTTATTGTGACTTTTTTCAATCGGCTCAGAACAGGTCAATCCATATGCTAAATCTAGAGTGTCACAATGAAGAAGTGTCTTGAGAGGTTTATAGCAAGGGTGCAACCGAGTCAAGCCGACTCGCGAGCCTGCTCGAACTCGACTCGGTAACTAGCTCGACGAGTCGAGCTCAAACACCATTTCGAGCTCGATGGCTTATCGAGCTCAAGCTCGACCAGACCTCCGACTCGGCCAGTAGGCGGACGCAATGACGAGCTGGGAATCTAGATCTCAACGATAGACGTGATCTTGATGGGCTCCGGATTCTAGATCTCAATGGCGGACGCCATCTTGATGGCAGATGCGACAATGAGCTTGGGACTCAACGGTGGCCGCGATGACGATCTCTGGACTCGACGACGGACGCAATGATGAGATCGGGAATCTAGATCTCGACAACAAACACGATCTTAACGTCACGGATGGGTCAGATTCAGTGGATCCTGACTGCAAACGCGATTGCGAAGTGTTGACCTCATTATTCGAGGTCAATTTCCCCGGAATCGACTCTAGTACCTAGGTTTTCGTAGCCTAGTGTAGATGTCGCACCTGCAGGATTTCCCTTAGGTGGACACCTAATGACGTAGCATCGACTCGAACCTATCGATTAATTTGAATCAAAATCAATTCAATCTAGTTTCAATTCAACTCCAAAACGAACTCAAATCAAACCCAATATATGATTCGTCAATCTCGATCGACTCAATTTAATTTGATCTAATTCGTTTTCGATCAAATTATTATATCGTTGGGCTCAAATCAACTCACCAATCGAAACGAAATCAAATCAAATGAACTCAAATCAAATTCAATTTATGATTTGTTGATGTCGATCGATTCAATTCAATTTGATCTTTTTTTTTTTAAATTGATATATTGTTGGATTCAAATCAACTCTCGATTTCTTCTATTAAATCATAAATTGATCCTCACCACGATTTAAATCAAAATAGAATGTATGGTTAGATCTAGCCGTTTGAAGCTTGAACCGAACCCCATCTATTGGATTCGCACGAAATAAACCCCCCACGATCCCATTCTCTCATTCACGCACGAAAGAACCGAAATCCCTCTCCTCTCGGCAGTTGGCATACCTCCAACCCGTCACTCCTACAGCAGTTCGCGAACTGCTGTTCTTCTCCTACTCCAGTTGCACGAAACCCAGGCTCCCATTCGCTCCTCTCAAAAATCGCACGAGCCCTCAACCTTCCAGATCCTAGTTCGCAAGAAGCCCCAGTAAGAATGATGCACAAGCAAGGAGTCTTCATCAGAATTTTATATAGAGCATGAGTTAGATAGCCTATGAGTAGGCCTGCCAAAACCCCTGTATGGCTTCTTCTATTTCTCGATAAAAAGAAAGATGACCAACAGTAGTTCGAATGTATATACAACAAATTTCTCTTTTTACACTTCCTATTATTCGATAGTGCTTATAAATCTCATTATAATTACCAAAAGATTCATATTGAACTTCGATGGGAACTTCTCTTGAGCCAACGACGCGTTGATCTAGTCTCCACCGGAGCCACAAAGGACTATTGAAATGGATTTGTTTCTGCCGATAAGCTCCAAGTGCATCATAAGAACTAGAAAAATACGGCTCTTTTGTATACTTAAAGTCATTCTTGTAAACTGTTTCCTTTTTATAGTTTTTGCAATTAGAATTATATTGATTATACCTATTTGCACAAATACCTCGGGGATTCCCGATCGTTAATACATAGAGTCCAATAAGCATATCTTGAGTTGGTACGGAAACGGGATCTCCAATAGCTGGAGACAAGAGATTCATATGAGAAAACATAAGTAAACGAGCTTCTGCTTGAGCTTCCAAAGATAAAGGTACGTGAACAGCCATTTGATACCCATCAAAGTCTGCGTTGAAGCCCTTACAAACTAATGGGTGTAAACAAATAGCACGCCCCTCCACTAAAATGGGTTGGAACGCCTGTATACCTAATCTATGCAGGGTGGGCGCTCTATTCAACAATACAGGATGCCCCTGCATAACTTCTTGAAGGATTTCCCATACAATGGGTTCTTTTTCCCGAATTTTTCTTTTAGCAATCCCTGTGTTAGAAGCAACATCTTGTCTGATTAGACCACGAATTACAAATGTTTGGAAGATCTCTATTGCTATTTCTCGAGGTAATCCACATTGATGTAATGAAAGCAAAGGACCCACGACAATGACGGAACGCCCCGAATAATCGACCCGTTTACCAAGCAGAGTCTCACGAAATCTTCCTTCTTTGCCTTCAATTACATCGGAAAATGCTTATGTAGTGGTCGGCATTCGTAGACTTCCCCGGACGTCTCCTCTCCATACGCACGCACAAGAAATCCCAGCCCTTGCGCTTCACTCTCTCGCGACGCCTCCAGGCCGAACTCCACTCCCGTCTGCCTTCACTGCTCGTGTGGACAACAACCTTGTCTGAAATATTTAACTTCTTTGTCCTAGCTGACATCGTCTGGAGCCATTCTCCTTCTCCGGCCTGCTCCATATCTCTCGTCAATTTCATCCTTAAGGAGTCTGTCGAGCCCTACTGCAGCAGCAGCCACTGTCCGATTTGCTCTAGCCACCAGTCATTTTTATTATAGGTATATCTTCTACATTCGCATCTCCTTTCTCTGCCTTTAAGCAATCTTGATGATTAAAAAAAAATGATTTATTAAAGTTTAAGTGCTATAGTTTTAGAAGGAGAAGAAAGTTTGCTAAATTGAAAATGTGGGTATTTTCTTTCCCCTGTTTTTCATTATTGCAAAGAGAAGGATTCTCTATCATTTTTTTTAACTGAATCTTGTTCGGATTTTCAACGATTCTTGAATGTTTTGAGTTGTTAGATCGGCGATGCCCTTTTCATTTCTTTTCTGTTAAGTTTAAGAATTTATTTTCTCTTTTGAGAAGTTTTCTTGAACATGTATAGAAAAGATGTGGAATGATTCATCACCTGCATCTTTCATGGTCAAGGTTTTTTTGTCGGTTTCTTTAATTGTAAATAAAAAGTTCGAAGGTATTAAATGTATGATTAAATCCCTTCTCTTCTAAAGCAATAACCTCTTATTTGAAATCTTAATTTATCTTTTCATAGAAAATGTGTTTGAATTATATGTAATAGAAATTTCGAAAGAGCTCTTGGGAATTACTTCTATTTTTGAGAGGAAATAATGATAGCATGTTTTGTTTGGATTTTTTTTTAATCAAGAAAGTTTCTTTGTAGTTTTCTTTGTATCAAGATGACGATTATACTTAGAGAGAATAAAAAGTGAAATGCTTGATATAGTTCATTGCTCCAAATGTATAGCTTGTTGATTAATATATGGATAATACACTACATTAATTTGTTCGGTAATTGTTACATGCATGTTTCTTCAAGAAATCAATGGCTCCTAATATAGTGTTGATTATCGTTTCAAGATATCTTGTTTCATGAGTAGTCTCAAACGATTTGTGTTACATATTTGGCTTATAATCTCACTTGCTTTATAATCTCACTCATAAGTAAGTTGTAGTTCCAATAAAAAGTTATCTGCTTCATGTTAGAGGGTTTTATGTGTTGAAAAGTGAGAATTATATGAATATTAGAAAAATGAAAAAGTGTGTATGTTAAAATTGAGTCATGGAAGTTTTGAAAAGTGAATTGTTTATGGGTTGGAAAAGTAACTTTGCTTTGTAATGCTCAAATGAAACATGTGTTTTTGAAAGGAAAGATGTTTTGAAAAGACTAAATGTTGAATAGTGAAATGTATAAACTTTAAATAAGTAAATTTTGTGGTTTTGAAAAGTCAAAGTGTATATCTTGAAAAAGGAAGTGTTTGAGTTTTAAAAAGGTAAAAATGGAAATTATGTGATTTGTAAAGGTAAACGGTATATGTTTGAAAGTGTGGTGCTTATGAAAGATGAATGATAAAGTGTTTTGTATTGCAATAAAAGATATATGTGATGGCTTAGAAGTAAAGTGTGTGTGTGTATCTTTTAGAAAGTGGGATGATGTGTTTGAAAAGTTACTTGTATGTGCTTTGGAAAACCAAATAATGTGTTTTATGAAAGATGAAGTGTATGTTAGAATGGTAACATGTGTGAAAAAGAAAAGTAAGAGTTGGATCGTGAAAAATAAATGTGCTATGTTAAATGGTATTTAAAGTATGTGTTTGTTAAAGGTTGAGGTGTTTTGGAAAGTGAAGGTGTATGTTGGAACACAAAAAAAAAAATGGTGAAAATGTGTTTGTATTCAAATTGAAGCTTCAAAGTGTATTGAAAAGTAAATCGTATGAGTGTGATTTTAGAAGATAAGAATTATATATATTGAAAGTGGCAAGTGAGTGGGTTTTAGAGAAGAAAATAAAGTGAAGGTCTAAGTTGTTGGAAATAAATTATTTGGGTGAAATTGTTAGAAAGTAAAAGCTCTAATTCTCTTCCTCTTGATCTTTCTCCCTCTTCCACTCCCTTTTTCTCATGCCTCGAGATACATGTTGAGAAATTACAAAGTATAATTCCAAAAGTAAAGGTTCTAAAAGGATATTCAACAAAGTCAGTGTTCAAGCCCGAAGAAAGGTACTTCTTTATTTTCAGTAAATTTCAATTATTTTATTATTATTTATTAAAAGTGTTTCTAATCCTTGTTTTTCTTTTCTGTTTATTTGTATGAACTGTGAGAAACGGTATCGGTCGAGGGAACAAAAGGACAAGGAGCTAATGACGTCAGTCGCCTCTATCCAGCCGGGTAGAGGTGCTACGGGCGGAACCACCGGGTCGTAGCCCCCGGTGACTGTGAGTATTTCTAAACTTAGAAAACCTTTAGGGGCCCCTTGATGTGGTATGCGTGAACCATTCCTTTAGGTCCCTGTAGTAACTTCAATTTAATTAGGTTTATTTTTTTGCTTTATTTTAGATCCCTAAACCCCTTTTACACACGCTCAAAGTCCTAAGGGTTAGTAATGACAAATTTTTATCCCATACAACAGTAGTGACACTTAAGGACAAAAATTAAGGACCGGGTCTTAGAAAATCTAGACTTAGGAAGCATGCACACTTTAGGATATAAACTTATAACATAGAAATTTAGTGACATCTCACTTTAGAATTAGTAAACATCTTTAAATTAGAATTCAATCAATAAAAAAAACTTTAACAAATAATTGACTTAGGACATTTCAAAACCACATAACCTATTGCACACACTTAGATTTGTTTGCTAGGACAACCGACTCTAGTTTTAGGTTAGGCCGGTGTTTATTTCCTTACTGCACTGTGACGGGCTTTTCCTCGAGTTTTATTGCATGCTGGTTGTAAAATATTGGTGTGTTTGTTTATTTATTTTTACTGCACTCTGTGTTGGTTTGATTGATGATTAGATTACCCATAGGCTAGGAGCGATCTGGATTGTTAATATGATTTTCTGCAGGTGGCCACACTCATGCAGGGCAGAAAAAGGGGGCTAATTAATTAATAATAAATAAATGCTACAGGTGCTTCAGCTGCTTAGCCCCCAAATGAAGAAGAGTGTGGCCAAGTGTGGCTTAATAATTTAAATTTAATTGCATATATATATATAACTGCGTGGGATGATTTTTGTTATAAATTGCTTAGGATAACCTTGCAGGTGGACTAGATTTTTTTTCCATTTCTGTGAAATAAAATGTAATGTAAATATAATATATCAAGAGTCAATAAATATGAAAGTGATTTTTTGAAAGTGGGATATTACATCCAATTTGGAATCCAAAGAAAGGAGAATATACCTTAAAGGATTATTATCTTTTATTTGGAAAGCCAAATTAGGATGATTCAATATCCAAATAGAAAAGAAAATACCCCTCTTAGGGATGAGTTTCTTTTCATTTGGATATCCAGAACCCGACGGACCCAAGAAGTTCATAGAAGAAGAAAAGACAGAACAAGAAGATTGAAGAAAGAAGATGAAGAAATGAAGATTTAAGGAACAGTATATCCCATTTCAAAAATCACTTGCGTCATTCTTAGGATTAGAATCCGGGTTTGTTGACAGTGATGCCCGGCCACTTTACTTTTCTGCAAATTCTGGGTGTAATATGGACATTGGATATTATAATTTTGGATTATTTAATTTGTTTGTTTACATTGTTTGTTCAGTAGCTTTTTTTTTAGGGCCCTTGCATGTCGTGTTTTGTTTTAGCCTGGATTCGAATCGGAGAGATTTTTTCGTAAGGGTACGCCCAAAATTCTTTTACTTGAAATTCTAATAAAATTTTTAGGCTCACATAGTAACTCTAACGATCTAAGAAGTAAGCTTGGGACCGCCGAGAGTCAGCATAAGCATATTAATACTTTCTTTTTCTTGTTAGGCACCTCCCCGCCTGCGGGTTCTGGCAGACCACTTGACCTATGAGGGTGCAGTTCTGTCAAGGGGAAGTTGTGCAATCTCTAGGGAAAAAATCTATTTTCTAAGCCTAATTTTAAAACTGCTTCATATTCATTTTATGCATTTGAGTCAATTAGCATGCATTGCATTAGATACAAATTAAAAAGTGTCTAAAATATTAATAGCATTTCTAAACATTTTTCACCCTACATAAGTGGAGGGGCCAATTAGGGTCTATCTTAGATGTCAGCCCCCAATTCATTAAAACCTAAACAACATCCCTACCAATCTTTTATAAGAGACTGGATACATAATTTTAAAGCGCCTAGGTGGTTAGCTGGCTCCCCAATCCAGGCCGGGGTAAGTCCAGATTTGCACTTCATTAGTTAGGTTTGGGTCGCTACTTTGTAGTACCCAAATTAGATTTAGGTTCTGAGGCAGATTCTTTTTAGATCTTAAGTCCTCGCCCTCCGGGAATATAATCCCAAATTTCTAATAAAATGTCAACTTAAACATAAAATTTTCTCTTAAAATGTAAAGCCCAACATAGGATAGACTGAGGTTGTCTCTGAGCTTCTCAGAATCCGACACCTCATACTTTTCCTCCATTGACTCACTAATAAATGTTCAATATTGAGCTTTCTCCTTGGAAAATCTTTACTTCTATTTCCTTGTCTTCTACTTTATAGTCAAAAGGGTATGAAATCACTACTTTAATCGAGAGTTTTCTTAGGAGCATTCCTCCTATGATGTAATTAACTATAGGAGCTTGCTTTTATAGGGATTTGAGAACCCCAAACTAAAATAAACCTTATTTTATTCATATAAAACAAGGGAAGAATCTTTGGGAACATAGATATTTTTTTTAAAACCTCATTTCTAATTTTGAATAGACTTGTAGAATGTTATTATTATCTTTTCAGATAATATAATATTATACTTGTTATATTCAACTTTAGAAATGATGAATTTTATAAAACTTATTCTCGCTTTTGGATATCTTGAATAATGTTCTGTTCGTCTTTTAAGATGATATAATATTATTCTTGCCATATCTAAATAAAAGAATGAATAAACTTTTTCAAAAATATATTTCTATCTTTAAACATATTCTATAGAACTTCATGTTCATCTTTGAGATGATATGTTATTCTTTGAACTATGTTTGATTATAGAAATATCAATTTTCAAAATCCTATTTTGATATTGAATCCATTGTAGAATATTGTGTCGGCCTCTCGAGACTGTACTTTATTCTCAATGTAGTATTCGATTACAAAATAGGAGAAAATCAAAATCTGCGTGGTGAGACACAATTTTTTTTCCCACCACGAAGTCAACAACGGATGAGCGGAGCCGATGGCGAGCTCGTGATGATGAAGGAGTTCGCAATGGAGCTCGACTGAGCTCAACAAGCAACTTTAGACGGAGTTCGTAGTAGAGCTCGACTGAGCTCAACGAGCTGCTCGACATATGTGATGAGTCGAGCTTGAGCTTGAGCTCGGTATTTGAAAGTCGAGTCGACTCGAACACTTCCTGGCTCGAGCTCGACTCGACTCGTTTGCACCCCTAGTTTAGAGAGAGAGAGAGAGAGAGAGAGAGAGAGAGAGAGAGAGAGAGAGAGAGAGAGAGAGAGAGAGAGAGAGAGAGAGAGAGAGAGAGAGAGAGAGAGAGAGAGAGAGAGAGAGAGAGAGAGAGAGAGAGAGAGAGAATTGATCTTATTCAAAAATGAGATCAATAGGGCCAAACCAAGCTTGATTTTAACCAAGTTTATTACTTCAACGTTGGTCAATTGAATTAATTATGACATAATAAAACCAACAAAGCATGCTAGGAAGCATTCACAAGCTTCATGCTTGTGAAAATGCATTCAAGTCCTCCCATCACTTGCAACACATCATAAATGCAGAGGTGGAACCACATTCAACCCAGGGTGGGCAATTGCCCTCCCTTAAAAGTAAAAGTTTTATTGTTGGGTTAACTAAGTAATTTGCCCCCTAAATCTCATCTTTTGCACCCATTTGACCTAATCTCTCGCATACACGTGAAAGAACCACTACGCAGCCCTCTTTTTCATTGTTATTGTTCAGCTTCGTTATTTTGCAGGAGTAGGATATATAGAGATTACACGAGTCGCTTCTTCGACTCCTTCGTTGTTGTTCGACTTTGCTCCTTTGATGACTTTCCCTTCTTGTCAGATCAGACCTTATAATATTTTGATCGGAAGCAACTATGGGAGCTCGCTCGCTATGAAGAGGGACTATCATCTGTTGAAGAAATGCAAGAGCCTCGAATAATGCCTCATGATGAAGTCCCTCATCCAAAGTCTACCAAGAAGAAAGTTTCATGCTAGTATACTACATCTCTTGCTAAGGAAGAAGTCCCTCGTCCAAAGGCTGATTCCTCATCCTTGGGTGGCGACTACTGAGGACTAAGACATAAATATCTTGTATTAAAGGAAGAAAGCCTCTCATTGGATAGAGCGTTGAGTACGATTGAAGCAGATATCAGGGCTCTAGAAAATGATAAGCTTGGGCTTCTGGACCAACTTGTTGTCTTGGAAGGTATCATCGGTCAATCATAGCTCAAATCCAAGTAAACATGTTAAGTAAAACTGCTTTTAGCTCCATCTTAGATTTGTTCCTTGTATATATGATTGCTGGCTTTGGCTTGACTTGGTTTGGAAATATACTTATCTTTTATCTTTAGTAAAAAAAAAATAATTGCAGATCAAAACTTTGATTGTTCATGAAACATGTGAAGAAAAGTGCTTGTATTACATATGTATATCTTTTATGACTTCAGGATCATAAAGAGTGCAATTGTAGAGCAAAATGGTGGCCTAATTTTATGCATCACAACTTAGAAGCAGTGAAACGTTATCAAATGCATTCAAGTTTAACATTCCATATATATTTTCACTAGGGAGGACTAGCATATATCTATTATATATTCAACCGATTTTTGCCTGCATATCAATATTAGGCCCGTTAGTGGATCAAGATTTGAATAGCGTAGATCACGACTTAGGTGTCCAAGTGATCTGCTCACGTGCCCTCGTTCGAATCGACACTTTGGCCATGCTAGCATATCAAAACCGTTGATTCCCTGGGCCCCGTTCCACGGGTGATCGGACGCCGGGGTTTGCAGCCCGAAAAGAGACGGAAAATGGCACGATGGTAATTTGGAGCCACGCGTCCGTCCAGACTCATGAGGCCCAAATCAAGCACGCCATTGCTGGAAGCGCGCTGCAGCAGATCCGGCGTCCTCCGGTCCGGTCTGCTCTGCTCTGCTGACGCCTGACGGAGAAAACGAGGAGAATCCCTCTTCTTCCCGCCAGTCCTACTCAGTCAACGCCTGCGATGAGAGAGAAAAATGGAGAAGAAAGCGAGAATCGGAGCTGCGCTTAATTTTAGTCTGTCTTCTCCTTTTCGTTGCCCGTTCAGGTTAGTTGTTGTACTCCGTGCGACGGGGTTTCCATGATTGGTACCTCATCAGATCGCTGTGGCTTGCAACGATTGGGGTTCGGTAGCAGTTTTTGACGCTCCCTTCGATCCTCTTTTCTCCAGAGGGCCTTGTTCCGACCGTTGATCACTCGAGATTGTGAGGTAGTGGAGAGTGGAAGCTGTTGCTTGAAGAAATTGTGGATCGGGCGAGTAGTAAGAAGAATGTCGAAGGTAATATATGAAGGATGGATGGTGCGTTATGGTCGGAGGAAGATTGGCCGTTCGTTCATCCACATGCGGTACTTCGTACTCGAGACTAGGGTTCTTGCTTATTACAAGAGGAAGCCCCAGGGTAACATGGTATGTGACTATTTCTTATTAAGTTAAATTGCATAGCTTTTCTGGATTTTCTCGAGCCTTGAAGAACTTGATTGCTGGAGCCGCAATCTCATTTGAAATTGTTGATAATTAGAATTATGCCTTGACTACTGTTGAATTGAATTCTATTAATTTTCATACCAAATTCAAAAACAGTTTATTAGGGTTCTGATATTTGTTTGATTTAATATTTGACATATTCAGGTTCCTATCAAAACGCTTTTCATAGATGGGAATTGCAGGGTGGAGGATAGAGGTCTTAAGATTCACAATGGACATGTAAGATTTGGGCATCTTTTGTTGATCATTTCTTTCGAGTTGCAGTTATTTTTATAATATTTTTTTTCATCCTACTTGTTGTTAGTGTTGCAATTTCACACTTTTCAGCTAACACCTTAAGCAATTCTAACATGGTGAGTTGTTACTCTAGTAATCAATAACTTGTAATCTAGCATGTACTAGCTTTTTTTAGTTATCAAATTATCATGTTTTAAAAGAAACTTTCTAAACCAACATTGGGGCTCATTTTGAAGGATCCTGCAATATGCCCCTTAAAAGGTAGTGAGTTGATAAGTGGATTTAAGCAGTGACTTCATGCCAAAATCATTATCATCATCATTATTACTATTAATTTTAATATGAAATCTCACCAAATGCAGTTAGCTATCATTTTTTCCTGCAAAAATCTCGTTAAAAACAACTGTGCTCAAGAGAAACAAAACAACATATCTTGCTCAATTTAGACGTGATGAATTGCTAGAGAATCATGTCTATTGCATGCACACTTACTGGTATGCAAGATTGTAATGTGTTTCTTCTGTAAAAATTTTTTTTGGTATTTAGCAACTCTTTAGGTTTTTCTGGCTTTGGTTCTTCATGTTGTAGTAACTAGCCAATATTTGCCCATGGCACCATATACAATTTGGATATTTCCCTGAAATAATTTTTCTTTACTCTTTCTGTATTGACTCAAAGTTCATATGCTTCACTGATATCAATCAATTTTAATTTGGAGGTTAGGTCTTTGGTTATTTTTTCTTCAATCAATGACATTATTTTTGCATTTACATGATGGTTCTATATATCACGCAAGTACTTTGACTACTCAGGCTTACGTTTTTATCTTGACAGATGGTTTATGTACTGTGCGTGTACAACAAAAAGGACAAGTACCATCGAATTATGGTTTGTACTTTGTATCTATCATTTTAAGAATTTTCATAATTGTTTTTAAATTTTCTTCTTTTGGTAGGTTATATTTGTCATTTTTCATTGCTGAACTACTTTATTAAGCTTAATTTTTGCAACCCATGAATTTTTCTACATCACGTCTTGTCATGCACTAGTTCTCTTGGTTTCTTTAAATGGTTCTTTGTCCCAACATACACTTATTCTTTGTGGTAAGTATACTGTGTAAAGTGAATGACATAAATAGTGATGCAAT
Source organism: Dendrobium huoshanense (assembly GCA_016618105.1). Classification (NCBI taxonomy): domain Eukaryota; kingdom Viridiplantae; phylum Streptophyta; class Magnoliopsida; order Asparagales; family Orchidaceae; genus Dendrobium; species Dendrobium huoshanense. Next base: position 34,973,431 of record CM028356.1, on the reverse strand, counting down.
TTTGTAGGCTTTCTAGGGGTGTCAATATTTGACCCGACCCGAAAATTTTGGGTTCGGGTCAACCGAACCCGAACCGGGTCGGGTTCGAGTTGACCCAGAACCCGAAATCAACTCGGTTTGACCCTTTTTAAATTAATTTAGAAGTGATTTAAAAGAATGTTATGAAATAAGTAAATGCTATTTCTAAAAGATAGTCAAAGTGTTGCCCAAACTAAATTAAGTTTGGTTTATTTTAAATTGATTGAAGTAAATCTTACCTTGATTTGATTTAGGTTTAAATAAATTGAATTAAATAAAAAAAATTTAGAAAAACACACCAGAAGCGGGTCGGGTTAGGGTCTGAAAAACTGACCAGTTTGCAAACGGTTCGGGTCGAACAGTTTCGGGTTGGACCCAAACTCGATCCGTGACCCAATTTTGACATCCCTAAGGCTTTCTTTGTTATTCAGTAGTTTTAAATTTTGGTTAGCTTAATGCAATGTATTCATAGCAGTTGCATTTAATTTGCTGACCCAACTTTTTGTGTCAATACTAGCTCATCTTTCATAAAGGCTTACTTAATTGAAAGTGTTATAACTTGCTCCATATTGACATGATTATTGAGCCTCTTCACCTTCTAATACATCTATTTTTATGTCTAGGAATTCCTTTGGAAGTTCTTGTGTATTTCATGCAACAAAAGTATCTGTTGTTATATCATTTGAATGAAGCCTTAAAGTTTACTCTTTGAAAAAATGCCAATAGTGATATGGCTCAATAATATTAAATTTGATGTTCTACGATATTTATGACTTCTCTTAACAAAGAACTGTGTGAAATGATTTTTGAATATGCAAGAACTTCCATGGTAGATATTTAGATGTGATGTGACTAGTAGTTTAACGTATTCTCATTAATTGGATGACATATGAGTTAAAGGAAAGTGGGGAATACCTGGCTTATCCTGGTGGAATAATGCTAAAAAATTGTCACTTCACAAGTGACTGACTTGTAATGTGTTTTTTCCCCTTAAATGGCCCTGGATTACGTGTTGGTGATGATGCATGATAAGATTCATTGTTGCCCTTGATTGACTGATATAGATCATGCAGTTATTAATAAATATATATTGAGACATGTTGTGCTGCTCCTTTTTAACCTGCTAGATAGAACTGTTTCATGGGTAAATATTTTTCCTTTTTCATTGTAGGTTGTCTAGCACTTTTGCTAGCTTTCTCTGAAGCGTTTTGCTTGTCATTTCTTGCGACCAGTCTCATGTCACTGGCTTATTTTTCAATCTTCTTGTGTCAGATGGCAGCATTCAACATCCAGGAAGCTCTGATCTGGAAGGAGAAAATTGAATCTGTGATTGATCAGGTTGCTATAAATTAAAGGACCTTTTTCTTTTTTGTAATGTACGAAGCTTTAGAAAGTCAATGCTGCTCATAAGCTATTAAAATCTTCCATTTGAAATGAGTTACAAATCTTTGAAATTTTTCTTTTTTTCATATTCATCCTAATCATTAGTTTTATCCCAATTATTTGAGGTTGGCCTCATGAGTTTTTCATTCTTGTTGAGTGCTAATTGAAATCTTTTTTTGTTGTCTTACTACTGTACAAAATGCATTTGATTGTTTTCTCTTACCACGGGGAAATGCTTATTATATTTTGTAAAAGAAAAAAGGAGTAAAAAATCCGTTGAAAAATTTTGCACTTTGTTGATGAGAAGATGTCTAGTATCCATGCCTAGCCTGTTATACGTTACCCATCATATTTATGCATTAATAAGTTGAGAATTCACCTGGTTATATACTTCTTGTATGGCAGTTTTTGGATAGAGTAACTAATCTGACGTTTGTTTATAGCAGCATGATTTAAACACAGCTAATGGAAATATGGTACATGCTTCATTTATGGCCAAAGCTGGCATTAATCCTGATAGAAATGCTTCTTCATCTGACCGGGAAAGCCTGTAAGTAACTGATCTTTATAGTAGGTGAACAGACTTCGAAACATATAAGTAGGAAATATTGTAATACTACCCAAATTATACATACAGGGCCAGTGCTGAAGAGGATGAAGAGAACAACCGCTCATTGATGCGCAGGACAACAATTGGCAATGGTATGTAAGGATGAGTTTTATACCTTTATTTGTTTTATTTTTATTTTCCTTTTTCCTTTTTTGTGATTTGATATGGTCACGTTTTTGTTCAGTGAGGATGTATGTTCTGCTGCATGATTGTTATTTTTCCTCTTTCAGGCCCTCCCGAATCGGTGCTTGATTGGACACGGGAGGGTGACTCGGTTTTATCAAATCAAAGTACTTCAGATCAAGTTTTTTCTAGAAAACATTGGCGTCTTGTCAGATGCCAGAATGGCAAGAATTTTTTTTTCTAAATCGGCTCAAGTTTCTTACTCAAACAACTATATGTTAGCTGATTATTTCTGCACAAATACTGCAGGTCTTCGAATTTTTGAAGAGCTTTCGGAAGCTGATTACCTTGTACGTGATGAAATCATTTATTTTAATATGCTGATAATTATAGATTTTTTTTAAAATTTTTTTCTAAGGGATAATAATGATATAGGCATCTTAATCTGGTTGAATTTATCTTCTGATATATGTATTTTTGCAGCCTCGAAGTTGTAGTAGAGCAATGAAAGCTGTGGGTGTAGTGGAGGCCACTTGTGAAGCTATATTTGAACTTGTGATGTGCATGGATGGAACCCGATTCGAGTAAGTTCCTTAATGTACAGTGGGCTTTTCCCACTTTGCTCCTAATAACTAGATCCTATTTTTCTCCCTTAATATTGTAGGTGGGACTGCAGCTTCCAGTATGGAAGTTTAGTAGAGGAGGTAGATGGACATACTGCAATATTGTATCATAGACTGCAGCTGGGCTGGTTTTCCATGTAACGTTCTTTCAAAAATTAGTGAATTGCTGTTTCTCATCATTTATGTTCTTGATATGCGCTGATTTTTAATTAGAGATCAATACATGCGTGCAAGCACATCTGTGTTTCAAGTTAAATAATCTTCATTTTGAAACAATTACTTCTTGATGTGAGTTCTATCCTTTCAAATCAAATAAATGATGTTTTTTAAAGCTATTTTACTCTATGATTATTTACTCCTTGGATATTATTTGTACATGTAAATTTTCTCCTCTTCCTAAAATTGTTATTTCTCAAAACTCAACAAAAAGGATGTTGATATGTTCCTACAATGGCAATTGAGTTTAGATTGAAAAAAAACTTATGAATTCCTTTACCCAATTTTCTCCAAATCTACTTGCCTTGCCCAGGGTTTTGGACTTGGAATATGATTTATAAAGTTACACTTTTGATGATTTAAGTAATGGGCTAGATATTATGGAAATAGAAAGTGAGAGAGAGAATGTTTAAGGCGAAATATGACATATAGGGATTTTTATGAAGTTGATATTGTAAAAGAAAAAAGAATAAGGTTTTATTCAAGGTTTAAAATTGCGCAATTTTGTATTGAGGTATTTTTCATTCGTGAGACGAGGTGTAAGCCTCAAGGCGTTTTGAGGTGTATGCCTCAAAATCTAAAAATTGCATAAATTAAAAAATAAAAGTTAAAAAGTTAATTTTTATATAATATTCAAATAATATGTTAAATGATAACATATTAACTTTCTATTGAACTATGAAGTAATAAATTTACATACATATGAAAAAAAAAATTGTATAAGATGTAAAGTGTTAAATGAAAAATGATATGAAATATAATTAAAATCTAAATATTACATGAACAAAATAATATAAAATATATGAATTGCATAAAAATATCTTATAACATCAAGTTCAACTCTAATTGTTTTACTTCTCATCTACGTTTAATTGCTAAAGAAAGTTAAAATAATTAGCAACAACTTAAAAATCATATGTACTATCATTACTAAGGAGATTTTTTTTTGAGTTACTGTCATAACAAATTGGTCTCTTCCATGTCTCATCCTGTAGGGTCCAATATCTCTCAATCTCTTCTTCTTCATCTTTTTAAGTCATATTCATCTTTCATAAATGTTTATCATAACATAAATATAATACTCCAACATTTTAAGAGGATATGGTGGTGGCATGCGGCTTTCTATTGATCCCCTGCAGCTGCTATGATGGAAGAGGCTACAGTAAAGGCAATGGGTTGGAGGTCGAGGCAATTAAGAGGAAGTTGCTGCGGCTTGGGGGTGCAAGAAGGCATGATTTTTTTGGGGCTTTTATATAGGATTTATGTAAGTTTTAAATAAAAAAAATTCATAAATAGAGCCTCATGCCATTGAGACAAGGCGCGCCTCAAGGCGGGCCTCATCCAAGATGAGGCTTAAGCCTCATAGAAAAAGCTCGAGATGTAAGCCTCGGGGCATTTTTTACTGCAATTGCGCTAAGGCGGGCCTCAAGGTGAGCCTCATATTGCGCAATTTTAAACAATGGTTTTATTTAAATATTAGAAATCATTAAAATATGAAAATGTTATTTTGATAACTGTTTGAATGTGAGCTCTTAGAAAGAAGTCTTTTGTAGGAGAGCATGATGAATAAAATATTGAGTTATGTTAGAGATTGACTTAAAATACTAAATTGGAGCTAAATAATATGAATGAAGCTAAAGCCTTCGAGCCATATGAGATATTTGTTGAGATTTGGTAGATTTATGGGTGAGATTTCAGTAGTTTGCTTACCATATATTTAATTAATATCAAAGTATAAAAGAATGCTAAATAATTGGGGAACAAAAAATTTGATATCGACATTTAAGAATAAAGATGTGCAAGAATATGGTGATTATAGGGGGATCAATTTTATGATTTGTACGCTATGATGGACCGATATAGGTATGAGCATATCTAGATATGAACACGATACGCACAGACACGTGCCACTCATAATATTGAAATAGAGGACACAAAAATGTATTGAACATATCATTGCAATATTACATTTTAAAAATTATATATTAATTATACTAGTTAAATAAATATGAAATGAATTTATATAATAATAGCTTATTTCAATTGCTCATTAAAATATATTTTAATTTATTAAAGACCTTAAACTCAATGGGAAAAAAAGATTCTATCACTGAGTCACATGATATTATATTTTGCTAGTTTGAAGTTGAAAATTTTGATTCTTTTGTAAGAAAATAAAAATAAATAAAATAAAAATCATGGTAAAATAAAGCAAAAAAAAAAATTAAATAAATAAAAGTAGTTATTAAGTTATCTAAGTAACATGTTTTAAAATTAAAGAGACAACTAAAGTTATATGTGTGATATACTTTTAAAATTAAAATTTTTATTCACACTTGCTGAATAAATGTGTTTATTATTATTATTATTATTATTCTCACTCAGACTCATAAATGATGTGTACGAAACTTATCGAGCAAGTGCATGCGTTCGACATGACACTTAATGTGCAACATAGGTTGTATAATGAAGTTATGTGAAAGAATACGAGAACAGGGACTTAAAAGAATTATATTAGTATTGAAGAATAAATTTAGTTTGGTACTCAAAAGATTTATTATGAGTTATTTTTATGCTATGACAAATAATGCAAGAGTATTGACAACAAGATAATGATTGTTGTAAGGCTTTAATAGATTGTGAGAAGCTATATGATCTAGTACCTAGCATCATTGAAAGCGTTAAGCAGCTTGATGGCGATTCGACTGCCCATGCTCAAGGTGCTTGTGCTTTCCTTGGTGAAGTAAGAGATTGAAAAAATAAATTTCTATTTTTATTAAAAATATTTTTTAATGAAGTTATTAGTGTATAAAATAATAATAAATACATTAAATTATGTTTGGTAAAATAATAAATTTTCAAATTTTATTTTATCCATAGTTAAAAATTCTTGTTAAATAGATAATCTTAAGGATATACTCCAAATCATGTTTAAATTACTAAAAGAGTTAAACCATATATGTTTGTAGCATGTATAGTGTAAGGCTATTTTGCTCTACCTTATTATTTATTCAATCTTCATCATCATCTATGCTTTTTCTTCTCTAGCATTAGATTAGTAATGCTCAATTTCTTTCTTTGTTTCCTCCTACTCATTTCTTTTTCTTCTTTTTCTTTTGTTCTTCAGGTCATTGCTCTAATATTTGAAACCCTTGCAACTATATTTTATCTAAAATTATTTTCATGTGCATCATTTTTTCTCCAACTCTTCATGCTCCTTCCACATCATTTTCTTTTGCATCATTTTCATTGTAAGAAACTATTATCTTTCACATTTGAAGTATTAGCCCTCATACTTGTAATTAAGGAAAGACATTTGCCCAACTTGTTTCCTTTAGGCGAAGCCCTCACATATGTAGTGCCTTTATGATGTTGCCTCATTACGATTTGAGGTGTACCAAGCCCTACAGCTCACCTCACTTTGCTTGAGCATCTAAGCAAGTACCTAGCTTGCCTTTAACAATCATGCAGGTACCATGAGAATTGATTTGTTGTATTGTAAAATAATATGCATGTCAAATGTATGTTGAAGTTAATAAAGTCATCTATTGAATATGGATTAGTGGTTTTGAACAATTGTGGAGTGACCAAAGAGTTTTTGATTATAGTTGAATTGCATCATAGATTAATATTAACTTAATATCCTTAACTATCATTATGGAAAGGCTTATAAAGAATAAAGTAGTCTGTTGAACATTGATTAGTAGTTAAACAATTGTGGTGTAACCAAAGAGTTTTTTTATTATAGATTGTATCATGGTTTAATATGAACTTAATATTCTTATTCCTTAATTATCATTATGGAAAAGCTTATAAAGAATATTCAAAATGAGCTACTTTAGTGCTTGTTTTATGCATTTCATGTATTTTTAATCATTGAGACAAATTAAAATAAGTAAAAAATTATAATAATGTGAAAAAGGTTTGAAAGATAACACGAACAAATGATTGATAGAACAAGAAATGAGTATATTATATACAACTTTAATGATTGTGAAGCTAATAATTGCTGGCCAAATATTACAATACGATAAAGTGATACTTAGTTGTGATAGGTTTAAATATTTTGAGTTTAGTGTATATATGAATGGAGATATTGATAAGAACGTAACTTCTAGTGTCAAAGACTAGGTAGTTTCAAAATGAAAAAGTTTCTGATGATTACTATAAGATAAACGACTCAAGGAGAGTTGTAGGTATTATAATAAAGCTATGTTGATTATGATTATGAGTCTTAATGATGGGCGGTAAATAAGCCACAACTAGCCAAATTGAGCTTGGTAGAATTGAAAATATTAAGAATGATGTTTGTTAAAATTATGTGATTAATTAAAAAATGTTTGCATTAGAGGGATAGTAATATTTATTTAAGATAATTAATAAAAAAATAGGAATAAGGGATTTGGGCACATACCAAGGAAGGGTATAATATCCACCAACTAGACCATAGATGAATTTAATGTCAAAGGACTAGGAAGGATAAAAAAGATAGACCAAAGATAACATTAATAGAAGTTCAACCAAAAGATTTGTGCAAAATATTTTTAATAATCTATAAGAGTTTATGGAGAATGAGAAATCATAAAGTTGACATCAAATTATTAGGATAACACTGATAAGGATGATGTCTAATATTTAAATATGCATTTTTTACTGGCAGTGGTTGATGTTACCCAGCCATTTTATGAGTTCATTTTCCTATTGGAGCTTATTTTGAGCACTGTTTGGATTGGCTTATACTTAAACGAGTTTGAATGGAGCTTAAACACAAACAATATGTGCACTATTTACTATAATTTTTTACTGAGTTATCTGTTGAATGCTTCTATTACTCTGTTAAAGCTTATAGTTATTCTCATTTTGAAGATGCCAAGACTTCAATCTGAAATGAGTTGCCATTTTAAATTGAGCTTTTTTTCTTTTTTTTTTTCCCACGTAAATTGAAATAAAGATGAGATAAAAGTTATCGTATAAAGAATTTTAATTGATTTGAGCCTGCTTGAGTTTGAGCTAATCAGTCTTATTTTTTAGGGTTCAACAAGACTTGAGTTATGATCCAATCCTATGCCACCCTAGTATGATCTTGAGCTAGAGTTAAACTAGCTCTGTATCAAATTAGTAGTACTCCTACGATCTCTATTAGTAGCATTGTCCATATTTCAAGGTATCATGAATACAATCATCTATTGAATATGTTCTGCATCAACTTTTGATCACCTATTTTGCATCATGGTGTTCATGATGATGATAATGTGATGAAGATGCCTAAGAAGTTAGGCTGCAGTTCTTTCATTTGTTTGATTTTGTATGCGATTGTACACTATGAATTGATATAACATCGTAGCAAGCACTCAATCATTAACAAGCCTGGCTATATGGTCATTAAGGTGCGCTAGCCATTGATATTGAAACTTTGGAGAATCCAAGAGAAGATGTGAAACAAAGAAGGTACATGTAGGTTTGGAAAACGATTGCACGCATCATGTAGTTGGGAGTGAGTTATTTTACTTCCCTCTGAGGAAGCACCCAATGCTTTAAAAAAAAAAACGATTGTAGCTGATTGAGGATGATGTAGTCATAAAATTGTAAGGAATTTGATGGGGACATCAGATTTCGACATGTGTACCATCGCCGGCGACGCAGATCGACGGCTACGATCCAGAGTCTCTATTTCTGATTTATTTACATTTTATGTCAAGAGTGTATTTTCTTTAGTTTTCCTAGTTTGCCCCTGAGGGCCTTGTTTCACTTATGTAGCCCTGAGGGCGTTTATGTCATTTCAGTTATGTTTGTTTTGGCCTCCTTATATGAGACATCATGCATTGTAATAGTTTAGTTTTTTATGAATGAAGAAATTTACTCCTTGTTCTCTTTGTGAGTGCACTTCTCCTAGATCTCTTAGTGAGTTTGATGGAGAAACTAGATCTCTTTGTGAGTTCTAGATTTCGTCCAATTTTATTGTGTCGAGATCCGATTTTGAAGATAAAGAGGTGAGTGGAATCATAGCAACGAAAAATCCTCAGATTTTTAGCTCTTCCCTTCCCCTCCTCTTGTTGCTGCCGATCCCCTTGGAGTCGTCCAGGCCGCCGGCCTGCAAGGCTCAACCCGCCGGCCTATAAAGCTCCTCCCGCCGGCCACCCCTCCGCCTAGCAGCCCGCCATCCTCCTGCAAGACCCCTTGCCGCCGACCACCCATGAGCCCCTACCGCCGGCCCCTCTCTCCCTCCTCCAATTTTGAATTTCCCTCATTAATGACTTTCCTAATTAAGTCAAATTAAATTAGGGAATTAATTAAGGGGAGTTACAATCTTTTGAAATTCAAATTCCCTCATAATTTTATTTAAATTAGGGAGTTACATGAGGCAATTAAAATCTGAAATAAAAAAAAAATCAGATTTTGATTAATTACTAGTGGTCCCCACCTACTTAAATCTCAAACCTCTCCCCTCTCTACATGGCTGACCCTCCCTCATCTCTCTCCCCTTTTAATTTTCTTTAATACACCATTAATCCCTTCCCTCCTAATCTTAATTTCAAATTCAAAATTCTGAAATTAAAATTAAGAGCACGCCAATTTCGGAAATCTGAATTAAATATCAGATTTTGAGCTTTTCTCCCCCATAGCTCCACCCGCCCCTAGCCCCTCTCCAAACCGTGACCCTCCTCCCTCCACTTGCTCATGGTTTGCTCTCTCATCTCCCCTCTTTGTCTTCATCACTCACTACCACCATGCATGGTGGACCTCGAATTTGAATGGGGGCTTGTGTTCGACGCTCACGGTAATCTCGACATCCAACAATCACTGTTCTTCGATGCTTGATTTGATTCCGACGACGACACCGTTGGAGCTTAGTTGGATCGGATCCTACCGACCCTCATACACGTCATCGACAGACAAAGTCTAAACTACGAGCGAACCATTGACGGCCGCCCACCCGCTCCTCCAATTCCGGCTTCTTCCTCGGCGACGAGTCCTCTCGGTATCACCTGTCTACTAGTGGCATCGCTAAGTCTACTTACGATCCTCCTCCGCTAGCCACCACTTTCTAGAATGAGTGAAGGGCTTCAAGGTGAATGATCTAGATTTAAATTTGAGGCTACGTTATCATTAGCTATTTGCATTACATAAATCTTTAGTGGTTATTTTGCAAGTTCCTGTAATCTCTACATGTAATCTATTGCCATTGCTTAATCTATTAACGTCATTTTCTTAAACTCAAACTTGAGCAAACATAGTTATTTAGTAGCAAGGTAAAATTCATCGCTTCTATTAATTTCTCAAAGGCAATTCTTGTTCACCGCATGTTGTTTAACTTTATTTTTGGTATCAGAGCATGATTAGCATGCTTTACTTGTGCTAGATGCATCCTAGGAGTTTAATTCAACTTGTCCTTAGGTGTTTGCATGCATAGCATCATTTAGATAGTTTTAATCCCTGTTTTATTGTGCTGTCCAGTAATTTCCTGCATGTGTTTTTCATAGTAAACAAGCATTTTACTTCATCTAAGTGCTGTCTTAGCCATTGCCTCTCACCCAACCACTTAGGGCACTTACCACACTTGAAAACACTGCTGCTCAGGACTTTTCCTGCACTGTTTAGGGACATTTAGGTGATCCTAAATCTACCCGAAGTTGCTGTCCAGCCTCCTAAACCTGCCCCTAACACTTAGACGACTTAAGTCCTCGTGGTAGATTGCTGTCCACAGCATTCCAGCAACATATAGAAGCATTAGGAGCGTCTTACCTTAGCGTCTAGGTGCTGCCCACCACCCCGGTACGTCCCCTAGCAACCCCTAACCTTCATCCATGGATCCGGAGCACATACAAGCGACTCTAGACCTAATAGTTGGGCAACTCGGCATGGTGACACAACAGATACGCAACACCCAGACTGATTTAGCAGACTTTAGGCGCCAAAGGAGTGACCATCTAGATAACATTGAGCGTATTGGGAATCCCGCTATCTATACACCTTCAAGACCACACTCACCCTATGGCGATGACAACAGGACGGATCATGAGCACCCTCGAGACCATTACCGTCATAACCCCAGATCCCATCAAGACCTCATAGGAAATGAGAACCCTTGGAGAGACAACGATGCACAATTGTTGAAAAATATTAGGATTGATGCCCCGACGTACGATGGAACCCTTGACCCTCAAGTTTTCTTGGATTGACTTAAATCCATGGATAGTTATTTCAAGTGGTACAACATCTCGGAGGCTAGAAAGGTTAGGTTTGCCGAGATGAAACTCACTGGTCGAGCCAACTTATACTGGACCAATTTAAAGAATATGCGCGAGGCTCGAGGCGAACATCCTATTACAGATTGGAGAACTATGAAGCAAGAACTTAGGAGAAAGTACCTTCCACCTTCCTACTACCCTAAGCTCCTAGATAAGTGGAATAGACTAACCTAGGATAGCAAGCCCGTTAAAGACTACATCTCCGCCTTCGACGATTTCCTGATTCGTTGCAATGGCGAAGAATCCGCTACCCCAACACAAATCCTGTCTATGTTTAGAGCTGGCCTTAGGGAAGATCTTCGAACTGAACTTTTTGCTAGAGGAATAGACACTTTAGAGGCAGCCTGCAGCCTAGTACTTGACCTAGAGGAGTCCAAGACCCATTCCCACACTAGGTAGTTTGACTCCCGACCAAAGCCGTATCGAACTTCCACCAGCCAGCCCCAGAACCAACCCACGAACTCAATAGGTAGCCGACCCACTGCTAGCTCGGCCCCACCTCGCACGGACCTTAAAGGTAAAGCCCACGAACGTGACACTTCCAAGCCCAACTCTGGAACCAAGTGCTATAGGTGTCATGGGTATGGGCACATTGCTTCACAATGTTCCAGTCCCTATAAGTCACCATAATAGAAGAGGTTGATGATGACGAGGAAGAGCCCGAGACTGGCTTAGTTCATCATGTTGATGAAGAAGAAGATTCTTTCACTGAGGATGAACCGGTCACCCTACAAGTCGTTAGATGCGCGTTGTCCCAACCGAAACCAAGTGATGACTGGAGAAGGACTGCCATTTTCCATACCTTTACTAAGATCGGGGATAAGAACTGTAAGGTGATTATTGATAGTGGAAGCTGTATCAACCCTGCCTCTTTAGCAATGATCTCTAAACTGAACCTTAAAGCCACACCTTACCCAAACCCGTATAAGGTTGCTTGGATTAACTCAACCTCTATGGAAATAAAAGATAGGAGCCTTATCCCGCTTGAGTTTAATGGATATCAAGAGAAGATTTGGTGTGACGTGTTGACGATGGATGTGGGCCAAATTATTCTTGGTCGCCCTTGGCTGTTTGACAACGATGTCCATATTTATGGGAGGACGAACACCTGCGTGTTTGAGCACAACGGAAAGAAAATTAAACTGATTCCCTCTCTTTGTGAGTGCACTTCTCCTAGATCTCTTAGTGAGTTCGACGGAGAAACTAGATCTCTTTGTGAGATCTAGATTTCGTCCAATTTTATTGTGTTGAGATCCGATTTTGAAGATAAAGAGGTGAGTGGAATCATAGCAACGAAAAATCCTTAGATTTTTAGCTCTTCCCTTCCCCTCCTCTTGTTGCCGCAGATCCCCTTGGAGTCGTCCAAGCTGCAGGCCTGCAAAGCTCCTCCCGCCGGCCAACCCTCCGCCCAGCAGCCCGCCAACCTCCTGCAAGACCCCTTGCCGACGACCACCCTTGAGCCCCTACCGCTGGCCCCTCTCTCCCTCCAATTTTGAATTTCCCTCATTAATGACTTTCCTAATTAAGTCAAATTAAATTAGGGAATTAATTAAGGGGAGTTACAATCTTTTGAAATTCAAATTCCCTCCTAATTTTATTTAAATTAGGGAGTTACATGAGGCAATTAAAATCTGAAATAAAAAAAAATCATATTTTGATTAATTACTTGTGGTCCCCACCTACTTAAATCTCAAACCTCTCCCCTCTCTACATGGCCGGCCCTCCCTCATCTCTACCCCCTTTTAATTTTCTTTAATACACTATTAACCCCTTCCCTCCTAATCATAATTTCAAATTCAAAATTCTGAAATTGAAATTAAGAGCACGCCAATTTCGGAAATCTGAATTAAATCTCAGATTTTGAGCTTTTCTCCCCATAGCTCCACCCGCCCCTAGCCCCTCTCCAACCCGTGACCCTCCTCCCTCCACTTGCTCACGGCTTGCTCTCTCATCTCCCATCTTTGTCTTCATCACTCACTACCACTATGCATGGCGGACCCCGAATTTGAATGGGGGTTTGTGTTCGACGCTCACGGTAATCTTGACATCCAACAATTGCGGTTCTTCTACACGGGATTTGATTCCGACGATGACACCGTTGGAGCTTACTTGGATCGGATCCTACCGACCCTCATACACGTCATCGACAGACAAAGTCCAGACTACGAGTGGACCATTGGCGGCCGCCCACCCGCTCCTCCAGTTCCGGCTTCTTCCCCGGCGACGAGTCCTCTCGGTATCACCTGTCTACTAGTGGCATCGCTAAGTCTACTTACGATCCTCCTCCGCTAGCCACCACTTTCAAGAACGAGTGAAGGGATTCAAGGTGAATGATCTAGATTTAAATTTGAGGCTATGTTATCATTAGCTATTTGCATTACATAAATCTTTAGTGGTTATTTTGCAAGTTCCTGTAATCTCTACATGTAATCTATTGCCATTGCTTATTCTATTAACGTCATTTTCTTAAACTCAAACTTGAGCAAACAAAGAGTTATTTAGTAGCAAGGTAAAATTCATCGCTTCTATTAATTTCTCAAAGGCAATTCTTGTTCACCGCATGTTGTTTCACATCAGAATTCTGATCTCATTATAACTTTCATTTGTTGTTAGCTGTAGTCGTTTGAAATACTGCATGTTATCATTATAACTTTCATTTGTAGTTGGCTGTAGTCATCTGAAATACTAGTTATCTGTGAAAGCATAATTGATTATACTAGTAGGGATTTGGTTGAGATAAAATTGTTGGTCTGCCAATATTTTCATTTTAGCATTTAAATGGAAACCATATCAACATAGATTTATTCCTTTTCAATAAACTTTCCCATTTTGCACAACATATGATTGCCTTTCTCCCTCATGCTTTCACATTTATTTCAAGTGCATTTTCAGCTTGAACATTAAGCTTGTTGCATGCATATTTGAAGTGCTTTTTCAGCTTAAACTTTTAAGCTGGATGGTACTTATGATTGTGGTTAAAGTTCTTGAATGAAGTTAGAATTGCCATTTGAAATAAAATGACACGTTATATGCTTCTGCATGCTTTTTCACACCCTGCCATAGGCATGCACATGGCATACAAGCTCTCAAGATCAAAGCTCCTTGGAGGAAGCCATTGGGATCAACTTCATAAGGCTGCCCAGATTAAATTCTCAAGACTTCCTGGACCATATGTTTCAATATAATACTCTCACAGAAAGCAAGCCGACTAGTATTGGTGATCTTCCGCTTGGAAGATTTACGTCTAGTTTACTTAGCCTAGGTTGAACTGTATCCCCCTTCTAGGAGGATTTATGGATATATGACGTCTCGACTCAAGATCAGCCTTTTAGCAAGTCTCCTGAGTTGCCACCCATCATTTCAAATAATACATAACAATCTGCTCGAACTAGCTGGCTACCATTGCCTTCCTTGTCGTTGATCAGATTCTCCTCTAGCTATCTTGGGGTCCTCTTGGGACCTTCTTCTTGGATACTGTCTTTATTGATGCCCTCCTTGAACAGCTCGCCTTTCTCAATGGCTCCTCTACATCAACTTCTTTCTAGCCATCTCTCTTAGTGCATTCCTTGGACGCCTCGTCAACTTTCCTAAGGAAGTTAGCCTCCTCAACAAATCACCCTCCTCGCCGATTCTAGGAGCTTGGCTTCCACAATGAATCCTAAGAAGTCGGCCCCTCAACAACTTCGCCATGTCGCCCTCCTTGGCATCTCGTCTAGCTTGACCACTTCACTAAGTCAGCCTCTTTTAATTGATACTATGCTTCTTGTTGACATCTCCATGTTAGCCTCCTTTGTGCCTCCTCTAGCTTGGCCTCCCCAGCAAATCAGCCTCCTTCAATCGAAACCCCCTCTCATCCACTTCTTCAAGATGGCTACTTCTCATCAAATTGTCCAATTTAGCCTCTTTGGCAACTCTTTTAATTGGGCCTCCCTTGCAAGTTAACCTCACCCAAAAAATCAACTATTTTGCCCGACATTAGTGGCATTATTTCCTTTCATCTATCCACATAATTCTGGCCTTATCATAGAGCTTAACATATTTAAAGAACATTCCACTCGGCATTGATAACATCTGAGGAACACTAGAACAAAAATTTCTTAAAAAATGAAAAAAATAAATAAGTTACCAAAGTAAGAATTTTCTTTAATACTTAACCAAGTTTTCATAACCACACTAGACTTCGCTGATCGACCATGCATGCCAGCACCAGAAGATTTTGAAATAAAGTAACTCGCCATCTACATAATTCTCCTCATGGCTCCATTTGCCTAGCGCTATTGACATTCACCTTATGGCACGTTTGTTTAGCTCTATCAGCTCAACTTGGACGTTGACATGATTACATTCATTGCCATTAAAGCCAAAACCATCACATAAGCTGCAGCCACTATCCCAAAGATGCCAAGCAAGTTGACCTTCACTTTATTTTCTACTAGCAGGGGATCATCTCTTGCCACCCAAATTGGCAAAAGAACATCTGACGCAATGCAAAGGAACTCTCATGTCATCACCAATAATGCTAACTATTATGTAACTTATTCAGTTTTCCATTTCATTTTTTCTTAACAACTTCCAATAAGTTGGTCAATTGTTCATGCCATCATGACTAGGAAACACAGTACTTTTTTATGCCTGCAGGTTAGTCTACCCAACATGCCAAGAGCTTTTGGCTTGCCTTGTCTTACAAATTTTGATTTCTAAAGCCACCATGACTAATTACATAGGTTGCCTGAAAAAGAAAAAGATAGGAGGTTCTCTATTTCTCTTCCATCCATCAATTGTAGAGTCAACTATTGTTTTATTGATGGTTCTGATGAGACAATTATTGGATGGTGTTGTGCCTTGCCTACAAGCCAACCTAGCCCCTTTTCCCAAATGGTTCCATGCCAACCAACAAATCAGCCAACCTGGCATGAAACGATACTTGCAAATTCATTCAATTCATTAGGCCTTGCTATCCATTCCTAATCCATTCTTGACATGAAAGTAGGTTCCAATAGGAAGGAAACACTACCAGCTGGCCCTAATTGGACTTTGGAAATCAACCAAAGTTCCTAAATATTTTCACACCACATAAAGATTGTACTCGACAACTTATTGAGATTAGAGCTCTCATAAGAGGAACCCTTATGGACTTGATGAATAGATGTGATACCATCCTAACAAGCAAGTCGCTCAGCTTTGGTGCTCTTTCACTCAAGATTTTCTTTTGCTATGCTACTTCCTGAGCCTCCCTAGGAGGTTTGATTAGATATGGTTATTTGATTCTAGATCAAATCCCAATTAATTCTCCAATATCTTCTCTTTCTTCTCCCACAATTAAGAATTTTCTTTAACCAATTGGTACCTTCTTTTTCTTTTCCTCCCTCATCATTGCTCATGGTCTCTGGTAGCTACTTAATGACGTTTTCTCGATAATCCACCCTTATTGGTATATTCCCTAGAAGAACTTTCCTTCCTTGACAACTCCCTAGAAAGTCATTCTTATCAACACCGTCCTATTTGGTATTTGACAATTTTCTCCAAGTTGTTCCTTGTGATTCCTTCCTTGGGGACCTCGTTGACTTCCTCTAGGGAAGTCAACATTCTCAACATTTTTCTCTCCTTGCCGACACTAAGAGCTTTGCCTCCGTAATGACTTATGAAATTCGTCTCTTCAAGTCAGGCCTCTTGGAGTCTTCTATAAGTATGCCTTCTCAGTGTCTTCTTTAGCTTGACCTTCCTCAACAAGTCAGCCTCCTTTAATCGAAACTCGACCCTCATAAACTTCTCAAATTCTTCCTATTTGGTGCCTCCTCTAGTATCACTTTTGTGATAAGTTGGACCCTAAACTTGATCCCTGTCCGACTTTCACAATAAGTCGGGTTCCTCTAACTTGATCTCCCCATCAAATATGTCTCCTTCGACCAAAGCTCAACCCCTTGCCAACTTCTCCAAATTGGTGTTTCCTCATATTTGGCCTCCCCAACAATTTCGCCTCCCCAGCTAATCATCCTCCTTTGATGAGAACTCAGTCCCTTCACCAGGTTCCTCGAGTTTGCCCTATTGTCGGCTTCTCCAAATCGACCTCTTCTGTCTTATCAACTCGAGACATCCCATCAAGCCTTTAATACTATTTCTTTTGATCTAATCATTCCTATTGTGATACATGCTCATCGTACATAGCCGACTCATTATTTACATTAATAACTTAGTCATATTTACAATTTCACTAGAATAGGTCGTCCCCTCATCGTATTCACCGAGTTGGCCTTGTTGGTGACTTCTCCGAGTCAGTCTCCTTTGTCTGGTCAACTCGAGACATCCCATCACCTATGTGGGCTCCAAAAATTCGACCTCGGCCTCCGCCTGCTGCTGTTTTTTGCTTTTTCTTTCGGTGAGTGAGTTTTAATGGAACAAGTTCTGGGGTAAATTTTGGAAGGTGGATGGGTTTGTAAATAAGACACTACCCAGAGATTTCGTCCTCATTTTGTAAGGACTTTATGATCTGAGTTCTGATTTCCTATAGGTGCAAGCCCCTATAGTTAATTACCCCTCCCGATAACGAGAGAGAACTTTCGATTAAGGCTAGTCATCAATCAGATACGTATAAATATGTGTTATCTGGCATATAGTAGCAGCATTGGGCTTAGGGTGATTGAGAGGTTTGAAGATTTGAAAATTGAAAAAGTTTGATATTTAAAGTAGAAATTTTCACCATTTTACACTTAAAGCGGATGGTGGGGGAATGGATGATGAACCCGATCAAGATCCCATGAATCTGTCGTCCCGGGCCATCATGGACTCTGGTTTACTTAGTAAGAGGAGGTAGTCGACCCAACCTGACAGAAGGATCCTTATCGACAGCTATGGGTTGCTTCGTCCAAGGGGACCTTGTAGACCTGAGGTGAATGTTTGTTTAAGGGGACAAATTTGAATCCACCTTAGCTGACAGAGGGCTTTATGCCCTATCGATTATATCCTATTGATTCATATCTCAAGGATTTGATGCCACTAAGGAACGTATTGGCTCTGGCCATAACCGGTATTTCGTGGTGCCATTTGGCGGCAAAATCACCAGGTTCAGAGAGCCCCGGGTCATAACCGTTTATCCTGCGGTGCCATTTGGTGGCAAAATGATAGGAAATACTTGGGATCAAGTATTTCCTATGTGTCTCTAGTGCAAATCTCCTCGCCAAATTTTGTCCCGCACAGGAAAACAGTGAAAAATAGCGGAAAAGTGGGGAAAAACTGAGAGAAAACGTAGGAAATCAATAGCAAATGATTGTATTCCACTAGTAGATGCAAGAGACAAGTAAGATACAACTTTCCTTCGATTCGAGAGGAAGGAAAAACTCTCCAAATCTCTAGCCGTAGTCTAGAGCCCAAGAACAAGAAAACCTAGATCTCAACAATGTTCAAAAATGCAAGATAATACCTCATTCACACCCAAAACTCCTAATTAACCATAAAGGAGTTTTACAAAATGTCTAAACAGCCCCTCGCATTCAAAATTTCCCTCCCAAAAATCTTCCCTGGCCCCCGTCGGCTTCGCTTCGCCCGCTCGGTTCCACCTGCTGCTCGCGGTTCCGTCGCGAGTAGACATGGACCGGTCCAGCCGGCCCCTCCTGGGCCGGCGTAATATTACCGCCCTCCCAAAGAATCACCTTGTCCTCAAGGTGAAAATCAGGAAACTGCTGTTTCGTCTTCTCATATGGTTCCCACGTGGCCTCGTAGTCAGGAAGGTTCTTCCACTGGATCAACACTTCCTTAGTTTTATCTTCTTTCTGGCGCACCCCTTTTAGCTCCATAGGTTCTAAAATCACCTCTAAGTCCTCAGTCAGGGTTGCTGGTAGCTCAGAATTGGCGGTGTACTCCCCAATGGCCTTTCTCAATTGTGACACGTGAAAAACTGGATGTATAGTTGCCGATGGAGGTAGTTTCAATCTGTATGCTACTGACCCAATCTTCTCCAGCACTTCATATGGCCCAAAGTACCTTGGAGCCAGCTTTTCATTCCTCCTATTGGCAACTGTCTTCTGTCTATATGGTCGGAGCTTCAGAAACACCCTCTCCCCTGCTGCAAACTGTATGTCCTTCCTATGCCCATCCGCTTGCTTCTTCATAATTTGCTGTGCTCTCGGTAGATGCCTCTTTAGCTCTTCAAGTACTCGATCTCTCTCCTCTAAGTACTCTTCTACTGACGACACAGGAGTGCTGCTACTCCCAAAATGCACCAAGTGTGGAGGATCCCTTCCGTACAGTACTTTGAATGGCGTCATCTGTGAAGCTGAGTGAAAAGAGGTGTTGTACCAGTATTCTGCCCATGATAGCCATTTGGCCCACAACTTAGGTGTCTCTGACACAAAACATCTCAAGTAGGTTTCCAAACTCCTGTTAACCACCTCCGTTTGGCCATCTGTCTGTGGGTGATAAGTGGTGCTCCTTTTCAAAACTGTTCCTTGTAACCTGAACAGCTCCTTCCAAAAGTGACTGAGGAACACCTTCTCTATCGGACACGATTGCCTCTAGTACCCCATGCAACCTGACAACCTCTCTGATGAAGGCTGAAGCCACTGTTATTGCGGTGTAAGGATGTCGGAGGGGAATAAAATGAGCATACTTGCTCAGTCTATCCACCATCACCAGGATCACTGTGAAGCCTTCTGAGCGGGGCAACCCATCTATGAAGTCCATGGATATTTCCTCCCACACTTGTCCTGGTAACGCCAACGGCTGTAGTAGCCCCCCTGGTGACATAGCCATGTATTTGTTCCTCTGACAAATCTCACATCTGGCCACCATCTCCTCTACATCTCTATGCATTCCCTTCCAATAAAGCTCAGCAGCAATCCTCCTGTAGGTCTTCTGCACCCCAGAATGACCACCAACCGCGCTCCCATGAAATTCTTGGAGTATGTTTGGGATGTGGATAGAAGTCCTGGGCATCATGAACCTCCCTTGATACAGCAATCTGCCCCCTTCTACTGAGTACCCTGGGTGGCTATCACCTTCCCTTAATAAATCAGCCCTGATATTTTCCAACCCCTCTTTTTTTTTTTACTCTTTGACAGATAGAATGGATTCCGCGACAACAACTTCTAAGGCGATACCATATGAGGGAAAAGCAATGTGGCTCTTTCTATTGCTAGTGCTTGACTGCCTTAGTTTACTGGTGTAAGTAAAGACTTTTCTTCAGCTGGGGTGATGCCTGTGAGGGGGCATTCCAATCGGTGAAGAAGGAGCTGCAGATGAATCTTACTCTATCAATTCCGATTGAATCGACATCGGAGATGAATTTGGAAAATCATCAATCTTTTGAGCTCTCTACTTTGATTGCCGCCCAATCTAACATCAAAGGAACAGACACACCCACTGTCTGTAGTTCACCCAAACATCTGGACAAGGCATCAGCAGTTTTATTTTCCCCGCCTGGTCTGTACTGAATTTCAAAGTCATACCCCAGCAATTTTGAAAGCCACCGCTGATGCTCTTCAGTCACCATCCGTTGCTCTAACAAGTACTTCAGGCTCCTCTGATCAGTCCTGACAATAAAGTGTCTGCCCAATAAGTAAGGTCTCCACTTCTGGATGGCCAGTACAATAGCCATCAGTTCTCTCTCGTAGACAAACTTCAGTCTAGCCCGGGATGACAGTACTTGACTGAAGTAAGCTATGGGTCTGTGGTTCTGCATCAACACTGCTCCCAATCCATAGCCTGAAGCATCTGTCTCCACCACAAACACCTGATTGAAGTTCGGCAGAGCAAGCACTGGCACTGTCGTCATGGCCTTCTTTAGCTTCTCAAAAGCCTCTGAAGCTGCTTCTCCCCATAAAAAATTGTCCTTCTTCAACTGCTCTGTCAGTGGCCACGCTATAGTGCTGTATCCCCTCACGAACCTCCTGTAGTATCCTGTCAATCCCAAGAATCCTCTGAGCCCCTTCAAGGTCTTGGGTTGAGGCCATGCCAGCATTGCCTCTATCTTGGACTGATCTGCAGCCACTTCCTCCTGGGATATCACATGCCCCAGGTACTCCACCCGTGCCTGAGCGAAGTCACACTTCTTGAAGTTGGCCTTCAGCTGATGCTCCCTCAACACACCCAACACCACTCTCAGGTGCTCTAGGTGTTCCTCCTCAGTCCTGCTATAAATTAGTATGTCATAAAAAAATACCAACACAAACCTGCAGAGGTGTGGCTTGAAGATCTGGTTCATCAAGGCCTGGAATGTGGCAGGTGCGTTGGTGAGGCCAAAAGGCATCACCAGAAATTCGTAGTGGCCCTCATGAGTCCTGAAGGCCGTCTTCTGCACATCTTCCTTCCTCATCCGAATTTGGTGATAGCCTGACTTCAGATCGACCTTAGTGAACAAGGCTGCTCCATGTAGCTCATCCATCAACTTGTCAATCACCGGGATAGGAAACTTATCAGGCACAGTCTCCTTGTTGAGAGCTCTATAGTCTACACAAAACCTCCAACTCCCATCCTTCTTTTTCACAAGCAGAACTGGATTAGAGAAAGGGCTCACACTGGGCTGAATGATCCCTCATTCTAGCATTTCTCCTACAAGTTTCTCAATCTCATCTTTCTGCACCTGAGGGTATCTGTAAGGCTTCACACTGATAGGAGATACTCCCTCTTTCAGGATAATCTGGTGCTCCTACTCTCTGTCAGGTGGTAGTCCCACCGGAGGTTGGAACACATCCTCAAATTCCTGCAGAAGAGGCTGAACCAACGTGGGAATGAGCTTTTCCTCCCCCTCCTGCTCCTCCAGGCTCTGCAGCTCCACAAGGAATCCTCCTCCTTCTTCATGGATGATTTTCGCCATTGATCTGAGTGACACTCCAGCTCTGGACAATCCGGGTTCCCCTTTTAGCTTCACCCTCTTCCCCTCCACAATCAGCTCCATCACCATGGTCCCCCAGTTCACCTTGGTTTCACCCAAGGTCTGTAGCCACTTCATGCCCATAATGACATCTGTGCTACCCAACTTCAGGGGTAGGAAGTCCTCTACCACCCTGATCTCCTGTAGTCTCATCTCCACCCCTTTGCAGATTTCGGTGCTGGCCTCAATCTTTCCTGTCCCCATCATCACCCCATAACTGCCACCTGGGTGGATATAAAATTGTGGGTTGCCCCACTGTCAATCAGGATCACTACCTCCCTCCCAAGGATCTTCCCCTTCACCTTCATCGTATAGCTAGGAGTAAATCCCAACACATAATTGAGGGAGACCTCGGCTACCTCCAACTGCGGATCAATCTGTTCCTCCTCAGAATCCTCACACTCTTCAGGCGCCTCGTCTATATAGATGGTGAGAGCCCGAAGGGCGCGATGTTTGCACCTGTGCCCTGGAACAAACTTCTCCTCACATCTGAAACAAAGGCCTTTGGCCCTCTTCTCTTGCATCTCTTCCTCAGTCAACTTTTTGAAGCTTCCAGCAGATCTGGTCACCCCGCTCTTCTCCTTTCCACTCTCCCTAGGAACGCTTGGGCTTGACCCTTTTGGAGCCAAGTAAGTGGTAGTTGTCCTGGTGGGACCTCCTGAGTGGTTGTTTCTCCAATTTCGGACGTTGGTCTTCTGATTCTCCACCAACTGGGCCAATTCCATCGCCTCCCTTAGGTCTCTTGGTCTCATGACCTTCACAGCATCTCTAATTTCTGGTTTGAGGCCCTTCATAAAATTTCCCCCCAAAGTACTGTTTGAGAGGCCTTCCATGTCTCCCACTAAACTCTCAAATTTCTTCCTGTATTCCTCCACTGTTCCCTCCTGAGTGAGGGCGTAAAACTGTTCTGATATCTCCCATGGGCTGCTCCCCCCTGAATCTCTCCCTGATAGCCTCCTTGAAGTCCCTCCAGGACCTCACCGGTTCCCACTTATCCATGTACTTGAACTAGGCAAATGCCTCCCCTTCCAAGCACATACTAGCAGCCATCAATCTCTCCTCCTCCATCAGGCCGTTCACTGCAAAATACCTCTCCACCTTGTGGATCCACTCATCCACATTTCCCTCCTCGAATACTGGCATTTTCAGCTTCCTGGCCATCGTGTCCACCCCGTATGCCCTATTCCCCCCATGGCCTCCTCTGTCTCAAGCTATGGGGTCTTCCCAAGTTCTCATTTCTCCATATCGGGGCTCATCCTCCCTCCTTGGCCTCCGGTAGCCATCTTCCCCTCGTGCCCCGCCATGGTGGTTATAGATCCCCCACGGCCGGTCCACTAGGTCGGGCCTCCGACGTCGCCAATCATCTTCTCTTCCTTCCCGGAAGTTTCTCATTCTGTCATGTTCTTCTCGCCTGATGGACTCCCGAGGTGGCATCCTCCCGTTGTTGTTAAGCAGTTCCACCTCCTCTTCCTCTTCTGGATTCACCTTCTCCTTACCCTTGCTCCCACTACCTTCTCCTCTTTCCTCCGCTGCACCGCCCGTGCTTGCCCTTCCAACTTCTTCATCATCTCCTCCAAGGCCATGAATTTCCCTTCCACATTCTCGCTAAATGTGGCCATCTTCTCCTCCAGATCCGCCTTAAGTTGACCCATCTCGGTCTCCAAGACTTCTACCCGCTTAGATGCCATGGAACCCAACGAGATGCCTCCGGATCCACCAAAAATCTGCGAAAATCTACAGCGAAACAGTGGAAAAAACAGCCCTCCACCGCCCGGATCTCGCTCTGATACCAATTTGATAGGAAATACTTGGGATCAAGTATTTCCTATGCGTCTCTAGTGCAAATCTCCTCGCCAAATGCTGTCCCGCACAGGAAAACAGTGAAAAACAGCGGAAAAGTGGGGAAAAACTGAGAGAAAACGTAGGAAATCAATAGCAAATGATTGTATTTCACTAGTAGATGCAAGAGACAAGTAAGATACAACTTTCCTTCGATTCGAGAGGAAGGAAAAACTCCCGTAGTCTAGAGCCCAAGAACAAGTAAACCTAGATCTCAACAATGTTAAAAAATGCAAGATAATACCTCATTCACACCCAAAACTCCTAATTAACCATAAAGGAGTTTTACAAAATGTCTAAACAGCCCCTCGCATTCAAAATTTCCCTCCCAAAAATCTTCCCTGACCCCCGTCGGCTTCGCTTCACCCGCTCGGTTCCGCCTGCTGCTCGCGGTTCCGTCGCGAGTAGACATGGACCGGTCCAGCCGGCCCCTCCTGGGCCGGCGTAACACAAAACCACCGGTTAGAGGACACGTACCACGTCTTTATTGGCAATAGATTATTTGAGAATGGATCCTAGCGATATTTTCGATTAGGCACTAACTCTTTGTGAGCTGAAGTTATGTTTGAATTTATCCACCTCGACAAACTGTTGCGGAGGATGGATGTATTTTACTTTAAGTATTGTATGATTGATTTCAATTTTAAATATTTTTGGATTTTTGGAAGTTTGGATTTTCGGATGCTCGAGTGGCATTTGAAAATATTTGTGAACCCCTCTAGTTGAGATAAACATTCAACACGGCCATCATCGGGGTGTTTGGGGGCATTTTCATTTGATTAAACTTTGTCGACCATATCAACTTGCTGATAGGGGATCGAGTTTAGTAGGCTTTATGCCTTTGTTGAGAAATTCTCATTGTTATAGTTCTTGAAGACCTAATATGAATGTATTTAAGACAAATATACTGGTCGCCGCAACTGTATATTTGTTTGATGGTTCGACCCTATCGACTCCTATTGATTGGCATAGAAGGATCAGGTTCGAACTTGAATTCACTTATTGACCCGCGCAGCATCCCTAGACGTCACGTGTGTACTAATAACACGCTCGCCGGGGCCCATGCATGTGTTTGGAAGGAATTTATAATTATTTGTTGAATCTTGTCGACTCTTATTAACCTGCTTAGGAGGATCGAGTTCAACTTTATTGACCCGCGCAGCATCCCTAGGCGTCACGTGTGTACCAATAACACGCTCGCTAGGGCCCATGCAAGTTCGGATTGTATTTTCCCCTTTAGTATACCTATGTGTATACAAATTATGGTGCACGTGCAGGGACATTTTTGGAATAATTGTGAGACGCCTTCTGTCCGCTTGCATGAATGTTACGGATCCGGTGGCGTGAAGTAACAGCTTCTGGTTCAGTTATTTGCTGCTTTGTACAGGTAGACTGTCGTGCACTACTTGCATGATTTGCATAGGTAAATTGTAGTGCACTATCTAATCTTCTGCTTTTGGTTGTAGATGTCTGCATTTATTACATGACATTCGCCTTTGCTCGTAGATGACACTTTGCATACACGAGAATCTTCCTACGACAGGTTGTAGGAATTTTGATTTGTTGTAGCCCTATATCTTTACTCGCAGAGAACATGTGTACTTGTATCAACAGAGGATTTGCTGCACTTACTACATAATCGCTAGTATTATCCACAAATAATTTCGTCGATCATCATAGCTCCCAAGGAATAGTTGTGTTTGTCTACAAGTGAGCCGACCTCAATTGTAGTGATATCACAACCTTAATTGTATACCACTTGAGTGTATTTGTCTTCCATTGGATGGTTGTTAGCTGTAGAGACGCCACAATATCCTTGCTAAAACAGTTTATAGGTGCTTTGCATATGAAAGAGATTTCCTACGTTGACTTGTAGGAGCTCACATCTATCATCTATTTCTCCCAACATATTGATTGTGAGCACATTTATGCAATTATTGCATGCTAATCATCATAGCTTGCTGAGATTTGATATATTTGCTCATGCCTCATGTATGCTTTGTGTGTTTGGATTCGCCACATGTCACTTATCAACTATTTTGTTCGTAGGGAATTCGTGTATTTGTTGGATACTTGATTGGCATTGACTATGAGAGTATCCCCATAATCATTGTATGTTGTGATGCGATTGTTGCTTACAAACGAGTTAGTATAGTAGTCTGTGAGCCATCTGATGTTGAATGTGTATTCACCGCCTCAAGCGGACCTATCACACTTGTAGAGCACATATCATTATTGTTTGTAGATCGATTTGATTGAATGCTCCGAGAGTTGCTTCAATTCAGTCATTCCTCTTATGTGTACATTTGAGATCCTTTAACTGTGTATTTTCTTGGAATCAAATTGTTGCTAATGATAGGGACACTAGTGCATTTCTTTATGCTCACTTGTAAGATTGATGTAAGTGCCACACATCTTTCCTTGTGTATGCTCTATATATGCTTATGTATGCATTCACAACTATGTCATAAGATCTTCATTTGTAAATAATGCATCACAATTGTGTGAAGGAGCCATCATATTCATTGGGAGTCTCTGTCATATTTTTCATTTGAATTCAAGTTGGGTCTTCTCCTTGCATTGTGACCTACTTAACTCAAGTTATTAGTGTTCAAATTTGATTTAAAATATTTGATTATTTATCCAAATTTGGATTTAGTTCATTTTTAGATTGAAATCAAGTCCAAACTATTGTCATTCGAGTTTAAATCTTGTTCATGTTCAAGTTCTGTGCATTTGTTCAAGTCAAGTTCGAGTCCTCAAGTCCTCTGTATGAGTTCAAGTTCAAATGCATGTCCTCTGTTGTCCTTTGAGTTCTTTCAAGCTCAAATGTCAGTTCCATGCGTTCAATCAAGTTCATTTGATGTTCAATTTCATTTCATTGTTCATTTAAGTCTTTTGTTGTCCTTTGAGTTCAAATAAGTCCAGGTACAGTCTTGCATTTACCTGAAATTTTGGCAGCCTCCCGGTGTCTCCCCCGTTTAGGGGAAAATTACGGGAAACTGGGCCTTTCCCACCACGCTAAGAAAAGCGTGTATGATAGGTGTCCTCGAAACGAGGACACCACGGTCTATATTTTTTGATCCCCCACCACGCTATGAAAAGCGTGTATGGGTCTTCGACACCTGTTGCAAAGAAAAAATAGTTATTTCCCCGCAAGCGAGTACTTATGGGTATCCCAACTTCATTGTACGCATCACACCGAGTTCCCATCCCACCACGCTAAGAAAAGCGTGTATAGACGATTTTCCGGTGCGCTACGAACTCTGAAGAAAGGACTTTAGGTGATTACCCGCTTTGTTGCAAGCCTCGCGACACAATTCCTCCCACCACACTAAGAAAAGCGTGTATATGTGGTTGTTTTGTCGCATTGCAAACATCGAAAACGGGTTCTCGAAGTTTTGAGGGTTTAGAAATTATACCTTGATGACCGACACACATGAGAGCACGTAGATTGAGGCAAGAGAAAAGGAGGTTTCTCTTTCATCACTTCATTTTTTTATTAATTATAATTAATAAAAAATTAATTGTTTTCATTAATTGAGATTAATTGTAAATAATAACAATTAATTATCATTAATGATAATTAATTAATATTAAAAATAACTAATTATAATAAATTATGATTAACACCCAATTAATCATAATTAATTACGATTAATTATATTTATTAATAATTAATTATAATTTGCTAATAACTGATTACAATTACTTATAATTAATAACAAATAATTGTAAATAATTATAATTAATATTTAATGAACAATATTTACATATGATTTAAACTGGATTAAGGCAAAATTAAGATAGAATTTAAGCAGGATTTATTCTAAATCCTGTTTAAATCTCATAGAGAGTTAAAACCCCTTTTTCATCTCTCTAATTCGGCATCTTTACGGGATCTGGCCGAAGAAGAGTGCGAATGGGGGAAAGTTACCTTCACTATAAACGAGCTCCTGTTGTTACTTCCGATCCAACAGAGAAGGGAACGTCGTGGAAGGAGGAGGAGAAGGGTTTCAGCTAGGTAGGTCTTTCTCCCTCTCTCTCTCTCTTTGTTTCTCTCTCTCGATCGGAGAAGCAAAGGGTAGAGGCGTTAGGTCGGGAGGAGTTCGATCGAACTGGATAGAGGAAGAGGTCGGTCCGTTGAAGCAGAGACAGTGAGGTGGTTCGGTCGGATTTGAGAAGATTTGGCCTCGGCTTGGATGAATCTTGTGTGAGATTCGGCTAGGGCAGAGGGAATCGAGGGAAGTGTGGAGGTCGGAGGAGGAAGGGAGTTCGGGATTTTCGCATATGTGGAAGCAGACCCGAATGCTCTATTTGGCTTGGTATTTAACGACATCGAAGACCTGCGATCGAGGTGCTGTAGAGTCGCGGGTTACCTAGGAAGCGATCGTGGATGGCGCCTAATCGGCGCGATTTTGGCAGGATTCGAGGATCCGATGGTTTTGAGGTATGTATGCGGGATTTCTACTTTGCTTTCTTCTCCCTTTGGTTCCTTTGGGTATAACATGAGGGTCAACAACCTGCTTATCATTTACCTTAGTAACTCTTTGTCATGTTTACAATTTCATTAGAATAGGTCGTCCGCACTACTTGTGTTGCCTTTTTATGTCATTCTCAGGGTCGAAACATTAGCTTCCACCTGACAGGTGATCTTCTCTCAACTCATCATGTGAACCACGTCTTGTACTGCATCTAGGGATGATTGTGTATGATCTGCTCGTCGTCCACCTTAGCACTGCTTATAAGCACGATATTGCCTATAAATACCCCATTTCTCTCCTTTGAGAGGGTTTTTATTATTTATTTTTACTTTGTTAAGGCCCAAACTCCTGTAAAAAAGGAAAGGAGTCATCATTCTTAATCACCAATGCTAGGGTGGACCTTCTATATACCATGTACTTATATCCTTTCTAATGGACTTCATCCTTTTGATGTATTGTGGACATAGGCTATAAAGCCGAACCATACACAGTGGACTTCGTATGTCATTTTTCTGTATCTCTACCTCTTCCTCTACAGAAACGTATCTTCACTCATTAGAGGCCCACCGATGTCATCTCCACAAACTATTCACTGGCTTTACCTCCTTGATACTTTTCTCCTCCAAGCCAGGAGGTAGCTCAGGCTGAAGGCTTTTGCCCTACTCTCTGGTGCCACAGGATGTTATCCTTGTGGTGGAACAATTCTTGCTCTTCATAGTAGTCAACATATATGATAATTTGTGTTATTCAGAAGAGTTAAAGAATTGAATTGATCTTCAAAATCTTGTTATGATTTCTAGAGGTAGAATATATACTTTGTAGTATACTGCATGCTTGATCATGTTGTTTGCCACTACATTCACAATTTTATTCAGTACGGGTACAATGTTAACTAAGCTTTCGTGCATAACCTATAAATTTAATCATGTGGTCCCAATATTGGAAAAATATTTTAGTTTACATCAGACAGCCAGATTTTGGAATATTTAACCTTCCACAATAAGGAAGAAATTACATGGATGGGTCTTTTGAACTATTGTGGTATGTGTTTTTAATTTACGAAATCAAAATACTTCAAAAAAAGAAAAGAAAAACTTTTTCTGCTTGAATGAAAAAGTAACCGAATTGGCATGACATCATCACCACTGCGGGCAAGGCATTTTGCAAATAATACGATTATATCAAACTCTAATTTAATAACTACTTTAATATAAAGAGAAGCAGTTGATTTAAGAGACCTACATAGGAGTTGTGGATTTGTGCATTCTACTTAGTTTATAAACAAGTAAATTACTTGAACATATAGATGGAAAAGGAAGAGGAAGTCAGTATTGAATTTTAAAACTATATCCAACTCGTCATATTCATTCATATCTACTTTACAAATCACCATTTGAGATGAATGGAGGAATGTTCAATCATACGAAATTTATGATTCACAATATGATTACATGTGGCATCTATAATTTGAATATTGCAGTTACATTTAGAATAAAATGATGTTGATTCACTTTTAAAGTTACTAATTGCGTTCTATCTTGTTACGTTCTTAAATCTCTATCTTAATAGGATCACTTTCTTACATTTTCAAGTGACTCTCGATCTGCTGGATATCTTAAACTTTATTACAGTAAATATGTTGGGTTTAACTAACTAATTGTGCAGGTTTGTGTGGCCACGTGATCTTTGCTATGTGCGCTACTGGAGACGTAATGATGATGGGAGTTATGGTGAGTCTTTTAATTGTTTCCCCACCTTTCCTTTTCTTTTTGCGGACACATTCTTTTAGTATAAAAGGTCTTTTATTTTTATTCATTTGTGCAGTTGTGTTATTTCGGTCTAGGGAGCATCCGAATTGCGGTCCACAACCAGGATTTGTTAGGGCCCATATTGAGAGTAACTTCCATTTTACCTTCATAATCTAATGTTAAGGGCTTTGGCAAATTTATGCCTGAAACTGTTATTTGCAATAATTTGTTTATTTTGCTTTGTTTCTTCTTTTTGTGTAGGCGGTGGATTCAAATTTTCTCCTCTAAAATCACGAAACGGGAGAACTCGAACGCAAGTACAACATCTCATGCAAATTGATTTGAAAGGATGGGGTGTTGGATATTTTCCATCATTTCAGCAACATTGTTTGCTTCAGATGTTGAACAGCGTAGCTGGTACTGCTTGTCTCCACTAGTAGCCCAATTTTGAAGTTTATACTTCTAATATAATTGATCAAACAACAGTTGAGACCTTTAGCATTATTGTTTTAATTGTTTTTCTTTCCATTTTAGCCATCTTCTTGGTCGCTCAAACACCTTCAATGCTCTAATTGTTAAAAGGATACTTATTTTTCTATGCCTTAGTAATGGATGTATTTGTTCATGCTGCATCTTGATGAATATTCCTTTTTGTCATTTGAAAATTTGTTTCATCTTCTGTAGGATTGCGTGAATGGTTTTCCCAAACAGATGAAACCCACACAGTCCCAAGTTTACCAGTTATGATGAGTATTGCGTCGGATTCAGTTTCTTCCAAGAAGGGAAGGAGAAGCGAGGACAACTCTATGCAGTCAGTTCCTTTGGATCAATTGCATTCTGCTGGTGGAAATTCTGTATTATTGGATGAAGAATCTGACGAGGATGAAGATTACCAAAGTCCTGAGCCTGAAGACGAGGTTGGTAGACTTCAAGTTTATAATGCATTTTTTTTCTCAAACCTATTTGCAAAAGTGAAAATTTATGCCCTGCCTTTGGCAGCTGGAGTCTGTCAAGGCTGAGAATGCTATGAAGCAAGCAGGTTTGTGAGATATCCTCTTGTGATTTGTACCGGGAGTCCGAAGCCGCATGAAGAGTGTCTAAACTGTAATTCTTTCAATGATATGTTCAGATGAGGATCCGTTGGATCAGCTTGATTTGTCATGCTTCTCTGGCAATTTACGACGTGATGACCGTGAGAATAGTCGAGATTGTTGGAGAATACCTGATGGAAACAACTTCAAAGTCCGTAGCAAGACTTTCTGTTATAACAAAACAAAGGTCTATAATTACCTTATTTGATAGACATACTTTTTTTATGCTCGAGCTTGGGAATTCCTTTTTCAGCTTCTCTTGATAATGGAGTAAGTTGTTTGTTTTGCAGATACCTGCAGGAAAGCCTCTTATGGAGCTTGTAGCAGTTGATTGGTTCAAGGATGTGAAAAGGATTGACCATGTTGCGAGGAGACGAGGCTGTGCGGTTCAGGTAAGCTGAAACCTAGTTTCATGGGTTTTCTATAATCTAGTTTTTTTTTCCTTCACAAAAAAAAAGTTTTTTTTCCCTTTCATTTTTCATTATGAAATATGATGGTGGGTATATGATTCTGGAATGTTAATTTATTATATTTTCAGATGGTTGTGAATTTCATCTGCTAGCTGTAAATTGATATTCTTTTGATTGGATGGAGTCATTGTTATTAAATATGGTCTACGATTTTTTTATCTGTTTGGGTCTTACGTGAGTTTTCTGTATCGGTAGATAAGATGAAATAGTGTGGTTATAGATTTATCTTTGCTCATCATATTATTCTTACAAACTTTCTTGCATCTTGGTGAAGCAACAATATAGCAGCTTCATGCTAGCCTCAAATACTCATTATTTTTAGGGAAAAAATAAGCTTCACATTTTCACTTTTTGAAACTTTTAAGTGATTTGCGAAATGAAGATTCAGGTCTATTAGTTTATCTGTGGAATTATCTTATTGTTAGGTAAACTTATTATTTTAGAAAGAGTTTATCATTTTGTTTTTGGTGTTAGTGTCACGTTATTTGTATCTATGTTGCCAACAACTAGCCAAGTTGTCTTTTGCATGTTATCTATGCTTTCCACATTGAGGTATGATAATCCAGTTAATGCACTTTTAGTAAAAAACTATATAAAAATTCCAGACTTGCATACTTTTTCATATTCATTACCAGCAAAGTTATCCTGTAGAATGTTAGCTATTAAAAGAGAAGCATAATATTAAGTTAAGCATTGCTGAGATGAAGATGTTGATGGTGGCTTTACACTTAGAGATAGAATGCAAAATAAGTACATGCGTGAAAAGGTTGGAGTTGCTGCAGTGGCAGGTAAGACTAGAGAGAGTTGCTTTAGAATGCTTGATCATATAAAACATCGGCATTCTGATGACTTTGTTAGAAGAGTAGATGTATTAGATCTGGCCTTTGTTAAGAAAGATAGAGGTTGACCTAAAAAGACTTGGTTAAAAATTATTAAAAATGAGTTTTTCTTTATTAGATTTAAATGAGAATTTGACTTTTAATAGGGCTCAATGGAAAATAGGGATTCATATAGCCGACCCCATGTAGTTGGTTAAAAATTATTAAAAATGAGTTTTTCTTTATTAGATTTAAATGAGAATTTGACTTTTAATAGGGCTCAATGGAAAATAGGGATTCATATAGCCAACCTTATGTAGTGGGATAAAAGCTTGTTGTTGTTGTTGTATTCTTTTTGATATTCATCCTATTAAGGAATTTTGACATGGCTAGTTGAAATATGGTACAACTTAGCCTCCTTTGTTCCGATCTATAATTTGCAGTGTTGAACTCTATGGACTAATTGCTAACCTGGTTAATTTTCGATCATGTTGGGCTACTAGTCCTAAGTCTGACCAGTTTTAACCATAAACTGTAAGCTTGAACCCAACCAAGTTTAACAAGAAACTATAATATACGTGTACAGCGGAATTTGAAACCTTAAAACACAATTAATGGAGATTTATGTCAGCAGTGCTAAACTGCATTCTTTTATACCTTCGGCTCTTCCTCATTCGATGGGAATGCCTACTGGGGGAAAAAAAAGGCAACCTTAGTTCTCTTTTCTAGCCAATGACACTTGTGTTGAGGGCGAACTTAACTACAATGTAATCCAGATGATGAAGTATAACAACTAATGGCATGCTTTGGATTTCTTGTAGTTTTACGATTAGTTGCAGCATGTATCTCTATTTTTAAAGAAACAAGTTCTCAAAGCCTCAAAGCCAAGAAAGTTTGCATAAAAGCAGGCTTTTGTAGAGTTAAGTATTTGAAGTCTGAAGCAAAATACTTTCTTATATAATTTCTCTTAAATTTGTTTAATTTTAATTGTGTAAGTTTGGTGTACATATCAGGACCTCGCCTATATGAGGGCTTATGTCTATTAAGCATTTAGTTGTTTTTTTTATACTTTTTTTTGCCCCTTTTGTTTTGATTTTTATGGAGGAATGCTTCAGCTGGCATTGCAACCGTTTATGGGACGGATACTTTTGCATTTAAATCTTGTGATAAGTTATTCTTTTTTATTTGCGCTGATGCAGGTTGCCTCTGAGAAAGGACTGTTCACGTTCGTCATAAATGTTCAAGTGAGTATTTGTTTTCTACTCTTATTATCCATTTCTGCATGGGATTAAAATGTCATGGTTTGTTTATTTCTCTACATTTCTCTTTATCCATTCCTGGATGGGAATAAAATGTCATGGTTCGGTTTCTTCAACCTTTTTTTTTCCTAATTATTTACTTGCTTTAATACGAGTTCATGTGGTCCAAGTGCCATTGCTATTAGCTATGCTTACCTTGTAGGAATACCTATTTGATTGAATAGAAGTAATAATTCAACATGCAATCAGTTTTTAAATTCATTTCCAGAAATGTACCATTCATGTTACAAACTAATGTCAACTTTTTTATCTGCCTTGATTAATCCTGCATTAGTTAATATGCTTAGCTAATTTATGTTCTTTATTGGAATAGTGAGATGGTTGAAAAGCTGATCGATCTAAATTATTATTTGTATTTTGATCAAATCCTAGTTTCTAGCTGGATTATTTTACTTTTTTATACTCTACTTTTTTCAGTAAAGTGCTAATGAGTTAATTCTTACTACGATGCTAAATTTCTTTTTACCCCTCTAGATGTAATTGTTTATATAGTTGTTGTGTTCACCACAATCGAATAACCTTTTAATTTACAGGTTCCAGCTTCAAACCATTACAGTATGGTCTTTTATTTTGTGTCAAAACCACTAGTTCCTGGGTCATTGCTGCAGCATTTTGTTGATGGTGATGATGAATTCCGAAACAGTAGATTCAAGCTAATTCCCTCTGTTCCTAAGGTTATCTATGCCTTTTTCTTTCTATTAAGTTGTGTGAGGCCTTTTTGGCATGTTTTGTGCTCTACTTCTGACCCCCGACATTTTTTTCCCAGGGTTCTTGGATAGTTCGTCAGAGTGTTGGAAGCACCCCATGCTTGCTAGGAAAAGCAGTTGATTGTTCCTATATTCGCGGACCAAAATATTTGGAAGTAAGAAAAAGGAAAAATTTTATGATACACAATTTAAGATTCCTTTGATTACTGAAATGTTGTCATCCTAGCATGATTTGGATCGTGAGATTCCTAACAGGGTTCACTCTTGCAGATTGATATTGATATTGGTTCCTCTACTGTAGCCAATGGAGTACTGGGACTTGTCTTTGGTGTAATTACTACATTGGTAGTTGACATGGCATTTCTTATACAGGTACGCAATTTTTCCCTTTGTCCCAGTTAGAATGATAGTTTTGTTCACCTTAAAATGCTAGCTAAGCTCATTAATTTTTTTTTTAAATACTTTCTCACTATGCGTGCAAGTAATCATCAGTATTTAGACACCCAACTTTTGTTGCGAGTTGATCACAGTATACATGCAAGAATTTAGTTATGCTGGAAACCAATAAATTAAATGAGTTAAATTCATGGAACTTTTTTAATATCCAAATTTGATGCATTAGCAGTAACGTACTCATGATTTTCATCAAGAAAACATATTCAAAAAATGAAATAAATAATTATGGATCACAAATATTGATTCTGTTTTGAGCTATTATTTGAAAACACTGATGTTAATGACATCAGGTCACCAGGGGTTCAGACTAGGTACATGACTGCACCACGGGACAATGAAGGGACCTATTCTCAATCTAATTGGCATATCCCGATACTTAAGGCTAAGTAAGTTGGTTTAATATTACAAGACAAGAAAATTTTCAGTAGTAATTATTCAGTAAGAAGAGATTTGAAACATTATTTTTATACTAAAACAACAATGCTAAAGCTTGTCATTATGGAAACTGAAATATATTTACTAATTGAAAAGAAATTTAAATAAGGTACAACTGAAAAACTAAATAAGTCTCTTCAATCATCTGAATTAAAATAGACTACTGTAAGCATAACTAATACTTTAACGTAATTGGATCTATCATGGATGAAGTTGCTTAGGTGATGGTCAAATGAGCTTGATCTGCCATAATATTAAGAGGGGAGCTTGCAGGGTTAATTAAACAGGTGACATCTCTTTAATAATGCATAGGGCATGCAAAATGTGCAATAAATATGAAAAATATCGAGGATTAAAATATAGAAATTAGTATAACCATTATCTAATTGAATAAATCCTAGCCAATAATAATTATTTTCATTCAATAGCTGTAGTACCTCATTTCCTAAATCCCAATTGTCCATGCATGATGACTAAATTTGGCAATATCAGCCAAATTCTTGGATCTTCCATTTGGTTTGATCCGATTGTGCTTCTCGACTAAATTGGGGAATACATGAATTGATGATGAACATTCGGTGCTCTCCATCCTCTATGTTCAACCATTTCTATCCTGTTGGCCCGATATTACATCAACTTGTCAGCATGCCTTTGACTGCCTGAATTTTGTCCACTGGTATGTGTGGGCTCCGAAAATTCGGCCCCGGCCTCCGCATCGCTTTTCTTATTCGGCGAGGGAGTTTTAACGAATTAAGTTCCGAGGTAAATTTTGGAAGGCAGATGGGTTTGTAGATAAGACACTACCCAGAGATTTCGCCCTCATTTTGTGAGGACTTTATGATCTGAGTTCTGGTTTCCTATAGGCGCAAGCCCCTATAGTTAATTACCTCTCCCGATCACGAGAGAGAACTTTCGATTAAGGCTAGTCGTCGATCAGATACGTATAGAGATACGTGTATCTGGCATATAGTAGCAGCATAGGTTTGGATTTGGAAATGTTTGAAGGTTTAGAATTTGAAGGGTTTAAAGATTTGAAGTTTAAAGGTTTAATATTTAAAATAGAAATTTTCACCATCTAGCACTTAAAGCGGATGGTGGGGGAATGGATGATGGACCCGATCAAGATCCCATGGTTCCGTCGTCCCGGGCCATCGTGGTACCTGGTCTACTTAGTCAGAGGAGGTAGTCGACCCAACCTGACAGAAGGATCCTTGTCGGCAGCCATGGGTTGCTTCGTCCAAGGGAACCTTGTAGACCGGGGTTGGATGTTTGTCTAAGGGGACAAATTTGAATCCACCTTAGCTAACAGAGGGCTTTGTGCCCTATCGATCATATCCTATTGATTCATATCTCAAGGATTTAACGCCATTAAGGAGCGTATCGGCTCTGGCCATAACCGCTATCTGTGGTGCCATTTGGCGGCAAAACCACTCGGTTCAGAGGGCCCCGGGTCATAACCGTTTACCTGCAGTGCCATTTGGCGGCGAAACTGCCGGTTAGAGGACACGTACCACGTCCTTACTGGCAGCAGACTTTTTGAGAATGGATCCTAGTGATATTTTCGACTAGGCATTTCGCTCTTTGTGAGCTGAAGTAATATTTCATATTTGTCCGCCTCGACAAACTTTTGCGGAGGGCGGATGATTTTTGCTTTAAGTGCGTTGATGGATTTATTTCATTTTTAAATATATTTTTGGGATTTTGAATATTTTTGGGATTTTGGGTTTTTGAGATTTTTGTGGAGTTTTTGGGTTTTTGGATGGAGCATGGAAGATATTTGGATATTTGAGAGTCATTTGAAATGTTTGTGAACCCCTCCGGTTGAGATAAACATTCAACACGGCCATCATCGGGGTGTTTGGGGGTCGTTTCTCTTTATGGATTGAACCTTGTCGACTCTGTCGGGCTATCGACAGAGGATTGGGTTTTGTAAGCTTTTTGCCCTTGTAAGTGAATTCTTTTTGTTATAGGCCTTAAAGGCCTAAGTTGAATGTATTAAGACAAATATATCGGTCGTAGTAACCGTATATTTGTTTGAGAGTTCGAACCTTGTCGACTCCTATTGACCCATATAGGAGGATCGGGTTTGAACTAGAATTCACTTGTCAACCCGCGCAGCATCCCTAGACGTCACGTGTGTACCAATAACACGCTCGTCGGGGCCCATGCGGGTGTTTGGGGGAATTTTATAATTGAACCTTGTCCACTCCTTTTATCTTCTTAGGAGGATCGGGTTCAAATTTGATAACCCGCGCAGCATCCCTAGACGTCACGTGTGTACAATAACACGCTCGCCGGGGCCCATGCGGGTTTTATAATTATTTTTACCCCTTTTAGTGTACCTATGTGTATACAATTTATAGTGCACGTGCAGGGGTATTCCTTGAATAGACGCCTTCTGTCTGCTTGTACGGAGGTTGCAGATCCGGTGGTGTGGCGTAGCAGCTTCTAAATGGAGTTTGTTCGCTGCTTCGTACAGGTAGACTGTCGTGCACTACTTGTTGATTTTTGTAGGCGGGTCATAGTGCACTAACTAATCTCCTGCCTTGGATTGCAAATGCTTGTAGATGCTCTTGTGTTTGTCGAAGGAATTATATATTTGCTTGTAGATGACATTTTGCATACATTAGAGACTTCTACATAGTCGATAGTATTTTTCACAAGTAATTTTGTCGATCATCATAGCTCCCAAGGAATACTTGTGTTTGTGTACAAGTGAGCCGACCTCAATTGTAGTGATATCACAACCTTAATTGCTAACCATTCGAGTGTATCTGTCTTCCATTGGATGGTTGTTAGCTGTAGAGATGTCATAATATCCTTGCTAAAACAGTTTATAAGTGCTTTGCATATGAAAGAGATTTCCTACGTTGACTTGTAAGAGCTCACATATGTCATCTATTTCTCCCAACATGCTGATTGTGAACACATTTATGCAATTATTGCATGCTAATCACCATAGCTTGCTAAGATTTAATATGTCTACTTGTGCCTTTTGTATGCTTTATGCGTTTGGACTCACCATATGTTGCTTATCAACTCTCTTGATCGTAGAGAATTCATGTATTTATTGGACACTTGACTGGCATTGACTATGAGAGTATTCCCATAATCATTGTATGTTGTGATATGATTGTTGCTTACAAACGAATTAATATATTAGTCTGTGAACCATCTGATGTTGAATGTGTATTCACCACCTCAAGGGGACCTATCACATTTGTAGAGCTCATATCATTGCTATTTACAGATCGATTTGATTGAATGCCCCGAGTTGCTTCAGTTCAAACATTCCTCTTATGTGTACACTTGAGATTTGGAATCAAACCGCTGCTAATGATAGGGATATTATTGCATTTCTTTATACTCACTTGGAAGATTGATATAAGCGCCACACATCTTTCTTCGTGTATGCTCTATATGTGCTTATGTATGCATTCACAACTATGTCATATGACCTTCATTTGTAAATAATGCATCACAATTATGTGAAGGAGTCGTTGGGAGTCTCTATCATATTTTTCATCTGAATTCAAATTGGGTCTTCTCCTTGCATTGTGATTTACTTAACTCAACTTATTAATGTTCAAATTGTTCAAGTCATGTTCTAGTTCTTTGTTCAACTCATTTGAGTTCAAGTAGTCCCCTGCTATCTTGTAGAGTTCAAGTCCGAATGCACAAGTTCAAGCTCATATAGGTCGGGCCCTTGTTGAAGTTCAAAAGAGAAGTTATGTCTTTGTTCATTTCAAGTTCTAGTTTTGATTTGAGTTCCTTGTGGCTCGAGTTCTTTGTCAGCTTCGGTCCACATTCAAGTTCACTTTGTTTGTTCATATGGCAAGTCTAAGTCCCCACTTGGTTCAAACCAAGTTCATAAGTTTCAAGTGAGCTTGTTCAACTCAAGTTCATGTTCATTGAGTTATGCTTAAGTTATGATTCATTTGGGTTTTGAGTTCACTTAGGTTGATTGAATCAAGTTTATAAGTCTGAGTCCACCGTTCAATCAAGTCCAAATGTTCACAAGCTGAGTCCAAGTTCGATCGTCCTTTGAGTTCAACCAAGTTCTAGCTCTTTGTTCTTGCATGTCATTCGAGTGCAACCAAGTCCAAGTGTAGCAACATTTTCACTCGAAATTTCGGCAGCATTCCGGCGTCTCCCCCGTTTAGGGGAAAACTACGAAAAACTGGGCCTTTCCCACCACGCTAAGAAAAGCGTGCATGGTAGATGCCCTCTTTCGAGGACACCGCGGCCGTGTAATTTTTCGATCCCCCACCACGCTAAGAAAAGCGTGCATGGGTATTTTTTGTTTGTAGAAAAGTATTTTTTTTATTTTTTTGAAAATATTTTGCAAGAACAGTTATTTCCCCGCAAGCGGGTACTTATGGGTATCCCCGCTTCGTCGTGCGCATCGCACCGGGATCCCTTCCCACCACGCTAAGAAAAGCGTGCATAGGCAGGGTTTCCAAGGCGATACGAACTTCGAAGAAGGAATTTGAGTGATTACCCGCTTCGTCGCAAGCGTCGGGACGCACTCCCTCCCACCACGCTAAGAAAAGCGTGCATAGGTGGTCGTTTTGTCTCGCCGCATGCATCGAAACGAGCTCTCGGAGTTTTAGGGTTAGAGAGTTATACCTTGGCGGCCCTCGGCATTGGAGGCTCGTGGATCGAGGGAGAGAGAAAGAGGCATGCTCTTTTTTTTAATTAATTAATTATAATTAAGTAATTATAATTAATTAATTAATTATAGTTAATTATGACTAATTAAAATAATTAGTTATAGTTTATTAAAATCAATTAAAATAATTAGTTATAATTAGCTTTAATTATAACTAATAAATATTAATTAATTTTAACAACTTATAATTAATTAATAGTAATTAATAATAATTATAAATTATAATTAATTAAATTTATTCTAATTAAATTAATAATAATTAATTAGATTAATTATAACTATTTAATTAAAATTAAATATGATTAATTATAATAACTATAGTTAATTAAAAAAAAATCATAATTAAAATTAATTAAAATTAATTTTAATTTAAATTAATTTAAATTAATTAAACTCTCTCCCTCTCTCTCGGTTAGGCTCGGCGAGCTTACGGGATTTGGCCGAATGAAGCGCGCATAAGGGAGAAAGCTACCTTCAAAGCCAGCAAGCTCCCGTTATTGCTTCTGAATCAAAATGTCGTAACTTCCTTTCCAACAGGTAAGGAATGCCGCAGAAGGAGGTCTCGGCTAGGGCAGGAGATCGGTGGAGGAAGGCTTTGGGTAGGTTGCTCTCTCTCTCTCTCTCTCTTTCTCTCTCTCTCTGCTTGGTGAGATCGGGAGGATCGGGATGGGGTGGAGTCGGGTGATGCTAGGGAATCGACGGGATCTCTGCGGCTTGGAGAAGAGTAGTCGGGCAGAGGGGGTTCGGGACTGAGAGATGTTTGCGTATGTGGGAGAGGAGGGAAGAGCGACGAAGGGATTTCGTGTGTGGAGGCAGAGAGCGAGTGTTCCGGCTCTGTGTGTGGAGTCGGAGGAGGAAGGGGATCGGGAAGCAGTGGGAGAGCTCGGGATCTCGTGGGAACTGAACATCTCGATTTGTCGTTGTATTTATAGCCGTATTGGAGCACGAAAGCAGAGCGGATCCACGGGTTTTGAGCAGGAATCGCGGAGAAGAGACCGGAGCGACGCCGATTCAGCGGGATTCGCGGATGTCTTCGACCGATACGAGGTAGGTAGCGGGATTTCGGGGATCCTGACAGAGCCACGGTATGATTTCAATTTTATTTCCTGTGGGTATTATACAAAGGTTAACAGTATGACCATTATATGATTAACACCGGTCTGCCTTTGTTAGACCTCCACAAACTTACTGGTCATTCTAGTCCATCTGACTCTGTTAGGAAATACTTGAAGATCTCGAGTAAACCCTGACAATAGAGACAAAACAACGAGAAAACTCCACAAAACTGATGGAAAACTAGAGAAAAACAGTAATTTTATTTCAATAACAGAACTGACATAACAAAGAAAACAAGATACAATTGATCCTCAATTTGAGAGGAGGATCGATCTCTCTCAATCCCTAGACGAAGCTAGGGCCAAGACACCAAGAACAAGACTCCCAATTCAGCCACAATATTCAAGCAATCTCCATCGGCCGTAGAAAAGATACGGAGCAATGACACAGGCTCTATTCGTGTGTTCTCGAATGATTGAAATGAGGAATGAAAAGGGTGGGCTTCCATTTTGGGCTTCGACGTGCATTTCTTCCTAAGCCTCTTTCATCCCAAAGCATTGACTCTAGCAATTCGTTCTCACACGAAGAAGAAACCCGAGGATTTTCCTCTTGATTGGCAAGCCCGGACTCCTCTCTCTCATGTGAGAAGACCCCAGCTGAAGCCCCTTCTCTTCTGTCGCTTCCCATTCGCACGCCCTCCCTCTCTCTCTCTCTCTCTCGAATTCTCTGTTCGTGAATCCCAGAAGAAACCAAATGCCTCCTCTTCTCTCTATCTCTTCCTCAAGCAAGCACCCTGTCTCCCTCCCTCTTGTTTTACCTCTAGTTTGCGAGCCCTAGCCGACGCCGACCCCTCCGCCTTCATCTCGCCCGGTCGCAAGGAGCCTGATCCCCTGCCCTAGTCGTCGGCCTCTCTCCCTTTGCAAGGTGATTGTCCTCTTCTTCTCCTTCACTCCTTCCTCTTCTTTTTCCTTTTCTTCTTCTTCTTCTTTCCTTTCTTCTTCTTCTTCTACTACTACTATTACTTCTTCTTCCTTCTTATGCTGATCTCTTCCACTTTTCCTTCTTTTTCTTTCCTGTATGCTTGAACGTGATTCCCTTGGATTTTTGGATGTTATACAATGTGTGATGTAGCAAGCCACTATTACCAGGCTGTCTCATTTCATGGATTCCACTATCATTTAACTTCTTTTATTCTTGTTTCATCTAGTTGTGCTTCTCTTGTTTTAGGAATGCTTTCCATCTGATTCTGTACTAAAGCTTCATGTACTTTGAGATCACATAAGTTGTGTTCAGATTATGTCATGTATAGCATGAAACATGGTTTAAAATTGCTCAATATGAGGCTCGCCTTGAGGCTAGCCTTTGCGCAATTCCAGTAAAAAACGCCTCGATTGCTTACGCATCGAGTTTTTTTTATGAGGCTTGCGCCTCAACTTGGTTGAGGCCCGCCTCGCCTCACTGACATGAGGCTTACGCCTCACGCTATATATATATATATATATATATATATATATATATATATATATATATATATATATATATATATATATATATATATATATATATATATATATATATATATATATATATATATATATATATATATATATATATATATATATATATATATATATATTAAAACTTACATAAATCTTGAAGTAAATGTCCGACATTGGACTCTATAGTAGAGGAGGAAGGGGAGAGAGCAGTTCATTATAATGATGATTCAAATGAAGAACCCCTTAGTGATGACAGTGTTGATGACTTATGAGTTCTTATGTGATATGTCATTGTTATTTGTTTTTGGAAATTAGAATTATATGTTAATGAAAAGAATACTGGGATTTAGGAAAGATAGAATTTTGAGTTGAACTATATTTCATGTTGTCTTATTATTGGGATATTTTGATTTCAATTCATATCTTATGTTTTTTTATGTTTTATATTATTCACTCATTAGTATATAAAAAATTTATCATTTTATGTTTATGTAATCTTTTGATTTTGAGGCTTACGCCTTGAGGCTTACGCCTCGCCTCACGAATGAAAAACGCCTCAATACCCAAATACGCAATTTTAAACATTGGCATGAAAAGGTAAGGTGATGATGAGTGTTAACCATCACTACGCATAAATGCAATTAGTTCAAAGTTTATTTATGAGATTTTCAATCATAATTTCTCTGTTAAAATTTTCTTTTCTAAGTTTGTTATGAACACCTAAATTTAACTTATAAATTTTCCTTGGATGTGATCTTTTGCAAGTCTCAAAGCCGCTAGATACTGTATCATTTCAGACGCCTCATATATACTATGCCTTAAGTGAAAACTCACCCATATTTCAACCCAAGTATATCATTGCATGTTGTTAACAGATTATAATAAAAGAGGGAGCTATGTGATTGAGATGAAAACTTGAGACTTTTGTAGGTAAATATGCAAAAAAAAAATGTATTCAACAGATTATAAAAAAAAGAGACTTGTGAGCAAGATATTTATAACCCCATTTAGTTGTACCAAACCTTTGTATAACTTCTTCATTGCATGATTGACGTTTGATTTGAGATATTTGTTTATGAATGACTCGTTTGGTTGCCTCTTTCACAGTATTGAGAAAGCATCTTGTTAGCAAACTATGGAAACATGCTCTTTCTTGGAAATACGAGAAGAGGAATAAATATTTATATTGATATTGAATTATACTTGTTTGTTTTCCTTATCGTTGTTTGTGATAGAACAATACTCTCCAACATTTTGTCAAAATTTTTGTCACAAGAATAAATCTTTATGTTTATAATTTAACAAATTAATTTATGATGTGATGCAATGAAGGAGTTACACAAGATCTTTAAAGAAAATCAGATTTTAGCTCCACGAATTATATAATTATGCCTCAAAGTTAAGTCAATAAAGAAAATTCGCGATGTTCAATTTGCTAGGCAAAGAAACTACGACAAGAGTTCCAAGTCTTTTAAGCAATTGCAAAAGAAAACGTAAAACAAAAGCTAGTAAATAAGATTCCCAAGATTAATACCAAGTTGTTCACACTTTGGGACCGTTAGCACTCTCTTCCTACGAAGACTAGGTTGAGCGGCGGAAGATTGTCCAAGCGAACAAGGAGGTTGCCACTAGGATGGAAGCGCCAACGAACGTCGCCATGGAAGAAGATCTCGGAGGTGGAGGGGGCACGGTAGATCGACCTTCGATAAGCCAAGTATAGACGGAAAAGTGTTCGTCAATTGATTCTATGAGCGTCGGCACGATGCGGGCTAGATAATCTTCGACGGTATCGTCGAAATCAAATCCGACGTCGAAGAATTGTGAACGGAGGATGTCGACCCTTCCGTTGTCGTCGTACTCAAAGCCGTAATTCCACTCGTGCTCATCCATGCATCCTTGGATTGGATCCGGATGGTCGCCGCAAGCAAAATCTTCCAAGGAGGGAGGGTGGGCCGGCGGCTTAGCAAGGAGGGAGGGGAGCCGGCGGTAGAGCAATGGAGGGGGCTGGTCGTATGAGAGAAATCTGAAATTAGATCTCAGTTTTAGTGAAATTAGGAGGGAGGGATTAGGGATTTGAATTTCCAATTAATGTCATTAATGCATTAATTGAAAATTTTCAAT
This sequence comes from Dendrobium huoshanense, assembly GCA_016618105.1. Classification (NCBI taxonomy): domain Eukaryota; kingdom Viridiplantae; phylum Streptophyta; class Magnoliopsida; order Asparagales; family Orchidaceae; genus Dendrobium; species Dendrobium huoshanense. Next base: position 34,928,630 of record CM028356.1, on the reverse strand, counting down.
TAGGGAGAGATTCTAGGATAGAAAACTGAAATTAATTTCAGTTTTAGGAGAAGTGGAGGGAAAATTTCAAACCTAATTTGAATATTAATTAGGATTTGATAGGTTTAATGGGGGCATTAATGGGATTGCTCCATGAGGGGGGCCGGCGGCTATTGCAAGAGAGAGAGGGGGTTAGGGAGAGAGGAGAAGGGGATTTTAAATTAGACTTGATGACTAGGATAATTTTAAAATAAGTCCAATTTAATTTAATTTAAAATTGGAGCTCATTAGAAAACTTTCCATATATGAAAATTTCCAATTTTGGAAAGAAATTTCGAAATTCGAATTTCGAATTTCCAAGATGAATTGGGGAGGAAAGATGGAGGGAGGTGGAGGTGAAAGAAAAGAACACAAAACAGGTGGCAAGGTGGTGGACGGCGGGACTAGGGTGGCCGGCGGGTAGAGCTTCAAGGGGAAGATGCTTGCGGAAAATTCGTCTCCTTTCAACGGTTGATTTAGCTTGCGGATGATTCGTGCAGAGAAGGAGTTGGTAGCATGTGGTAAATTCGAGAACTCACTAAGAGATCTCTAATGGAACTCACAAAGAGATCCACGATTTGGCACTCACAAAGAGAACTCGAAGCACAAATTTCATTCAATAATTCAATAATCCAAATACAAGATACAATGGCCATATAAATAGGCCCAACAGAAAAATAATGCGCAAAGTCTAAAATGCCCCTTGGGGCTACACAAGCAACTATTACCCTCAGGGGTAAAATGGGAAACTACGAAAATACAATCATAAAATGAAAACTGAAAATACAAATGAGATCAAAAATAAAGGCTAGCAATCTCGGCCGTCGATCTCCGTGGTCGTCGCTGATAAGCGCGCCGAAATCTCCTATCGATGACCTCATCATTCTCCCCGGGTGGGAGAGAACTCGACCCTGTCGAGTGTGTGCTACGAAAGCTCTCATATAACTCCAGCAGGTCCGGGTCCAGTCTCAGTAGCTCCTCTCGATCGATCCACGTGTCCTCTGTCTTCGGAGTTCCTTTCCAATGGACCAAGTACCGTTGGCGACCTCCATCTTTTGTGGAAATAATCTCATCATCCAGAATGGTTTCAATCTTTTCCGCTCTAGGTAAGTGGGGTAAATTGGGGAGTGGAGGAAGGCTAGGGATCTCACCAGGTGGGCTCACACAAGGCTCGTTATGAAGTGGATTGTTGGGGTTTAAATCAGGACCCTCAAAGACTACTATATCCTCAATATTAAAAGTGGGATTCATATTAAACCCTTCCGGGAGTTCTAGCACATAAGCATTATCGTTAACCTTCGCAAGTATTTTAAAGGGCCCGGCACTTCTCGCATGTAATTTCTTTACGGACCCAGGAGGAAAACGCTCCGGGCGGATCCGTACCATCACAAAATCTCCCACCTTGAATTCTTTAAATCTCCTTTTCTTATCAGCATGAATTTTATAATCCGTATTGCTTTGTTCAATTTTTCTTTTAATTTCATTGTGTAACTCATGCAAATGGGATGCAAATGCAAATGCAGACTCAGATGTTCTAGTCCTAGGACTCATGGGAACTAGGTCAATGGGCTGATTCGGCTGATATCCATACACGATCTCTGCAGGGCTGAGGCCAGTGGTTCGATTTATAGAGTTGTTGTAAGCAAACTCGGCTATAGGAAGTTTTGAGTCCCAATCCCTAAGGTTTTCTCCTACCAAAGTTCTTAGAAGATTTCCTAGACTTCTATTAACTACCTCAGTTTGGCCGTCGGTTTGGGGGTGAAAAGCAGTGGAAAATTGGAGCTTAGTCCCCATTTTGTGCCAAAGGGTCTTCCAGAAATAACTAGTAAACTTAACATCCCTATCGGACACGATTGTCTTAGGAAGGCCATGGAGTCTAACAATTTCCTCAAAATAAAGCTTAGCGATTCGAGACACATCGAAAGTTTTGGAGCATGGGAGGAAATGCGCCATTTTAGAAAATCGATCTACTACCACAAAGACAGAATCATGCTTTCTAGCGGTTTTGGGTAATCCAAGGACAAAGTCCATACTCACATCTTGCCAAGGGCGACTCGGTACAGGTAGTGGGGAGTAGAGTCCTGTGTTCTGTTTTCGCTGTTTGGCTAGTTGGCAAATGTGACATCGCTTTAAGAGTCGTCCAACATCGCGTTTGAGACTGGGCCAGTAAAAACGGTTCTCTAGTGCAGCAATAGTTTTCGCCTGCCCGAAATGGCCTGCTAAACCTCCTGCATGTAATTCCCAAACAAGATACTCGCGAAGGGAGGTTTGGGGAATGCAGAGTTTCTGGGCCTTGAATAGGTACCCATTCTCTACTACAAAATCATCCGTCGAGTGTCCATATCCCGAGGTCAAAAGGGAATAGGTATCATTAAAGTCCGGGCAGTCCTTATAGTCTTCCTTAAGGCGTTCAAATCCGATAACTTCATTCCTCATCTCTTGGGTGGTCATCAGTCTCCTACTAAGGGCGTCCGCAGCTTTATTTTCACTTCCCGCTTTGTGTCTAATCGTGTATGTGTACTCCTGTAAGAACTCGACCCAACGACCATGGCGGGCATTGAGTTTCTTCTGTGAGTTTATATATCTCAAGGCTTCGTGATCAGAGAAGATCACAAACTCAAGGGGCAGCAAGTAATGTCTCCAGTACCTAAGAGACTGGATGACCGCATAAAATTCCTTGTCATAGGTCGAATATCGCTGACGGATGTCATTTAGCTTTTCGCTAAAATACGCTACGGGGTGTCCTTCTTGAGATAAAACTCCTCCAATACCGATCCCTGACGCGTCGCAGGTTACTTCGAATACTTTAGAAAAATCCGGGAGACGCATCACAGGGGCTTCCACCATTTTCCTTTTAATGTCCTCGAAGGCTTTAGTGGCAGCAGGTGTCCAATAAAATTCGCCTTTCTTTAGGCAGTCAGTTATGGGTGCCACGATGGTACTAAAATTCCTGATGAACCTCCGATAGAATGTGGCCAATCCATGAAAACTCCGAACATCTCTTATGGTTTTTGGTTCAGGCCACTCGTTGATCGCTCTAACTTTCTCGGGATCGGCTGAGATTCCTCGAGATGAAATTATAAATCCGAGAAAGGTGACGCTATCAGTGAGAAAAACACACTTCTGAGGGTTTGCATATAACTGCTCTTTTCTCAAAATCTCACATACTTGCTTCAGGTGTCCCAAATGTTGGTCTACGGTCTTGCTATAGATTAGGATATCATCAAAGTAAACGACTACGAATTTTCCGAGGAAAGGCCGTAGGACTTGGGTCATAATCCTCATGAAAGTGCTAGGGGCGTTACTAAGACCAAAAGGCATGACCATCCATTCATACAGTCCATCTTTGGTCTTGAATGCCGTTTTCCATTCATCCCCTGGGCGAATCCTAATCTGATGATATCCACTCTTAAGATCCACTTTGGAGAACAGTGTTGCCCCAGTCATCATATCGAGCATGTCGTCTAGTCGGGGAATTGGAAAGCGATACTTAACGGTAATCTTGTTGATGGCGCGGCTATCAACACACATCCTCCAGGAGCCATCTTTCTTTGGAGTCAGGAGGGCAGGAACGGCACATGGGCTAAGGCTTTCTTTAATAAACCCTCGTTGTAGAAGTTCCTCTACTTGCCTTTTTAGCTCAGCGTGCTCCGTTGGATTCATCCGGTAGTGAGGGAGGTTAGGCAGGGATGCTCCAGGAACCAAGTCTATGACATGTTGAATGTCTCTGAGGGGAGGAAGTTGGTCAGGTAACTCCTCGGGGAAGACATCAGCGAATTGTTCTAACAGGGGTCTTACTTTTTCAGGTACTTGCCCTTCAGGATCATCATCTACTTCCCTAGCTACCAGGGCGTACATGGGTGTTCCGTGGTGAATCTCGATGTCCACTTCTTTGGCAGTTAAGAAGTGTAGGCTCTTGTTGGGCTTAGGTGGAATAACCTTAGCTTCGCTCTTATCGGGTCGGGGCTGGGAGGGGATCAACTTGATTTTCTTCCCGTTGTGTTCGAACACGCAGGTGTTCGTCCTCCCATAAATGTGGACATCATTGTCAAACAGCCAAGGGCGGCCAAGAATAATCTGACCCACATCCATAGTCAACACATCGCACCAAATTTTCTCCTGATATCCATTGAATTCGAGTGGTATAAGGCTCCTATCTTTAATTTCCATAGAAGTCGAGTTAATCCAAGCGACCTTATACGGGTTTGGGTGAGGTGTGGCCTTAAGGTTGAGCTTAGAGATCATTGCTGAAGAGACAGCGTTGATACAGCTCCCACTATCGACAATGACTTTACAGTTCTTATCCCCGATCTTGGTAAAGGTATGGAAAATGGCTGTTCTTCTCCAATCATCACTCGGCTTGGGTTGGGACAGCGCACACCTAACGACTTGCAGGGTGACGGGTTCATCCTCCGTAAAAGAATCTTCCTCTTCATCCACATGGTGAACTACGTCAGTATCGGGTTCCTCCTCGTCGTCGTCGACCTCTTCAATTATGGTGACCTTAAAGGGGCTGGAACATTGTGAGGCAATGTGTCCATACCCATGACACCTATAACATTTGGTTCCAGAATTGGGTTTTTGGGTGTCTCGTTCAGGTGCTTTACCCTTAAGGTCGGAACGCTGAGGGGCTGGGCTAGCAGTGGGTCGACTACTGGTCGAGTTTGAGGGTCGGTTTTGAGGCTGGTTGGTGGAGGAGCGATACGGGTTGGGTCGGGAGTCGAACTGCCTAGTGTGGGAATGGGTTTTAGATTCTTCTAGGTCAAGTACCAGGCTGCATGCGGCCTCTAGTGTGTCTATCCCTCTAGCAAACAGTTCAGTGCGAAGATCTTCCCGAAGGCCAGCTCTAAACATAGACAGGATTTGAGTTGGGGTAGCAGATTCCTCGCCGTTACAACGAATCAGGAAATCGTCGAAGGCAGAGATGTAATCTTTAACTGACTTGCTCCCCTGAGTTAGCCGATTCCACTTATCCAAGAGCTTAGGGTAGTAGGACGGTGGTAGGTATTTCCTCCTAAGTTCCTGCTTCATGGTTCTCCAATCGCTTATTGGGTGTTCTCCTCGAGATTCACGCATGTTTTCCATATTGGTCCAGTAAAGGTTGGCTCGTCCGGTAAGCTTCATTTCAGCGAATCTGACTTTCTTCGCTTCAGAGATATTATACCATTTAAAGTAACTATCCATCGACTTGAGCCAATCGAGGAAAACTTGAGGATCAAGGGTCCCGTCGTAGGTGGGAGCATCAATCCTAATGTTTTTCAACAATTGAGTGTCGTTGTCCCTCCATACGTTGTTGTCTCCTATAGGTTCTTGATGGGGTCTCGGATTATGATGATAAGGGTCTTGGAAGTGTCCGGGATCGCGAGGTTGTTCACGATCGGGTCGGTTGCCGTCACCATAAGGTGAGTGAGGTCTCGAGGGAGTATAGATCGCAGGGTTCCCATTACGCTCGATATTATCTAGTCGGTCACTCGTGTGGCGCCTAAAGTCAGCTAGATCAGTTTGGGTGTTGCGGATTTGCTGAGTAACGGTGTCCAATTGTCCCAAAATAAGGTCAAGGGTAGCTTGGAGATGTTGCGGGTCCATGGGGAAAGTCTAGAGGTTTCCCGAGGAAGAGTCGTGTAGGAGGGCAGCAAGGATAAGCTAAGGGAGGAGGTCCCAAAGGCTCTTAATTGCTGCAGGAAAAGCAAAGGCAGCAAACTAACACAAGGAGGTTTGCGTCTAGCAAGTGTTCGGTGGGAAGCTAAGTGTGGACAGCAACTAAGATAGCTTTCTGGACAAAACTAGGTCTCTAATATGTGCAGGTTTTAAGTGGACAGCAGCAGTAAATAACTAGGGAACATTAATCCAAGTGAATTCTAACGTGTGGCCAGCACTGAGGACTTGTAGAGACTGCAGGGATTAATGGCAGCAGCTAAAACACGTGTCTAAACTCCCTAATCAGTGAATGTTGGCTGCAGAAATGTAAGGACAGCAGGGGTAATTCAAGCCGAAATTGTTCTAGACACTTAGGAATCTACCAAGCACAAGACCGACACCAAGATGTGAGCTAGAATGTTCTAATTCAGATTGATGTTTGCTGGAAATGCACAAAACAGTAACAAATCAGTGAAAATAACTTATCTAATCAATGATATGCATGAAGTTTATGAACTATTGCAAGGAACTAAACCCTAGGATGCTTTCTACGCATATCAAGTATGGTAACCATGCTCTGATACCAAAAATGATGTGATGCAATGAAGGAGTTACACAAGATCTTTAAAGAAAATCAGATTTTAGCTCCACGAATTATATAATTATGCCTCAAAGTTAAGTCAATAAAGAAAATTCGCGATGTTCAATTTGCTAGGCAAAGAAACTACGACAAGAGTTCCAAGTCTTTTAAGCAATTGCAAAAGAAAACGTAAAACAAAAGCTAGTAAATAAGATTCCCAAGATTAATACCAAGTTGTTCACACTTTGGGACCGTTAGCACTCTCTTCCTACGAAGACTAGGTTGAGCGGCGGAAGATTGTCCAAGCGAACAAGGAGGTTGCCACTAGGATGGAAGCGCCAACGAACGTCGCCATGGAAGAAGATCTCGGAGGTGGAGGGGGCACGGTAGATCGACCTTCGATAAGCCAAGTATAGACGGAAAAGTGTTCGTCAATTGATTCTATGAGCGTCGGCACGATGCGGGCTAGATAATCTTCGACGGTATCGTCGAAATCAAATCCGACGTCGAAGAATTGTGAACGGAGGATGTCGACCCTTTCGTTGTCGTCGTACTCAAAGCCGTAATTCCACTCGTGCTCATCCATGCATCCTTGGATTGGATCCGGATGGTCGCCGCAAGCAAAATCTTCCAAGGAGGGAGGGTGGGCCGGCGGCTTAGCAAGGAGGGAGGGGAGCCGGCGGTAGAGCAATGGAGGGGGCTGGTCGTATGAGAGAAATCTGAAATTAGATCTCAGTTTTAGTGAAATTAGGAGGGAGGGATTAGGGATTTGAATTTCCAATTAATGTCATTAATGCATTAATTGAAAATTTTCAATTAGGGAGAGATTCTAGGATAGAAAACTGAAATTAATTTCAGTTTTAGGAGAAGTGGAGGGAAAATTTCAAACCTAATTTGAATATTAATTAGGATTTGATAGGTTTAATGGGGGCATTAATGGGATTGCTCCATGAGGGGGGCCGGCGGCTATTGCAAGAGAGAGAGGGGGTTAGGGAGAGAGGAGAAGGAGATTTTAAATTAGACTTGATGACTAGGATAATTTTAAAATAAGTCCAATTTAATTTAATTTAAAATTGGAGCTCATTAGAAAACTTTCCATATATGAAAATTTCCAATTTTGGAAAGAAATTTCGAAATTCGAAATTCGAATTTCCAAGATGAATTGGGGAGGAAAGATGGAGGGAGGTGGAGGTGAAAGAAAAGAACACAAAACAGGTGGCAAGGTGGTGGACGGCGGGACTAGGGTGGCCGGCGGGTAGAGCTTCAAGGGGAAGATGCTTGCGGAAAATTCGTCTCCTTTCAACGGTTGATTTAGCTTGCGGATGATTCGTGCAGAGAAGGAGTTGGAAGCATGTGGTAAATTCGAGAACTCACTAAGAGATCTCTAATGGAACTCACAAAGAGATCCACGATTTGGCACTCACAAAGAGAACTCGAAGCACAAATTTCATTCAATAATTCAATAATCCAAATACAAGATACAATGGCCATATAAATAGGCCCAACAGAAAAATAATGCGCAAAGTCTAAAATGCCCCTTGGGGCTACACAAGCAACTATTACCCTCAGGGGTAAAATGGGAAACTACGAAAATACAATCATAAATTGAAAACTGAAAATACAAATGAGATCAAAAATAAAGGCTAGCAATCTCGGCCGTCGATCTCCGTGGTCGTCGCTGATAAGCGCGCCGAAATCTCCTATCGATGACCTCATCAATTTAAATATAAAATGATTATTGAAAAAATTAATTACAACTAAGCTTTTCATGAATCCATCACTCCATGTGAGTTCTTACCTCATCTATACTCAAAAGGCAATACAAAGTATAAATATTACCAAGAGGAAGTTTCCTAAGTAATGTGAGACTAAATAAGTTGAAATTCTTATTTCTTATGTTTACAACATATACTATATATTTTAAAACAAATTTTTAAATAAATATTTTATGATGTAAATAGCATTTATTTTTAATTAATAATGTTAAATAAATTATATGCTTCATTTATTATTTATTTACTATAAAAATTAATTAATAATTATTAATAATAAATGATCTAATCTTAATAATTTATAGATGTAAATTTATAGTATGAATTTAATATATAATTTATATGTGTAAATTATAACTAAACATATAGCATAAATTAATAATAATTTATGTTAAATTTATAAATTTACATGTAAGCTAATTTTTTGTTAAATTTGAATTAAATTTAAAGATTGAATATATTTAAATTTAAATTACATAAGATATTATTAATGAGTGGATTCAATTTATTTTATATTATTACATTATTATTCTGTCATTTAAATTTTTTTAAAATCATTTTCATATTTGTTACGTCATCCAGTTCAACCCCAATTTAACCCCGGTTGAATCATTAAACCCTGAACCTCTCCTTCTGGTTCTATGTCTGGTTCAGTTTTCACAACCTTGCTTTAAAGGGTTTCACCCTTTTGTTGATATTGAACTCTCGCTCATTTTAATCTCTCTCTATTGTATTCTTCTCATCCCTCCTAGATGAAGCCAAACTCTTATTTTTTGTTTGATTATGGTGAAACTTTTACTCTCTTTCTCTACAAAATGGTTGTAATCTAGAAAGTCAAGCTATTTAAAATCTTGTGCCTCTTCTGTTTGTTTGATTCTCCCACTTATCTCTTTCTCTACCTTTTTGTCTCCTCTTTTTCTCTTTATTAGGAGGTAGCTCAACTTGACAACTCCTTCCTCCCTCCACTGGAACACATTCTTCCATCTGTTTTCCATCGGTAATGCTCGCTTTGTTTTCCTGAATCAACAAAGATTATGCATATCATCTTAACAGGATATCAATGCATGTGCAATTTAAATTAAAAATGTTCATCCACACCATAATCTATATATATTATAAAGCAAAATATCATAAGAATTGTCCATTACTAATGTATTTTTTTACTCTATATCCAGTAGTTCTCTAATATAAAAGGTCATCACGAACCCTTTGGATTTGATAAAGTTCTTTAAAGATCTCCACTTTTTCTATAATGCTCGTTGGGTATCTTGTAATATATCAATTTACCTTTCTTGTGTCAAGCATACCGACATTTGTCAAGCACACCAATGTAGCATATATACATGATATGACATAAGCAAAGTGCAATAATTGTGATATCCTACAAGTATAAATGACCTTGATATGACATCAGGACTTCGAAGGTGATACAAGTAAATGGAAAGTTTACTTTCACTTGATCTATTACATGCATATTGATCATGCAACAATAACGCAACAATAACAATAATGATACAGTTAATTAGTACAATGTATAATCTTGCCGTTATTTATATGCACAAAGCGATAAATATATTAGCTAGAAATTAGCAATTTATATAACTAAACTAAAGCATGAATTAGTAAGTATATCGTAAAAGAGGCCTTGTAATAAATATCAAAGGGAAATAACCCTAATATGAAATGCTCTGCTTATCTCCTAACAAGCAAAAATCACCTACATCAGGTGCAATGGTTGATTCAATGCTTCTTTAAGCTCCATTGAAACTACACCAGTTGAGTACCAACCCTCAACTCCCTAAATAATAAGTCTAATAGGTATGCATTCATAAGTACATTTATCTAAGATGTTATGTGATTCTCTGACATCAATTATGAAATGTAATATTATTATCAGGTGTTAGGTGTTTTGTTAAAAATAATAAAAAAAAAATAAATGAAAAATGCCAAATAAAAATTAAAATTAAAAATTAAAAAAAAAAGGTGTTAGGTGTTTTGTCACTAACATCTTGAAACTAAGAAAATAAAGAAAGAATATTCATGTCCTCTTTTGGTGACATTTAGATATAGGTCAAATTCATAAACATGTTATGTTTGACTATTCAACTGCTAAAATAAATTTAAAAAAAGAAGAAGATCAAGTTAGTTCATCTTTATATATAATATTAGGATTTTAAGTGAAGTGGCATTAAATCAAACACACTGCATTTGAAAGATAGAACTTATCTCAATCTAATAACACAGCTATTCTTTAATTTAACCTAACTAATCAGTAATTATATCATGCTGAGTTAAGTAATGAAATATTGTTAAATCAATCAATAACAAAAATTATAACATTCAAACCACCACATCAACATAGCCTGGTAGAGAACTAGGAGATAATAAGGGAAACAACTTCTCACTTATCGTCTCTGGTACTCGGTGCATGGAGCTTTTGTTATCCCCTTTTCTTTGGTTTTCCAACTCTCTTTAAGGAACTTACTGAAAGTGAGTACCACTCCATTTAAGATACATAATTATTTCTTACCCGTTGTGCATCAAAGCTTCGGCCTGCTCTAAATTTCTTCCATCTTTCAACTAAAAATTCTGTGCAGTGCTTCAGAATCTCCCATTACATTTTGTTACTGCTTCAGTTTCCTGCAAAACCTGATCTACCTTCCTCTTATTCTAAAATTCTCTGAAACAGGCAAACACTTACGAGGAGCTCCCTGAGCGGCTCATTGGAGCTGTTCGCGTTTCACATTTGGAACTTTCTTCCGCTACTGTTCCACTGCTCGAGTAGAGCCCAACACATCAACTGAATGAGGCGTTAAACTGCTGATCTTGCAATCCAAATTCCTTCAACCTTTCTGGCTCGTTAAGGTTTCATTTGGGACAATTTTTTTACTGCTTAAAGCATGATCAGTTTAGCAAGACTGCATCGTTCAACTATAATGTTGCAGCAGGAAAATTCCTTCTCCTGTTGTGCTAAACCAGTAACGTAAAAAGGTAAGATGTTCACACAAGTCATCCTTCATCACAAGTGTTTTAGAGCTCTACCTGCGCTAAAGACCTCAGGGCCTTCGCGCTGAATAATACATTCTATCCGTTGCACTGCAAAGATTGGAACTTGGGGCTTTAAAACTGTTTTACCCATTTTGTTATTTTAGTTCTCTTTCTTTCTTTGCAAAGTCCAGTGGCAATGATGTAAAATATAGCAAATTTTATTGTGTACAAAAAAAAAAAAAAAAAAAAAAAGGCAGGAGAAACCGGGTAAAGTTTATGATGTTGATGAGTGTGTGAAAAAAGAGTGATTACTTTGTGATAGAAGTCTGAAGTTTTGGATCATCAGCTTATACGAATCTTCAATGTTTCATCAATTTATTTTATTATTTGCATTTGTTCTTCTTTTTTCATCTTGTTTTACTTAATTGCAATATTAAGTTGTTTTGTTTTTTTAATGCAAATATATATATTAAAAATTTATTTTAGAAAGCAATAAGAAAATTGTTGCAATTGAAACTTTAATTATACAAAGAAATCTCAAAATAGTTATTTGTGTGGTCAATTTAATCTCAAAATAGTACATTGATTTACTTTATTTTTTATTCTATATATAATTGATTTAAAATGATTTCTCATATTATATTGTGATATAAAATTAATCTCAATTTTATAAAATTGATTCTATTTTAGTCTTAAAAAGAATGATTTTGAATTAATTTTATATAATCAGTGATTAAATTAAAATAATGTGATTTGTCAAGATTAAATTCATCATATATGAATAATTAGAACATTATTTTCAAGTTTACTCCTTCAATTTCGACAGACTCGAATGTTTAATTTCGATAGTTGATCTTGATCTTGTTTATTTGAAAATAAAATATAAATTATGTTATAGTAATTTTCATGTAATAATATTTGATAATAATGAATTCAGTTCACCAATAAGAGTCCAAAATCGCCCCTCGGATTCCAATAGCGTATACGCGAAACCAAAGTTTGTTTTTTTCCGGTTCTGAAATATTTCTTCGTTGGAGAAGCCCCCAAATTCCTCTACTGATTACTTCCATTATATCTTTTCAACACTGCCATCTGATCTCATGTTCTTTCACCAATAAATCAAATGGTTGTTTGAGACGAGGCATAACAGCTCATTCTCCCCCAAATTCTTCTATAGTTTGGTTCCATTCTATATTTTCTCCTGTGTTCTCTTCTATCTTCTTTACATCTGTAACTGGCTTTCTCCCCAAAATCCTCATCTGATCAATACAAAATCGTCAAAGATCCTTCCTTTTTCGAAAACCCACCGAGTTTCAGAAGTTTCAGAATCACCAGATCCATCATCAAAGATGCCATCACCGTCTAAAACACTACCGGCTCTCCTCTTCCTGTTAACTCTCAATCTCGCCCTCTCCCTCTCATCGGACTCCCCCTCCGCTTATGAAATACTGGAGGGATTCGGCTTCCCTAAAGGAATTCTTCCAGAGGGAGTGACTAGCTACCAGTTAGACGACGATGGCGGCTTCCAAGTGCTTCTATCTTGTGACTGTGAGCTCCGTGTGGAGGAAAGCGGGTATCTGCTCAAGTACGGGAAAAAGATCACCGGAAAGGTGAAGTCTGGTCAGCTAAAAGAGCTTAATGGTGTTAGCGTTAAAGTTGTGATGATTTGGTTTGGGATTAATGAGGTGGTGAGGAAGGGAACTGATCTCTTCTTCTACGTTGGCCCACTCTCAGCTTCCTTCCCTTCGTCCAACTTTGAAGAGTGCCCCAAATGCGACTGTGGTTCCAGATGTTCTATTGATATGGTGTCAGATTCTTAGGCTTCTTCAAGTGCTAGTGATGTCTACTCATGCTTTCATACTATAAAGTTTTGTTTTTGAATAAGTTTGTAAGTGTTGAATGATTTGATGCAAGGATTCAAGTTGATGTTGCTTCAATTAAAAGTTTCATGTTTCTTCCATTGTATTGAGGTGCCATTGAGTAAATAATAAAATTATTGTGTGCGGTGTCCGGATGCATTCGGCGGTTAATTCGGATGTAGCTGTGCATTGGGTTATGTGGCGTGTCCGGATTGACCTTTAGATGCGTTCGGACACCGCAAAGAATAATCTCTCACCATTGAGAGGGGGTTACATGATTTTGGGTTCATTTGGGATAATATTTAGCTATAGTTTTTACTTTTGGGTTATTTGTTTTGGTGAGAAGGAACTATTTGGAAATTGATGTATAAATTTTTTAAAGGTGAAGAAGTTTTAATACCTACGGCTGTTCCTTTGAACCATATTAAATACATCTTTTATAAGAGCTTCTTGGAAATGTTTTACATAACGTGTAAGACAAAGCTTCTAACGCATTTGTGTTTGCTCTTCTGTTGAGAGCATTGCGGCACTGTGGTTTCGAATGTGGCAGTGCTATGCCAAATTTAATTCAAGCTTAGAGAGAGTGATTAAAAAGAGAGAGAGAGTCTGTTAAGTCGATACTTTTTCTACTATCGGCCCACTTAAAGAAGTTCGGATCGAGATAAGTTACATTCTGCCATCTCAGTTTTTAATAATGTGAACATTTTGGAATGTTTTTTACTATAATTATAGCCTTGTAGTTTGAAAATGAGGATAAATTCTCACCTATTAAGTTTTTATAGTGTAATTTTTTGTATATTATAGATACGAGCATTCTATATATTTTAATATCTTCTTTAAACATTTTCACCTAGTAAATTAAAAAGTATGCCATTTTTTATCAGTTGAAAAAAATTGTCCTCAGAAAATAATGTTGTGATACATTTATGTTGACCCCTGCATCAGAATGAGCGCAAAAGGGGCAAAATCGACGAGTTAAGTAACACGTATCGGCGCAACACGTCACTCAACCTCCGATTGTCAAACGGTTTGTATTGTTGCAATTAGGACTTCAAATTCTCCTATAAGGGAACCCCTCACAGGCAAATCAGACGAGATCGATCAAAAGTGATGATTGACACCCAAAATTAATTCGCAATATTGCCCAAACGATTTCCGATTGCAAAACGGACTTCATCGTTACGATCATAGCATTATCAATACCCAAAACTAACTACCAATTAGTGCAATTAAAGGAAAAAAAAACTACCAATTAGTGCAATTAAGATTGTCTGACGAAGCTGGCACGAATCTAAAGGCAAAGGCGTGCAAATCCAGTAAATGCGAGCGAATCGGAGCAATTTAAAAAAATTGACATATATTTTCATTTCAAATTAATAATAAAGATAAAAATAATAAATTAATATTAATTAAATTAAAAACTCCCATCCGTTTCCCCTTGCATATCGTCACTTCTGACCACAAGCTCAATTGCACAACAAAGCCTCTTCCTCTGTTCACAAGCCAAATCCCGTTCACAGCTCCTGCTCTTGCGTAAATTCCGATCTGCTCATGAGCTTTAGTCCGATCAAGCCACTCGATCGAACCCCAAGATCCGTTGATCCACTTTCCCTTCACCTAACTGAACTGCCTGTGCGCTTACGATCGCAAAGCTCTTTCGTCATTCTACCCTTTTCGACCACAACAACCCACTGAACTATAAACTGGCCTCTTTTCTAGCCTAAGACCTCAAATTTCCCTTATCACACCTACAGACTTCTGATTCATCAGCCGTTCGCACAGCCCGATAGGGTCGATCATTCGATACCTACTGCTACCCACTATCGCAAAGCTGAACAATTCGCTCCGCATCAATCATTGCTTGAGGTATAAATTTCCTAAACTCAACCAAAAAAAAAAAAACTCAAAGTTTCATTCTCGGCATTTACGGCGCACCGGGGGACACCCCATGAACATTTTTTTTTAGTGTGCTTGGAGGGAAATCTGTGCGACGCATACAATGGAGTTGGTGAGTCTTGTGTATGCTTGTCTTAGCATGGTCATGCAAAATCAAGTACTCGTACACGCCTCAGTGCCAGTAGGAAAAGAATTGTACGTCTTCAAACAGGTGCCCTCAAAGACCCATACACATCTTTCTTGGCATGGTGGATTGAAGATCATGATCGCGGTGTTGCCCGACACCGATTGTGCATGTCTTTCTTATCATAACGAGTAGTTTAATACTCCTGCAATTTTTCCTAAATAAGGAAGACACCGGAAGGCTACCAAAAATTGTACTAAAATGCAAATAACTTAAACTAAAAACAGGTGACTTGGTTTGAACAAAAATGAACAATAGGGGGCGGATCTTGAACAATCACAGGGAAATTGAACAAAAATAGCAAGGGACTTGAACAATTTTAGTAGGAAATTGGACTTTGAATTGATAAATACTTAATCAAATAAAAAATGCAAATATTAATTAAAAATCTCAATTATTCAAATGAATATCAATGATCAAACAAAGGAACACATGGTGAACAGGCCCTTAGTGCACACATAAACGAGCGACAAGCAAACAAATACGACCACCTGCCAATCAATGTGTCTGAAGAAACTAACCATGAATACAACTCATCCGGTGGTTAGCATTTATTTGCATATGAATGCCTTAACTCGCATGCAAATAACAAAACAAATTTGCAAATGCACACAATACAACATATAATTAATGTCACTACAAACAAGCACAACGATCATCCTACAGTCATGAGCAAGCAGTAATGATATTGAATGAGCTCAGAATGTAGTACTCCCTATGTTCTAGCTTTTTCAATATCAGCTAGCTTTCAAATGTATACATAAGTTCCCATGGACACTGAAAGATATACAAGTGAAAATAGTAACTCGCCAACCAACATGCATAAGAAAATTGATGACAAGTATAGCTCATATGGCGGTAGATATTGACATGCATATAAGCACACGAAGCCTACAGGTAAATGGTGGTATTCCCTGCAAACATACAAATACAATATGTAGTAAACGCAATAACATTTGTGCAGCCAATAGTAGCTCAATGTAAGGAGAAATACCTTAATCCTTGCAAGCAAAATCGATTGATATACAATAAATGTAAGCTCCTATAAGCTATTAAAGAAGACCCATCATATACCAAAAGCAAGGAGCTTATGAGGAATATAAGCACCTACGAGCTTTTGTAGGAGAGTCATCATATACACAACAGGCTATCCATAAGAGTATGGAAGTTGGTGATGAATGCAAGCATCTATGAATAGCAGGAGGTTCGTTAGTGCACGACAATCCACCTGTATAAAATAGCAAACAATTCATGACTTAGCGCCACGCCATAGGATCTGCAATACCCATTCATGTAGACAAAAGGCATCTATATGTTGCCAAATAACACCACTGAATCCGCAACATTCATGCAAACGGATAGAAGGCATTTACAAGCTGCCAAATAATGCCACCGGATCCGCAACATTCATAAATATAGATAGAAAGCATTCACAGGCTTCTACATAGAGCATACTAAAATATTGATCATTCACACAGCTAACTAGCGCCAAATTATTTTAAAATGCCCTCACATATGTATTGCAACATGTATACATTCAAATATGAAAGTATACATGCTAGCATATTAAAATGTATACATATAATAATATACACCCACACAAGCCCTGGCTAGCATATTGTTGGTATAGATATAACGTCTGAGGATGCTGCATAAGTCAAGAAATGAACTTAAGTTCAAGTCAATCCTTCTCCTTGATAGGACAAGATGCGATACGACTTGAAGAAATGAACAAATATACGGTCACAGTCTCAGTCGAGATGTTTATTTTAATATATTCATATTAGGCCTTCAAGGTTTATAATAAAAAAATATGCTAGTAAAGGTGCAAATCCTACAACAAATTTGATCCTATGATAAAAATAGATACAATTGATAAGGTTCAATAAATAATTATAAAAATACCCCATAAATACTCGTATGAGCCCTGACGAGCTTGATGCCAGTACACATGTGACATTTAAGGATGATGTGTAGGTCAAGAAATAAACTTAATTTTGAGCCTGATCCTCTATCAGCAAGTAAATAGAGTTGTTAAGGTTCAATCAATGAAATAAAAACGCCTATAAGTTACCCAAATGATGACTTTGTTGAATGTTAATCTCAATTAGATGGGACTCCAAATATTTATAAAGGCCTCCCAAATTCTTACAAAAATCCAAAACTAAAAAAATATCAAAATGTGAAATATTTAAAAATGAAATTAACCATCAAAATGCTTAAAGTAAAATTCATCAACACTTAGGAATAATTTATCAAGGTGGATAAATCTTAAAATTGTTAAGATAGTTGCTATTTGCATGTTTTACATTTTTGCAACTTGTATAGTTTTGATGATTCCAAATATTATTGTTCAAATGTGTAGTTATCTCCTAACAATTTTAGAAGATTTGTATTTGCTCTTGTGTGTATTAACATTTCAGGAAAATCTAACTCCAGACTACGAAGACTTCAAATCTAAATTCAGCATGAGATACTTTATGAATTTGAAGCTTGTATTTTTCTTAGAAATAAACTTGAAAAGGAGTGATTGTAATTGAGTGAATAAAAACATACACACATTCAAATATTAAAGGGTCTGACTCTAATAAAGTGCGCCTAGTTCAAGAAAACTTGCCAGAATAAAGATAGTGAAATTGCTAGGATCATGCTGAGCTTGCTAAACTTACTAAAAACTACTCAGTGAAAGGCTTAACTAAGTTTAGTCACCTAAGCTCAAAAGCTGCTTGCATGCATTCATTCAACTTCCCCAATAATAAACTCAATCATCATCCATACATACTCCTATCACTACCAAAAATTTAATATTTTTGTAGCACTCAATAGTAGCTGCTTGCATGCATTTTTCTTCTTTGTATGAAGGTTGTGATGACATTGATATTTGTCCCTTTATTTGATATAAATTATAGTGACAATCATAATGGCATCAATTATGTAATAATGTGGAAGGTATAATCATTGTGATAGCTAACGCTTCTGAACATCTATCGAACGATCTTGAAACTGCCTCAAAATGTCGTTGCATCGCATTGTAATCATGGCGGTCTAGTAGCGGTTTTCAAACCGCTGCACGAAATATAGTGATGGTGAAAATCACCGGAAAGTCTATTGTTAGTGTTGCAATAACCCTTTTTATAGTGCATGTACTTTAAGGTACTCGTCTCATATGCTCTTATCATTTTTTTTAATTTTATACAGTTTAAAATATATATATATATATATATATATATATAATTAAATCTAATACTGGTATGTAGATTGTAGAACATATAAGATACGAGTCCTCTATTTTATTGTTAATGTGACACAATTTCTATGTTTATATTTGAATAATTTTGTTTGATGGTAGACATCAGTGTTGATATTGATAATTAGTAACAACATTTGTTGTAATATAAGGCACTGACATCAATAATAAGTATCAGTGTGGTGCCATCTTTAGATGTCTATGTTATTGTTTAAATTGTTTGTCATTGTTGGCATGATCATTGGGCATTTGTCTTGTTATTGATAGCAAGTGTTGATATTGGTATCAATAATAGGCATCGTGATTATTGACAATGGAAAAGTCAATGTTTGTTTCAATGTTGAATGCCAATAATATTGTACGTTGGGTTTGACATTGGGAGTTCGTGTTATTGTTAATGTTGGGGTCAGTGTTTAAAGGAAATAATGAGCATTAATATTGGTGTCAATATTAAACAGCAGTTTTAAGAAGCAATAAAAAAACTATCCCAAACGAAGCCTTAATTTATCCCCATCCTGCTTTCAAAGCCCACATGCATGAGTATTAAAATGTGGCGAGATATTCATTAAAGAATTATTTACAGCACCAAATTTCTCATGAACGCATAAAATACGTGTTATAAACTTTTGGAGGTTAAGATTCATGCCCTTTCTGTAACTTTACAAGATTAAAAAAAAAAAAAGAATAATTCGTACATGCAAATATTATACGACTATAATATACGAATGAACTAACTAAGAGCCTGAGAGACGAGTCTCAGCTGCAGTTCTTTCAACTTTGAACACAATTCCAGCTTCTGCTCCTTGTAGCTCTGAATCAAGAACTCCTTGCCTTCAATGGCTTCCTTCAATTCCTTCACTTCTCTCTTCAACATCTCAATCATCTCCTCTCTAATCTTCTCTGCACCATCAAGGCTTCCATTGGCAAAATCATTCGCAGCTTCAGGCAGCCAAATGCTGCTACGCAGAGGATTCTCAGGAGGACCAAACTCACATGAAAACTGATTAGAAATGGTTTTTCTAAGCCTTTGGATCTCTCTCTTTGAATCCAACAGCTCACGGTTCGAGGAATCAAGCTGAGCCTGCAAATGTGTAGTGTGAGCCATTTCAACGGTCAGGGAATTTTGAAGGTCTGTGATTTGGACTTGCATTTCTTCTATCATATCATCTCGCCTCTTAAGTTGCTGGCGTAGTTTCTGTATAACCTCTCTCTTGCTGTAGATATCCGATCCAGATTCTGATAAGCAGGGAGATTCTAAGCTGTTTGAATGGTTAAATGGCTTTGTAGGTAGCTCAAGGAGATCAGGTACTGAATCCCACACCACGCCATTATTTTCTTTGCTTGGTTGTGATGATGAAACATTTACTAGTTGCAGAGTATTATTACCATATTTAGACAGAGGGTTCGTGGGTGTATGCTTGGCACCTGCTACACAGTCAAAGATCGCCTTGAGGAGATGCCATGGAAGTTCTAAAGAAAGGAGATTCTTTTTTTTTCTTTTGTTTCTATTTGTTTCTTAATGATAAAAGTTCAAAATTTATTAAAAGTTGAATGGAAGAAAACATAAGAAAATGCTGGTTTTAAAATTGCTAAAAATAATCATCTGATAGAATCATTCAAATGGTTGCTAGCAATATTCGAGGGGATGGATAGACGAATATGAAGCAACCATTTTAGTGCTTGTGAATATTTAGTCACGCAAGTGAGAAAATAACAACTATACAAGACGTCACTTTTAGGAAATGTTATAGCATTATTACAAGGATATAATGTAATGAATGAAAAAAAAAAAATTCCAAATCAGCTCGAATTCAACCATTAGATCCAATCTGCACTAATTTCTTACAAACCAATTTCTTGCAAACCATCTTAATTTGCACCATCCCTAGGAGGGTTCCTGTGAGCTTTGGCTAAGTTAAGGAGGTTTATGGTAAGGTTTATTTATGAACTCTTATCTCATTTCTTTCTCCCAAGTGCAAGTCATGTGAAACTTCCCCTTCCTTATCTTCTCCTTCTATCACAAGTTCACAACTCTCAAGTGATCGACAATCTCTTCCTCCTATTCTTGCGACCCTGCTATGTCGAAACTTTCCAATTACTCACTTCTTCTTCAAGCTATGACCCTTCTCATTTCATGTCATCATGAGCTCCTTCCTCATCAACAACATTATACTCATTATTTCCATCTTATTCCTTAATTTCTTTTATTGTTGAAGAAAATAACTCCTTCAAAAATTGATATAGGTTGTGAGGCATTATGTTGGGTAAGTCCTTGACTCCTTCACTTTTAGTGAACTTACTCCTTTAACTTCATTGCAATCAATTTAATATTCTTATTTATTCTTTGCAAAAATTTCATTTTCTTTCATTTGTTTTTAATTTCTCGAGCTTTTATCCCATTATCACCATTATGATTAGTTATGTTAGTTCCTTATAAATCTTAATTATGGATTTTATTTACATTAATACTAGCCCATCTTGATTAATTATGACATAATTTGGATTTGATTGAGATTGAAATATAATTCCATTAGAAACTTCAATCATTAAAGCCATGCATATGTAGATCTATTGAAATGTTGTTAATGTGGACCTTTGTTGTTTGAGCCTATATAGTTTGTTGACATTTGGTGTTATTCCTTTGAATCTCAATTGAGTTTGGATTTTTCCACCAAATATTAAGGTATTACTTTTATAGAAGGTTTATATACATATTATGTCATGTGATGTCTAGTTAGGGTTGCCTTAATAATTGTAGTGTAAAATTTCAGTGAATTTCTTTTCCACTCAGTTCATTTTTGATGAATTATAAAATCAGCAAATTTTGATAGAATTTCTTTTTCATCGTAAGCAATTTCCCTATCACTATTGACTAGTGCCGCCCGCAGCCTCTTGCAGCCTGCCTCTGCTAGCTAGCCACGATTGGCCATTGACTGCTTGTGGGCCACCGCCGCTCGACTCAAACCACCAGCAATCACTGTTGCCGCCACCAACCACTAAAGGCCACCACTACTACCCAGCACCGAAAGCCACCACCAATAGACACCAGCCATTGCCACCAACAACTGCAGGCCACCACCGCCACTATAAACCACCGACCACTATCCTCTTTGGGCTTTGCATACATTTTACTTCAAGCCAAATAAAAAAATAATAATCATCAGCATTAATTATACATTAATCTAAACCAATGTTTAAAATTGCGTGATCGGGTATCGAGTCATTTTTCGTTCGTGAGGCGAGGCATAAGCCTCATGGCGTTTTGAGGCGTAAGCCTCAAAATAAAAAAAATTGCGTAAACATAAAATGATAAATTTTGTATATACTAATGAGTAAATAATATATAAAACATAAAAAAATGCTACTTACCACATTTTTTAGGATAAATAGCAATGACATATCACATAAGAACTCATAAGTCATCAACACTGTCATCATTCATCACTAAGGGGGTCTTCATTTGAATCATCATTATGATGAACTGCTCTCTCCTCTTCCTCCTCTCCTATAGAGTTCAATGTCTCCCAATCAGCTCCTTCCTCATTATTAGTTATCTTCCTCTTCCCTAAATATTTTTGAACAATATCATAATGAATAATAGTGTAACACATTAATAAAAGTCTAAGAAAAGAAACCTATATTATTTATATACCTTTTTTGATTTGTTCTTGAGTTGTAGTGGATGTAGATTCTTTAAGACCATCAAAGAAATCAACATTTAAATCTTTATCTTGTAATTCAGACGGCATCACTTCAACTTCATCATCTACAAACCACTCATCATCAGATGCCACATCCTCGCAAAGCAAAGGATCATCATCATCCATTAATCCTTTTTTCTTCAAATTCCTATCTCTGAGTCTCCTATTGTAAGGTTTACTTATGAACTCTAGGGAATGTTATAGCATTAATACAAGGATATAATGTAATGAATGGAAAAAAATATCCAAATCAGCTCGAATTCAACCATTAGATCCAATCTGCACTAATTTCTTACAAACCAATTTCTTGCAAACCATCTTAATTTGCACCATCCCTAGGAGGGTTCCTGTGAGCTTTGGCTAAGTTAAGGAGGTTTATGGTAAGGTTTACTTATGAACTCTATCTCATTTCTTTCTCCCTAGTGCAAGTCATGTGAAGCTTCCCCTTCCTCATCTTCTCCTTCTATCACAAGTTCACAACTCTCAAGTGATAGACAATCTCTTCCTCCTATTCTTGCCACCCTGCTATGTAGAAACTTTCTAATTACTCACTTCTTCTTCAAGCTATGGCCCTTCTCATGTCATGTCATCATGAGGTCCTTCATCAGCAACAACATTATAGTCATTATTTCCATCGTATTCCTTAATTTATTTTATTGTTGAAGAAAATAACTCCTTCAAAAATTGATATAGGTTGTGAAGCATTATGTAGGGCAAGTCCTTGACTCCTTCACTTTTAATGAATTTTCTCCTTTTCATCATTGCAATCAATTTAATATTCTTATTTATTCTTTGCAAAAATTTCATTTTGTTTCTTTTGTTTTTAATTTCTCGAGCTATTATCACTTTTCACCATTATGATTAGATATGTTAATTCCTTATAAATCTTAATTATGGATTTTATTTACATAAATACTAGCCCGACTAGATTAATTATGGCATAATTTGGGTTTGATTGAAATATAATTCCATTAGAAACTTCAATCATTAAAGCCATGCATATGTACATCTATTGATATTTGTTAATGTGGACCTTTGTTATTTGAGGCTATATAGTTTGTTGAC
Source organism: Dendrobium huoshanense (assembly GCA_016618105.1). Lineage (NCBI taxonomy): Eukaryota > Viridiplantae > Streptophyta > Magnoliopsida > Asparagales > Orchidaceae > Dendrobium > Dendrobium huoshanense. Next base: position 34,905,683 of record CM028356.1, on the reverse strand, counting down.
TTTTGGTGTTATTCCTTTGAATCTCAATTGAGTTTGGATTTTTCCACCAAATATTAAGGTATTACTTTTATTTCTTACAGAGATAATGAGATAGTAGCATTTATTTCTTGACTACTATTTTTTGTTATGAGCTTTAACACTAATTCGTGTTGTAGGTTTTGTATTCAATAAATTTCCAATCCTATCTTTCATGTTCAATTTCCTTACTAATTTGTAGAAGGTTTATATACATATTATGTCATGTGATATGTAGTTAGGGTTGCCTTAATAATTGTAGTGTAAAATTTCAATGAATTTCTTTTTCACTCAGTTCCCTTTTGATGAATTATAAAATCGGCAAATTTTGATAGAATTTCTTTTTGATCGTAAGCAATTTCCTTATAACTACCGACCAGTGCCTCCTGCAGCCTGCCTCTGCTAGCAACGGTTGGCCATCGACCGCCCATGAGCAACTACCGCTCGACTCAAACCACCACCAATCACTGTTGCCGCCACCAACCACCAAAGACCGCCACCACTACCCACCGCCGGCAACCACCACCAATAGACACCAACCATCACCACCAACAACTGCAGGCCACTACCGCTAGTAAGAACCACCGACCACTATCATTTTACTTTAAGCCAAATAAAAAAATAATAATCATCAGCATTAACTATACACTCATCTAAACAACTCCAAAGCATTCCTAATACAATGCATTCTTTTTCAACCAACCAAACAACCCCTAAGTGCAAAGCCAAATCAAGTTCAGGAAAAAAAATCAAGACAAAGTTCAAGATAAGCCTATTAGCATAAAGGGACAAATGAAATAATAAAGGGAGCAATAAATTAAAATTCAAGCAGCTTAATTTCATATTGCTAAATCAAATCCATGAGGGAAAGGTCAGCCAAAGCGTGAGAAAAACAAGTTTGAATAATTTAAAACTACTTCAAACTAATTTATAGGAAGGATAGTTGCATAAATCAAGAAAGACCAAATATCTTCTCCATAAATCACTCCAAAATTCAAAACATATGATCATCTAAGCAAGATACAAGAGAGGATTTTGATAAGTCAAAAGCTAGTCACTTATTTTTAGGATTTTGTTAAGGTTTTTTAGGATGATTGGTTATTATATATGTAACCATTTATTTGATATGTCATCAACTAGATTTTTAATAGAGTTTCTCCATATATTTTCATAAACTTCTATAAGTATAAATAAGGGGGTCTATATGATATATTTTTTAGCAGCAATTAGCTCTTCAATTGAATTACTCCATGAGTAAGGAAACACAAGCTGAAATTTTTCTCTCTTACTAGTTGGCTCTCTCTACCTCCTTGATTCTCTCTCCAAATTTTGATAAAATCTCTCTCTCTCTCTCAATTGTTTTCTCTTTTCGTTCTCTCCAAACCGAGAGAAACAAGATAGCAAAGAGATTAGCAAGTTCAAAAGGAGATTAAATAATATAAAAGATAAAAAGGATATCAAGACAAGTCGGCCATCGACAAAAACTTATAAGTTGGTAAACCCCAATCACCTCTAAGTAGTAGTTTTATTTTCTCTGTGCATGTTAGGTTATAGCCAAAGGTTTCCCTACCTAGATGGATTGGTCAAAACTTACTAGGAGACCTTGGGACTTGTAAATCCTAATTCTATCAAATCCTAGCAAGGTAATATCTCTTCTATTATTTAAAATAATAATAATAATAATAATAATAATAATAATAATAATAATAATAATAAAATCTCTCCTATTATTCCCTCGGTAGATTATTGTGTCTTATATGATTTAAGTTGTAAACATCTCTTGAATACTATCTCATCTCTTGTGCATCATATGCTCCACATAAAATCTAATTTAAAAGCTCATTTTGTGATCTCATTATTTCAAGTGGGCTTACCATTAGCTCACCTTGGTGGATTTGTATTATAACTTATATCCATAATATTTTATCATTAATTTTAAGTTGTAAACATCTCTTGAATACTATCTCATCTCTTGTGCATCATATGCTCCACATAAAATCTAATTTAAAAGCTCATTTTGTGATCTCATTAATTCAAGTGGGCTTACCATTAGCTCACCTTGGTGGATTTGTATTATAACTTCTATCCATAACATTTTATCATTAATTTTATATCCCAATCTTATTAGTCTTCCCTCCACATTGCTCGTGTTCAAACTAATTAAATATAATTTTCACTATCTCATCTTCAACATGTGCTACCGCTCCTATCCCTCTATATTCTAATTTCGCACTCTATTCTTCTTAATTTTTCCACACATTCATTTTTGCATCCCCATTTCCATCACACTCGAGTATAATGACTTTTTTATGACTTTTTTATGCCAAACTTTGAATACATATGACATGGTTGAGCTAATTGCAATTTTATAAAATTTATCTTCAAGACTTTATGATATTTTGTATTTGCATATTACTTTAAAGACAATTCTCTAATTTATATACATATATCGCTCATGTAATGTGTTGAAATAGTTCAAGATACTTCAACTTATCACATGTAGGTATAACATGATCTTCTAGCACGACTAACTCATAATATCAATTTCACATACATTAAAATTAAATATCATTTAAATTTTTATTCTACTATTCTTGAGCTCCACTTCTAAACATTTTTTATATTATCCAAACTCACTTTGAAAAAGTCAAATAAAGATAAAAATATATAATTATGACAATTCCACCATCACCTCATATAATTGAGCTTTACCACAAAAAGATAGTCCCATCACTGAGATAAGATGTGAGTAGTATTACAATAAGTACAAAAAAAGAATCAACAAGGCATCACTATCTAAGCCAAAAGAAGTGTCAAGAAGTATGCAACACAGGCATCGAAAAAGCAACGAGTCAATGTCAATCTATCAAAGACTAAAAATTTTTTTGATAGAATCCTAAAACTAACTTATTTAAAATTAAATTAAGTAAAGATGTAACATTTTTATGTTCTCAATATATTATCAAAGTGATGGGGACATCAGATCATCATGGAGAGTTTACCAGCGACGTGGCCGCCGATCCACGGCCACGATCGAGTCGTTATATTTTTGAGTCGATGTATTTTGTTTTCATGCATTTTATTATTTGTTTATGTGTGTTTATTTATTTTTCCTTTGTACCCTTTTGTATGGGAGTGGTCATGTGTAAGTCTAAGGGCAATTGTGTCATGTCAGTTAGAGTCTTTTGTATGAGGCTATTTAAAGCCCCTTTGTTTTATTTTCAAGGTAATGAATGATTATGAAGAATTTTCCTGCACCTGTGTTTGAGAACCTTTGAGAGTTCTTGGAGAGTTTTTAAGAGATCCCTTGGAGAGGGAGATCGGCGCATTACCCACCAACCTTGGATACGGCCGGGTTCGTGGTTTTCTCTTTGTACCTTGTTTTCCTTTGTCACCTTCCCTCATTCATCTTCAATACGCTCAATTCCACCAAACTCCTCATCTTCCTCCCCACATCAAGCTCCACAAAAAAAAAAAAAAATTCCTCACCCATAGCCGCCGGCCAAACCTCCACCGGAACCCCAAACCGCCGACCACCTCCCTTTTCCCTCCCTCTTTTATTTGTTTCCTATTTTGATTTAATATATTTGGAATATATTTGAATTTAAATTTAAAATATTTGAATTTCAAAATATTTCCTAATATACTAATTCTATTTTAGGAAAGTATTCAATTGGGATTTATTTGAAATTCAAACACAATTGGATTTCAAGCAAATCTTTCCTAAATCCAAATCTAAATTTAGTAATCTTAATTGCTGGCAATTAACTCCCTCCAAAGCCCTTCACTGCCGCCGGCCCCATCATAGCGTGAGATGGCAAATATTTCCTAAACAAATCCTTGGCTTTTGGGAAGCATTTTCAAATTTCCCATATCTCTGCCTGGGCCGAATCCACTCAAACCCCACCTCTTGATTTTCCTAAAATGGCATTCTGAACTAGGAAATTTTCCTGGAAATCCTCTCTCACGTACCCGCCAGCCTCCCTATTGGAATTTCTTTTTAGAAATTCCCTCTTAGTGCTAGATTTCCTGTGAGAATAATTGGGAAATCATTACCAGCTGCTGGCCGAATTTTTCAAGGGCTATTCTTGGATCTTCTCTACTAAATTCTCATAGTCTAATCCCGAGAATCTGAAACTGATTTCAGATTTCAGCATTTGGTTCTTTCCCCTACCACAAAGCAAGAAAAGCTTCTTTCTTTCAAGATATCCGAGTAAATCTTCAAGGAGAAGGAGATTGACTACACTTGAAGAGGACGTGGATGGCATCTTGCGCGTTCTAACGGAAGCTGCCAACGGACATGGCGAAGGCCTTGAGTGGAGGATCTCCACATATCCTTAAGCAAAGGTTTTCCTCTTTTCCATTTGCATTCAATGTCTTCTAAATCTAAATTCTCAATTGGTTAGATTGTCATTGCGAAAGTCTTCTCCAAGTGCTCTTGCTAAAGCTTAGTAAATCGTAGGGATTGAGTGTGCTTTCTATGCATCCTAACTCTCATTGTTAGATTAGGGATTAACTTGAAGACTATTATTTTGCATTGCTTTTATTTTCTCAATTATCTTGACTGTTCAAACTCAGAGCATATGATTTAGCCTACGCAATTGATCTCCTCTTTTGTTTTAATCATCGTTTAAAATTGCTTTAATTTTGTTCCACGTTGTTCTAATCTAATGGTTGTGCAATGCCTAAATTGAAGTCATAAGCATGTCATCTAATTAGTCCTGCATCACAAAGCTTTGCTAAAGTGTTACCTCTTCATCTCCCATTTTTATTCTCTCTCTTGGTCATCTCATGCCACCTGCTCCTCATCTCTCTAGTCCCTTTAGAGTTGGATCGTCCAAGCCAACCTTATTCATCTCCCTTCTCTTTCATAAATAACTAACATACAATTATTCTTCTCCCACTAAAGACTGTAGCCAACACCCCAGTGAAATATCTCCTCACTCAAACCACTCATACCACCTCTCTCTCACAATTTTACACTCCAAGTCCAAGCTATCTTTACTCCCTTTCTTGCCAAGCATAACATATGGAATCCATGCACAAAAGAACTCCTTTCAACCAAGCCTCCATACAACATGCTCTTATGTACATCTCCACTATCCATAAAAACCAACCCTTCTCCATCCTAATTGTGTCAACTAAGCTGCCAACAACCATCAACTAATATAAATGGTCTTCTCCCATTTTTAAATGATAAAATCTATTCATCTCTGTGGACTTCAGCTAGGAACACTCTAGTGGTTTTCTTATGCAAGACATCTTTGATGGCATCACTGTTTCTCCAATCTCAAGCTTCATTGCCAAGTTAAGATCACCCACGCCTGACTTACTTTGATTACAACTTTTTTTTTCAAACCCAAGTTGACATATGCCACCTTAAATTTGAAGAGGAATATTATTATATCTAAATTTAACAGGACACGATGGAAAAAAAAAAATTTTCATATAGCCGACCCCAGGTAGTGGGATAAAAACATGCTGTTGTTGTTGTTGTTGTTGTCATCGTCACATGTTCTAACATTTATAGTAAAAACTTGCAACAATTATTCTTGTAATATCTCCTTATTATTAAGGATATTCTCCTCTATTATGTTGTTTATTGTTCTCCAGCTTTCTTATACATAGACATGCTTATACTAACACTTTAATCAATTCAGCAAAGTTGTAGCCTTTTCATGTTTAAAATATATATATATATATATATATATATTTGAAATGAAATTTTAAGGTTGGTACTCCATCTAGTAAATTTAAGATTGCCGGTCATAAAAGAGGAATTTTAAGCTTTCAGCGTAGCATACCTGAGAGGCATTGGTAACATATGTCCTCATGTGGAATAAAGCAATACAATTGTGAATCCAATTTACATGTTTCACGTCTCTTATTAGGAGTTGAGTTTCTATTCTCTGCCAAATAAATGACTTTATAGTTCAGAGAAGATTGACATCACAGTTCAAGAAAATCATTGAACAAAAAGCTAAAGATATAACCTTTTGATGGAGCGTAGCTTGTTCTTCCTCTCTTAAAGTCAAATACTTGTTTCAACCTACAACAAAGCCTAAGAGAAAAAGCGCTTAACAAGGCCCCGCCTACAATAAAGACCCAGTTTGGCATCTTCTGTTTAGCATGACTCAGCTCTTTAGTCCTTTTCATGCTGCCATTTATTCTCGATGTCATCCTAAATGCAGATCAGATATTTAACAAATAACTTTTACAAATCAGACCTTGATTATATCATAAAAATAATAATGGTAAAAGAAAACGGTGCATAAGCAAGGATGGAAGAAAAACATAAAAACAAATTTAAGAACACAGAAAACATGTGAAGTTCTACTTTCTCCTTTTTGCTAGATATACTAATGAAAAGCTTTCTCGTATTTTTAAAGATTAAAAGGTGATACAATTGCATACTTAGCAGAGCATCATAATGTACAAATATGCAAAAAATGAATGCATGCTTCAGAATAACACAACCAAAGCATTAGATTTATGAGAAACAATGTAGCCATCAGCTCACTAACTTTCCCAAATCAGCTAGTCTATGGAATGCCTAACAAAACTTACATTTTATGCTCCGTGTTTCTTAATAGAATTTTTTATCAGTATCAATTTAGAATACTGATTATAGTGTTGGATGTGTAACAAGCTAGTAGGCTACATAACCGATTGTGGTGGGCATGAGAGGTATTAAACTTTTTACACATAAATTAGCCGAAATATTAGGCTGTTTTGCTTTCTTTTTTCCTTATTTCTTCATCTTCCTTTTTGTTCACGCCAATATACATCCCATAAACAAGTTTCATGTTTGCACCAGACATAGCCACCTCATATGACAGACTAAGCAACACTTCGAAATCAATTATAACACAAGTGAATTCCAAATTACTAAGCTGACCAATAGATTAACCCAAGTTTTTGAAGGAATCAATAGCAAGACTCGACATGTTTACAAAACAAGTTTAATCAATGCTAATTTGTCTAAAAAGTTTAACCAAAATAATTGTCATAGGACACACTGAATGGCCCATGTTGTAAACATTAGCAATTTAAATACAAATTAAATGCGTCTCATTCTGCCAAAAGCTCGAACATCTAGCAAACAGAATATTATTTTTTTTTTCTCAATCTAGAAATAGTTTATATAAAACTTCATAATTACTTCAATGATAACATTAACAAAGCACTGATTTGTGAAAGCACGGAAAAAAGGCTTCAGACAAAATTCAAATAGCAAAACGTTACACAACCACTTCCTCCTGCTGAGGGCAGGCTGATCCACATAGAGGCCAACACAGACAATGAGAAAAAAAAATCATAATAGCATTGAATCTACACTGTTAGCAACAAGAAAACACTACCAGATTCTAAAATGAAAATGACAACTTAGTCTAGATGCGAGATTTCCAAGTTAACATTCATGCTCATTTATTCCGAAACTTCACGGCCACTTTTTTTTAATCACATACACGCCATTTTCCTCGGCGGGACCTCCAGTTCCATCGATTTCTCTGGAACGGAAGCTGGATTAAGAATAAATGCTCCTCTCAAGTAAAATAAAAAACACTAACGGAAGCATCAGTCTATAACACAGGAATCCTTTTTTCAGCCAGTCAATGGCATTAAAGAAGCAAACTAACCAGACTAATAAACCAGCCAAAAGCCCTCAGGCCAAACCTCTAGGGTTCCTTCACCCATGAAAATGCAATACAAAACAAATCTCACAAGAAAAAATGCAGACAGAAAACGGAACTGAGTTGGTCATCATAGGCCCAGCTACATCGAGGACGCACCTCCACCTCTATCAATCCGCGTCGAACACGAGATACCGATCTCTATCCAGCAAAAAGCTCGTCAATGCTCCTAAAAACTTGAAGCACAATCCTCATCTTTATCGACCCACTCTCTTTAACTCCCTTCACCTTCTCCTCCCGTTGCTTTGCCCCTTCTACTTTCCCCCTTTTCTCTTTCTCTTACCCTTCTCTTCAGAGAGAGAGAGAGAGAGAGAGAGATGAAAGAAGAGAAGAATCGCAGGCCCTTTCTTCCGTATGCTCGGCGTTGGCCCGAACGGAGAAGTAACTGACTAGTGCAGCTTGAGTTGGGGCCGATGGCCAATGGCCGTCGACTAGCGGCGTGAGTGAGTTCGTTCTCGGTTAAAAAAAATATAAAATAAATTATATTAAAATTTACGAACCCAATTATAAAACTAATATAAATATTTAAAAATTATATCCTATTTTTATATCAAATAAATTTTTATTATTTATATTTATTTTTTCATTCTTATAATTATTTTCTCTTTAATTATTTAAATTATAATCATTTTTCTTCATTTATTATATTACTTTTAAATTTATAAAATATTTTTTATTATGGCTGGACTCCTCGGTGCTCGGTGTTTAAGATAATATAAGAAAATAATAAAATAGGAGCGAGGCTTCCCGCCTGGGCCCAGCTTCCAACGATTTCACTGTCGGTTTCCGCCAAAAGCCGACACGAAGCTACAGCGACGACCTGGGACCCAAAACGGGACCAGAAAACAACAGGGGATTCCATTAATGAATTATTTGGCGTTCAATCGGTCAATCGGTCAAGATTTTGCCACGGTGGCTTGCCTACACGAGCTGAAGTTTCGCTCTCAATCCTCATATTAATTTGGCCAGGGGTGATTTTTATTGCGTCCTTCCACCTGACGTAGTGATACGTCCTCCCATCCCTAAAAAATTTGGTTTTTACTAGCTATTATTTGATATTAACGAAGAATATCATCATGTGAAGACAAATACCAAGTTATACCGAGCTATACCGAGCAATACAAAAAAAATACCTAGTTTTTCCTTGAAAAAACTCGGTATTGCTCGCTATAGCTCGGTATAACTTGGTATTTGTCTTCACATGATGATATTCTTAGTTAATACCAAATAATAGCTAGCAATACCGAGCAAAAACCGAGTTTTTTAGGGGTGGGAGGACGTATCTCTACATCAGGTGGGAGGACGCAATAAAAATTCGTAAATTAGTCGGGTCTAGCTCTAGTCATTTCAAAATTTAACTTGAGCTTAATTAATTAATTAAATTTGAACTCGAGCTTGAGTTTTATTATATGAATTTGGACCAACTCATCAGTTTGAAAGAGAAAATATATTTATGAATGAAATAATTATTATAATAAAATGATAAAAAAATAAAAATAAAATTAAGAAAAATAATGAAAAATCAAAAGTGAGATATAATTTATAAATATACTTAATAATTATTTACGTTAAAATATTAAATATTAATATATCTTAAATGTATTTTACATTCATATTTTTTTAAAAAGTAAACTCGTGAGTTAACAAGTTGAGTTAGAGTTGGCTCAAATATGACCCGTTAGCTCAACCAACTCGGCTCAGACATTTATTGAGTCTAGGTCGAGCTAGCTCATAAATCAGCTTGACTCACTTACATCTATAGATTTTGCTATTATTTTTACCTCGAAATTTATTAAAAAGTCTCGATTAGAGCTAATTTTTATGAAAATAAGCTTATTATAATTTTTTTATTATTATATGTTTTTTAATAAGTTTCAAAGCAAAAGAACATAATTTTCTAAAAGTAATTTAATTTTACAATTGAAATTACTAATAGAACTAGCAAACAAGTAGATATAAGCATAATTTAAATACAAAAAATGTGTTGGTTGAAAGAAAAAATAATTTTTATCTTAGTTTGGAATGATAGCCACATAGGCAATTAAGAGTTTGTTTGGGATGATTGCAGCATTTTGTAAAATTGATTGTGATGGTGTTGTGGAGATAACAAATTTGTTATTATGATTACATAAACCAATTTTTACCACAAAAAATTTTAAGAAGCAATGATAAACCAATAAGAAAGTAATAGTCAAATGAAATTGTGGTGGCTGTTTGGAAAGCATAGCAGCCAAAAAAGTTGTCACAAGCAGAGTCTAAGAAAGGTAAAGTAAAGAAAAAGCGCACCATTTTCTTAACTTGTTTTCAAAAATAAAAAACTAAGGACTTAGTGCAATTAGAAAAGTTCTCAGCAGTAGTTGATATAAATTGTGTTCGGCTACTTTTTATTGAACTCAGAAAATTTGCTAATCAAAGGTTCGTAAAAGATTAAGGTTTCATTTGGAACAGTTTTTTTACTATTTTCTAATGTAGTTTTTTAATACCAATATTTTTAAAAATTTGTATTAAAACGTTTTTTTAATAAACAATAAAAATTTGTCAAAAATAAAACCTAAGAATTCATTTGGGACGGCTTTCTTATTGCTTCTTTAAGAAGCAATAAGAAAATCGTCCCAAAAGAATCCTAAGCCTAGATTGTGTATAAAAAACTGTTTGAAGAAGCAATAAGAAAATTATATCAAAAGAAGCCTTAGTTACAACAAATCTGTGTAATGATAGCAACAAAAGAAGATAAAGTGAGTTATTAAGATTGGAAAGGACAAACCTTCTCTTGGATATAGAGGCACATGAAAGGAAGGTCATGGATATAAATTAGCGTAATTGCGATAATCATTTATGTAAGAAGAGAGGAAATAAGAAATCAAGAACATTAGACATGGCAATAAAAATTAATAGGCAACTTTTTGAGCTTTTGAATTTTGTTGTGATCTCCAAGTTTAATATATATCAAATTAACTCAATTATGATCTATTGGCCATGTTTTAAACTAAACCCTAGGTCAAAGGGGGTTGACTTGGTCAAATTGACCAAGCAGGCCCCAAGACCCCTCCCATTGAGTTTAGTGAGTCAAACCCAGTCTGTGGATCCCATTCCCAGGTCCTGGGTCAACTAGGTCAACCTAAGTTGACCTAATTAACCCAAATGATCTTGTTTTAAATTCAAATCAATTTCAAAGCCATTCTTGGCCCAATCCCCCACCTACTTGGGTCTAGTTGACCATGTTGACTAGATACACCCTAGCTCAATTTGGTCAAACTTGGCTTAATTAGGTCAAACCTCCTTCTTTGATGCATTTAAAACTTGCCAAACCCTCCCCTTAAGTAAAACCATGGCCAATTAAACTACATTTCCCTCCTAATTCACCCTAGATTCAATCTAGGCCATCCATCATGAGGCTAAGACTATATATATGCCTTTTAGGGTTCATTAGAAGGGAAATTTTGCTCTTGCTTTCATCTTAGTTCTTCTTAATCTGAGATATTTTGCGTGAGAGCTCTCTTAAACTCCCTCCACTTTTCACAAGCAAAACCCGCCGTCAATACTCATCTAGCGGCAATATCACCAGCGAACTGATACCACAAGCGCTCCAAGGCGAATCCCCGTCAATCTAGAGCTATTCATATCGCAATTTCTTCTACTAAAAAGAGTGTGGACAATCTACAACTGCAACAAGCCCAAGATCTACTGAATCCATCCATTGGATTAGGTAAAAACTAAAACCCTAGTTTATGACACTTAGGGTTAAATAACTTCTTGTACATTGCATTTTAGAATGTGATTTCCATCCCCATGAATGCTCTTCACCCATAGATGTTGTGTTTAAAATTTCATCCAATTTGATTCATCTGATCAAGAGATTGAAGCGAAAATATCACTTTAGGGTTTAGGGTTATGTCATCTTAACATTACATAAGATCTGGACCATCGATCACACGTTCGATGATCGAGATTCGTCCATTTTGTAGTGTTCATTCGACTGCGTATCCGATCATGCGGTCATTCAATCCTTCCGACTCAATCAGGGCTGTTGATTTCAAACAACACACAATCCTACAGTGGGCAACAACTGTTAACGCGGATAAGTAAATTCGCATCTGTCGCTGCCACCATTCTTCGCCAATTAATGGCCAATGATTATCTCAGCACAATCATTGGCCAATAATCATGCCACTAGCCAATGATTGTTGCAGTTTGATTCAGCCAATCCTGGCCTACCATGTTGCCCACCATCGTTGTTTTATTTAAAAAAAGTTTTAAAATTAATTTTAAATACTTTTTAAGCAAAATTTCTTCAAAAATTTATTTAAAATTATTTTTAAATCCAAAAATTATATATAATATATCAAAAAATTTTAGAATTTAATTTTCTTCTATTTAAAATTAAAGTTACATTAAAATATATTATAGATTTTAAGTTATTTTAAAAACTTTATTTTAACTATTTAATTAATATTATATTAAATATTTTATGTTAATATGTATTAAATAATTATATTAAAATTATATTAACTTAAAATTAAAGTAGTTTAGGATATATTTGGTATTTTTTTAACAATTTTAATTATTTTAACCTTTAAACATTTAATTAATATTGATATTTATGAACTACTTTTAAATAATAATAATAATATTAATAATAATAAATATTTTATTTTTGAAAATCAGAAACTTATTTGTAAGTTTTTAATTTTGAATTAGATATGATATAAGAAACATTTTCTATTTTAAACTATTTTTTATTAATTAAATATTTAAATTCTTAATTAATAATTAATTAAAATAAAATTCAAGATATTTTCTAAAAAAAATTTAATTATTTGTAAAATTCATAGAGGTTTAATATTTAATTTAAGTTACTTTAATAACTATTTTTAAAATATTAATTAATTAAAATTATTTTAAATACCTTATATTTACTTTAAACTTTAAAAATTCATATTAAATCCTTAAAATTAGTATAATACCTTAAATTTTACAAAAGAATTAAACACTTTAATTAAAATTTACTTTGAGGTATTGAAAATTAATTTTTCTGGATTATTATTTATTATTTAATTATTTTTAATACTTAAGCATTATTTAACTAAATATTATACTAAGGCTACCCGAGATCGTAGAGCTTTTCCGTTGTGATCCATGGAATCACACCAGTGAAACTCCGTCAAACTTCACAAAAAGCATCAGAGCAATGGACACCTTCAATCCAATTGTGAAAATATGTTGGGGTGAAGGTTTCCTTCACATTTGATGGGACTACCTATTTAGGAGGCTTGGGGATGAGTTATCATTGTTTATAATGCCCCAATGAATGGGTTTTCCTATCAGAAGCTTAAGGGAGGGATGGCGAGCACTTCTCCTTCAGACGTCACGGCCAGAGGACCATCGGAAGTACGACTTCGAAAGAAGGGTTGAGAGCTTTCACCTTAGGACCATAGCTAGAAGGGGCTGGGAGGCTGGGGGAATGAAGAGAAATGCTCAAAGAGCTTTAGGGATGATTTGTGAAAGATTGGGAGCAAATGAGAGGGTCTAGGTTGATCTGTCCTATTCAAGCGATCTCTATGATCTCAAACGGTCGAGATCGATTGGGGCAACTGCTAGATGGCCTCCAAGTAGAAGGGGACATCATCCTAGAGCCTTGTAAGCTCAAGCCCAGTGAAAATAGGCTCTAGAAGCCTTTTGGTGGAGCTGAAGGATGGGGGACCACCGAGCTGAATTCTCATTCGTTCTGGCCAGGGGTTGGGTTAAGCTGAGGTCGAAAGGAATCTAGAGGTCCAGTGGCTCAAACGTGAGCTCAATTGGACAGCCCAATTACCAAGATGAACTTGAGTTGACCCAAACCTGTATGATTTGAATCAATTTGGGCTCAACCTTGGTCAAACAAGGTGGTGAGATTTTGGTAGAAGGTGTGTTAGGTCAAGGGGCACCAAATGCAAGTGTCAATTGGGGCTAGGTTGGTCTTAAGTGGAAAATGGCTCCGGTCAAAGTTATTTTGACCACCTTGGTCTAGCCTAGAGGTTGATCTAAGTCAGCCGTGAGGTTGGGCTGATTAGGGTTGTCATGTGTTGATTTATAAAACTTTAAATGTTATTCTCTTGGATCTTTCTTGGGGCCCCATCTTAGCCTTCATAATAGAGTCGTTGCAAGTTTTTTTTATAGCCTTTGTGATTAAGTAGATGCAATCATTTAATTTTTTTGATTAGAAATTAAAATTTCCCCAAAAATAATTGGAATAAAATATGGCTTACTAAATGAAAATTCAACTAATTGATGGCATAAACATTTTTGTCATATATCAAAAGAAAGAATATAAAGATTACTAAAGCAAAAATATCTCCTAATTTGGATTTTATTGATCTTGATATTTATGTGAATTGTATTAACTGAAAGAACACAAAATTTTAAATTAGAAAGTGGTCATAAAACGTACATAACATTTTGAAAATTATACAGACTGACATATATGGATCTTTTGATATTCCATCATTTGGTGGAGAAAAACATTTCATTATTTTTATTAATATTTGTTCACATTATGGTTATATATATATATATATATATATATATATATATATATATATATATATATATATATATATATATATATATATATATATATATATATATATATATATATATATATATATATATATATATATAAGCCTCAATCAATATATACCTCGGAGGTTTTTATAAATCAAGTTGAAAGATAACTAGATAAAAAAGGTAAAAATCTTTAAGTTTGAAAAAGATGGTGAATATTATGAATGTAGGATGAATATATACAATGTTCATCAAACATTGCTAGAAAAGCAACAATAAAATGATATTTTAGAAAGCTGTAATCATACTTTTAATGGATATAGTTAAGATTATGTTAAACCATTCTTCTTTTCCTTATCATTGTGGATGTATGCTTTAAAACCCACTATGCATTTGCTAAATAGAATTTATAGTAAGGTAGTTTCAAAGGGTTCTTTTAAACTATTAATAAGAATAAAATCCAATTTAAGGAACTTATATATTTTGGGTTGTCCAACAAATTTAAGAATTTATAATCTATATGAAATGAAACTAGACTTGAGAACAACTAGTGGACTCTTCATTAGTTATCCAAAAAATCTACTGGGAATAAATTTAACTATCCTCACTATAGTATGAGAATTATTGAAACTAAAAGTACTATATTCATTGAGAATGAAAAAATTAATTTAGTCTACTATTTCAAATGATTATTTGGCTTTTCTACAATATTTAATTTAGAAATTGATGAGGATCTAGTTTCATTTACACAAGTCATGGAAAGTATTAATTATACTAAATGGTTGAATGTCATGTAAGAAGAATTGAAATCTAAAGATCATATTAAAGCATGGTGCCTTTATTGATTGCTTAAAGGTTCAAAAAGAGTTGGGCGTAAGTGGATCTTAAAGAATAACTCCAACTAAAATGGCAATATCAAATGACATAAGGTGATATGTGTTGCCAAAGGTTTCGCTCAAGGATAGCATTGACTACAAAGAAACCTTTTCTCGTATTTCAAAAAGGGGGAAATTATTACAGTAAAAGTGGCTCACTGTGATTTAGAGTAACATCAAATAAATGTAAAAAGTGCTTTTCTGAATGGTGACTTAGAGAAGCAAGTTTATAAGAATCAACCTATTGAGTTTTCTAGTTGAAAAAAAAGACAAAATGTATGTAAGCTTATGAAGTCAAAATAAAATCTTAAACAAGCTTCAAGATAATGGTATCTTAAGTTTAATGATGCTATCATTTACTTTATATTAAAAAATACAATTACTCGATCTATATATTTGGAGATCAGTGGGATCCAATTTATATTTTTGATTCTGTGCTAATGATATCTTGCTTGCTACTAATGATCTTAGTTTATTAAATGAGACCAAAAAATTTATCTCAAAAAATTTTAAAATGAATGATATGAGTGAAACATCCTATCTAATAGGAATTGAATTATTCTATAACATGTCACATTAATGCATCTTATTCTTTTATACACGCATGTTTATACATGAAAAAATTATGCCAATATTAACATTTTGTTTCTAACAAGATATTATCATTGGACCATTATGATTATATATCATTGAAGATCAGATTATGTACATGGAATGAACTATATCACATTGATGATAACTGACCATCATGATCCTTAATGATGAATTTATGATTTAATCAATTAAAAAATATTTGACTCATATTGCACATTATATTTATTATTATTATTATTAAATTATTAAATTAAATGATATCAGATGAGTGAGATAGAAAAATATTAAAAATAATCTTATAAAGTTGGCCATATTGATTAATTATTTAATTATAATTGATTGAATAATTAATTGCATGTCGAAATTATATTGATCAACATAGAGATAGTTCATTAAAATATTTATGGATCATTTGATGAAAAAAAAAAAAACTAAGTAAAAACTATTGGTCCTCTCTCTCCCTCGTTTAATGCTAGATGTTTTTTGATAATAAACAACCCCAAGCAAGAAGAGAGTTGAAGGTTAGAAGCATGAGAAACCTAGTTTCTAAAATAATCTTATTCAATCTTTGGTTTCAAGTTCTATATAGAAAATTAAAATTTAGGTTTCGTTCAGAAAAGCTTTCTTATTGTTTTGCTTTTCAAATCTTAATCACAATTTTTATTTGGCAAATACTTTTACATTACTTTCAAGAAATTTTTTATGCTAGGAAGTTGCTTTCTATAACATCTCTTTAAAACAAGATATTTTTTCCACAGCATCTTTACAACAACCTGTACAAAAAGCCACAGTCGTCCCAAACAAACCCTTACTTTGCATAATCAATGAAAATTTTTTCATATACCTAAAATTCCGTCTTCGAGATGCTTCTTTAGACTATAAATTTGCTGAAAAACGGAGTTCAAGTGATCTTAAAATAGATCTTGACATGATCTCAAAATCATGTCAAGATAGGTATCCGATCAATTGGATTTTGCTAGTGACATATCAAATATGATACAATGTAATATATAATACATCACATTAATACATAATTTAATATAATATAAATATAATACAATAACATATATTATCTATTGTTTATGTGTTTAGATCATTATGTACGTATGCATAATATATTAAGGCTTCATTCGAGGAAGTTTTTTTATTGCTTTATGAAGCAACTTTTTAGTACAAAAATTTCAAATTCAAACAAATTTTGTACTAAAAAACTGCTTCATAAAATAATAAGAAAGTTGTCACAAATGAAGCCTAACTCATCTAATTGAAGAATAGTACTACTTTTGTGATCCAATGCTACTTTCGTGAAGCTTCAAGTCGATAAATGCAGGACATAAGTTCTCTCACTTCTATCTTGCCTATTCACATGCAAATCAGATGACTCCCTGCGGACATTTTTCTTGGCTTCACATGCTAATGGAAACCATCACATTCAAATGGGGTGAGTCCCCCATTGCCATTTTTCACAGCTTCACAAGCAATTGGGCTACATTTGTCTTCATATTTATTGATTTTAGAAAAAGTCTCAACTATATAACAGCTGTTTGACATTTTTATGAATGTTACTGTGTACTACATTTTGTCTAAGTAAAGAAATGTTTTCAGGTAATTAATGAGTTATTTTTCTCCATTTGATTCATGTAGGCTGCCAACCTCTCATAGGATTTGTTGGGGGATAGCTTGCTCGTTGCTTTGCGTTTCAGAAAGCAATCATAATTTTGTTTGACTACAACTTTCTGGTTGCTTTTTCATTGCTTTTTAGAAATTTCTGTGGTGAAAAATTGTTTTTTCGTGATGAAGAGCTAAGATTTCGTTTGGGACAACTTTCTAACTACTTCTTAAAGCAGCTTTCTAGCACAAAAAATTTATTTTTTATACTAAAAAGCTGCTTCAAGAAACAATAACAAAGCCGTCCCAAACGAAGCCTAAGTTATTTTTCTCATAAGAACTTTGCAACCAACTTTATAAAAAGATGTAGCCGTCCCAAATAGTACCATAATGAAATAAAAACTTGATGATGTTGATGTTGTTGATATTGATCAAAATTATCATTATTATTAATTTTATTTAAAATAAAATACAACTTGTCATAAATATATTTTAATAATAATATTTATATAATTTGAAGTTTTAGATGTTATATAAATAAATAGCAATATTTAACACTAAAGAACTGAAGACTATTGCCTAAACCCTAAACTATCCACTTCGACCGTATTTGTTCTTAAAATTGTGGATTTATTTGCTTAACATATGCTTGAAGGTTAGAAATATATATAATAAGATTGCCACATTGCAATTTCATTTTATTGTTCACATTTCATTCTTTTCCTGTTTTGTTTTTGGACATCTGTCTTATATCCATTTGATTATTATTTTCTCTATGGTTTGAATTTGTGTAGTCTATCAAATTATTTTCTCGGTGCTATATATATATATATATATATATATATATATATATATATATATATATATATATATATATATATATATTATTGCGTTCTAAAATATTCGTGGCGATAGAAATATATAAAGTTTAGCATCCTTATTTTGTATGAAGATCAACCTTACAAAACAGATAAAAGAGTAAGGTGCAGCATTTATAAGTGACACCAATATTTTAATGTGAAAGATCCTGAAAAGAGGAAAAACTATGAGGCATGGTCCAATTTGAATGAATATACTAGTATTTGTAATTGATTACAAATAACACATTTTATCTGGGGAATACGTTGGCTCAATTAGCAAATACACATTATTTAACACTTTACATGGCTAAAAGAATCCAATGTCTTGAGTTATGTCCTTAAGAAAGTGTTGGCCTATTCATTGAATCGATAGGACTTGTATTTGGACGACAAGGGTCGGAGGGATCGTAGTCGGCAAGTGATAGAGGTCTGAAGAATCATAGTCGGCTGGCTACGGTGATCAAAGGGACTGAAGTCAATGGAAAATAGTGGTCGGAAGGACCGTAATCAGGCGACGGTGGTCACAAGAATAGTAATCGAGCAACGATGGTTGGAGGGGCCGTAGTCAGGCGAGCAATAGTGTTTAGAGAAAGACTCTTTAATTGCTTCCATATGGAGGTCGGGAAAAAAGTCCGATGCCAGTCGACAGCTAGGTAATAGTCTGATGGTAGTCGACAACAATTCAGTAGTGGTGGCTCCAGGGTGGAGCTCAACCTGAGAGCTCTTCTTTTCTTCGTTCCCTTCCTCCTTTTTTCTCCTCTCTCATGAGAAAAAAGAGGTATATTTATAGTTTTTTTAGAGTGACATGCTCCATAAATATAAAGAATATCGAGGGCATGTTGAGAGTATTCCAATGAACGGCTCATATTGATCCATTTGATTGTGGAAAGTTTATCAAGCATTTGAGTGCCCAAATGATGTCAGAATTGAGTGATCTTGGGCTCGTTGGACTCCTCTCGTCGAGCCGTTCAATTCGATTATAAACATCATTTTCGATTGCCATTTGGTTATCCAACTAATGCTTTCAAGCCTCCAACCATGCTTTGGATCTTTGATTTGAGCTCATTTGGGCTTGGATTAGATCAAGTTTGTTGTCGTTCGGTTCGTCTCCTCGAGATGTTCAATTTGACTATAAGTTTGCTGAAATTGGAGATTAGATAATCTCAATTTTAATTTTTAAAACCTCAATATCATATTTGCATCAAGATTTGTGTCCCAATTAAGATGAATTTTCGGTGACATAGCAATAATGATATTCCTATTATAATCTATTTGTTCCATAGCCCATAAATAATTATTTCTGTCTACTTTAATTGAATAATTTTCAATATTAAAGTGCTAAAATATTTCGGAGAAATTACATTTCATTTTATTTAAAATAAAAATAGTGATTATTTTTATAATTTAAAAATAAATTATTATACAAATAAATATTATAACTATAGTAAACTCTTAAATATTTAAGAGGAATTTACATAAATAATTAAATATAATAAAATTCTTATAGATTTTTTTTTTTATTTAACATCTAAATTTTAGATTTACTTACACACCATTTTAATATTTTAATTAAATCAAAGTAAATATATGAAAATATAAATCTAATTTAAAATAAGTTAATATTAATTATATTTGTATATTATTTAAAATATAAATATTATATAGTTAAATATAAAAAAATATAAGCTTTATAAATATAAAAAACTTTATGGTATTTTTGTAAATCATCAAATTGAATAGCCAGTCTTTCATTACAAGCAATCTGCAGTCAGCAAGACTGCACACTCGATAGTTGGTCGCACCGACCGAAGCCACTCCGTGAACCGGCGTCATCCTATAAATTTTCCCGTCGGAGTTCATACCGCCGATCTCTTCGTCTCTCCCCTCATCGAGATCCATGGGGATTTCACCTTATTACATCCTCTGCTTAATACCCATCCTCGCTGCCTTCTTGCTTCTCCTCCTCTCCCTCATCGCTCGTCCCTGCCCATCCCGGATCCCTATCAAGGGTCGCCACGTTTTCATCACCGGCGGGTCCAGTGGCATCGGTCTCGCCATTGCACACCAGGCTGCCGCCGAGGGCGCACGAGTTTCCATTCTAGCGCGAAACCCCAAGCGCCTTGAGGAGGCCCGGGAAGCCGTTCGTCTTGCCACCGGCGTGGAGGTCAATGTCTTCAGCGCCGATGTACGGGACGCCAAGGCCGTAAGCCGCGCGGTCGAGGAAGCCGGGCCTATTGACGTGCTGGTTTGCAACCAGGGCGTGTTTATGCCTCTGGAGCTCGAGAAGCAGGAACTCGAGGAGGTCAAGTTTATGGTCGATGTTAATTTGATGGGCACGTTCCATTTAATAAAGGCTGCGCTTCCGACGATGAAGCGGAGGACCAGGGAGACTGGCCTCCCAGCCTCTATTGCCTTAATGTCCTCACAAGCTGGACAGGTTTGTTCCGAATCTTTCTGCTGTTTGATTGGAGTTTTTTCCCGTTATTGGTCATACTTCGAATTTCATTTGTCAGAAGGTCTAGTCATTCGGATAATCTATGCATACGTGGTTGTGCATTCAAGCAAATCTCTCTGTGAGACTGTGATCTTGATGTTTTTCGACCGCATCAACCGCAGTTTTCTCTGTT
Source organism: Dendrobium huoshanense (assembly GCA_016618105.1). Taxonomy (NCBI): domain Eukaryota; kingdom Viridiplantae; phylum Streptophyta; class Magnoliopsida; order Asparagales; family Orchidaceae; genus Dendrobium; species Dendrobium huoshanense. The sequence continues at coordinate 34,884,870 of CM028356.1, read as the reverse complement.
ACGTTTTTCTGCTGGATGATTTGAACAAAAAAAAAACAAAAAATACAAAAAAACAAACGTTGTGAGCATTCAAAATAAGTACTGTGGAAGTTATGGCATATGCCTTTTTTGGGAAGATTTTGCATACAAACTATGTTTTTGTGATGGCTTTTTATGATTTTTTTAAGACTGAATAGGCAGAGTTCGCATTTAGCAGGTTTAATTGGGCGTTCTTGTTCTCATGTCTTTGTTATTCTAATTGTTGATTGGGGTGTTGATTGTCAATCTAGGTGGGCATCTATGGTTACGCAGCATACTCCGCAAGCAAATTTGCTCTTCGAGGCTTGAGTGAGGCGTTGCAGCATGAGGTCATTGCCGATAATATTTATGTGTCTCTGATATTTCCTCCAGACACAGAAACGCCAGGTTTTGTTGAAGGTGTGGCACTTGTCTGTCTACATATCTAGCTTTCTTGTTGAATTCTTCTCTGTTTTTTTTATTAAGGTTTTAACTTAAAACTCACTGTGCCTATTTCGTCAAGGTACCTGATTTACCTATTATTAGTTTCATATTTCTGCATGTTATGGTTAATTGGCCTGCCTATTGTTTTTGAAGTTACAACGCACTTGTCAAATTATCTGATAAGTAGCTCTCTTTTATAATTTTGAGCTTAAAACTTAAGCTTCGCCAAGATATTTAACTGGAAGGAAGGTTCTATCTGTTCACAGCTAGTGATGCACATTGTTCACTCCAAACATTGTTGATTGAAGTATCTGCTGCTTAGGGCATCTCCAACCGAACTCCAAATGCACTGAACGGCAAAACTTTCGGTATTTGGTTGCGGGTGAATAGTGCAACGGCAATATTGGCGTTGCACTGTTCACTTGCGTTATTTTTATGTCTCTATCGGATTTGTCGAAGAAACGCGTGAAGGAGAAAGACGATTACCAAAATGGTGTTCGATTGGAGATGAATCACACTATTTTTTTTTGTTACACTGCATTTTGGAGTCAAAAATGAGATTTTCGATTGTAGATGCCCTTAATTTTAGCATATTTTAGCAGCTTTTGTGATGAAAAGAGAAAATTTACATCAAGAGTTATAAATGAAAAATCATCTCATATTACCTTTTCCATAGGACTGCATTTTCTAGATAATAATCTTGTTTTTGGGGCTTTATTTCTCTCAGGAGAGCAAGAGAGAAGACCTGAGCTCACCAACGTAATAGCAGGATCATCTAAAGGAATGAAGGCAGATGATGTCGCTAAAGCATCTCTGAATGGCATCAAATCTGGAAGATTTATCATTCCATGCAACTTTGAAGGAACAATGATAGCTATCGCAACGTGTGGCTTATCTCCTCAGAGTTCGTTCATAACAGCATTTATTGAGGTAGCTGGTGCCAGTTTCTTACGACTTACAGCTCTATTCTTCCAGTGGAACTGGTTTTGTACTATAGAGAAGTGGAAGAAGACCAAAAACTCTTCTAAACTGAAAGAAAACACTTATTAGCCTGTTATAGGACGATACTGCAGTTCTAGCTTTCTTGCTCTTCGGTTACTCTGAAATAATATTAAATTCAAGATAATGTTGCTATGAACTTTCCCTTTCTTCCACTCCTCTGCCCTTGATTCATAAGGGTTGAGACTTCGGCTTCATTTGGGACGGCTTTCTTATTGCTTCTGAAAGAAATTTTTTCGTACAAAAATTAAATTTTTTCTACTAAAAAGTTGCTTTAAGAAGCAGAAAGAAGTCATCCCAAATGAAACCTTCATAACTTGAGTTGCATGATGATTTGCATGGCATTTACCTTTTAATCAGACATTAAAGTTTTTAGCTTTATGTAATAACTGTACCAATAGTTCTAAGTGGTGAGATAAACATTCGGTGAGGCTGTTATAGTTTACCAGTTGATTCTATTCTACTGTCAAGCAAATCAATTGACCATTTGATAAATGTTTTCACCACTCCTTCAACAATTATTTTCCTTGCATACAAAGCTAGTGACTAAAGTTTTGTTTGGGACAACTTTCTCACTATTTTCTAAAGCAATTTTTTAGTACAGAAAATTACTATTTCAAAAAATTTTATATTAAAAAACTTCTTTAGAAAGAAATAAGAAAGCTGCCTGAAACGAAACCTATTTTCATCATTGTTGTGCTTTTTGCACCACAAATAGGCTTGAGATTTTTCTTGGAGCTTTAATTTTAGTACTTAAGGAAGGTGGCGCACTCTTCTTTTTTATAAAAGAGTCCCAAAGAGTCGATAAGCTTTACCCATATTAGCAAGAGAATTTAGTAACATTAGAATCAATTTGACTTGTTAGATGCAGCCCATTGTAATAATTTGTTGGTTGGAAATTTAGACTATCAATCAAGAGAGTTCAAATTCATGAATTGCAGATGAGTGAGATGGGATTGCATGATTTCTTTCATAAGAAACTTTTTGAAGAATTAAATGAAGCTGTAACTATCCAGCTATCAACTGTTGCAATGGTTGTAGTTAAATTATTCTTTTTGCTTGTATGACTGTGCGGATTAAATACAAAAGGAAGAGGCGGGGCCAAGCAGGATGTTCGTCTTCTCCGTGCAGAATTCTTCTATCTGGTAAGCTCTTATTTGCAGAATACATTACTTAACAGAAGCAAGAATGAATGCCACAGCTACCTTAGGGGTCATGTGGATCTTTTTTTTTTTTTTTGGTGTGTTTATTATTACTTTTTTAATTTAAAATAAAAAATAGAAATCAAATATATATTCCAATATATATATATATATATATATATATATATATATATATATATATATATATATATATATATATATATATATATATATATATATATATATATATATATATAAAGGTGATATCATACATCCCCTAGTTTTCAGTCATACATAATAAAAAATAAAAAATAATAAAAATATCAGTTCAATAAAATGCTACTAATTACTGGACACTTGTTTGAAACATGTAAAGATACACAGTACAAAACTTCATGAGATTAATGATGCATAGTAAATTGAGGTTTTTTTTGGAACGACTTTCTTTATGCTTCTTAAAACAGCTTTCTGGTACAAAAATTAAGCTGCTTTAAGAAGTAATAAGAAAACTATACCAAACGAAGCCTTAGTCATACCATTTGCGCTCTTTAAAAGTCCGAATACTTTCATGAGCTTAATGATCGAAATGCTTAAATCATTCATATGAAAGTTTTGTATTATCTACTTTAATGATATTTTGATTTATAGTATAGATGAAAAGCCACATTTAGAGCATCTAAGACTTGTTTTTGAAACCTTAGCATCCTATCTGTGAAGTCAAATGAGACGGATGAAAGTTTTTTGTAATCACTTTTTGGGTCAGGGATGACTTGGTTTCACCGGCGAGATCACTACGATGGAGCTGACTTGTTTTGGTCGATCCTAGGGTCGATCAAGCCTAGTTTTAGCGGGTTCAACCTGATGGACTGGCTTTGCCAATCATTGCTAGTTGGTTGAGATGACTTGAACTCAGCCCAAACAATTTTTGGTGTACAATTCTGTCACAAATTTCCAATGAAGCTCATGTTATAATTCATATTTTTTTGAGTTTAGTCTAGATTTAAAATATTGAAAATAGAATTCCAATTTATTGTTTTATCATAAATTTGTTATTGATGAAACCTAATTGCACCAAATTCATCCAAGATGAAATTATCAGAATGACAATTATGTTACGGAATTACATTCAATTCCATCGCAAAGCCTTCACAGCTCCCTCACAAATTCTGCCACAAATCCATCGTAAATTCATCATGAAATTACACGCCAATTACACTTAGGCTTCGTTTGGGATTGTTCTCTTACTACTTTAATAAAAATATTCTTTTTATATATATATATATATATATATATATATATATATATATATATATATATATATATATATATATATATATATATATATATTAAAAACTGCTTTAAAAAGTAGCAAAAAAGCTATCCCGAATGAAGTCTTAATCGTAGTTCCATCACAATTATATTTTAATTTCATGGCATAATTGCTATTTGCCTCTTTTTTTATAAAAATTCATTGCAAAATAATTGGCAACCAAACAATCACAACACAATGCATAAACATGAAAGTATATTAAGAATTATTTAAACAATTCAAAAGCTTGAAAATACTATAATAAACAAAATTTTAAAATATATCCTTCTAAACATCAGCAAATATAATATACGCATGCACACACATTTTTATGAAAATTTTGACAAAATAATACCAAATCTATCTCCAAAGGCACGCAAAAATTTCTTCTTCATATATAATTTATCTTTATCATTCAATATATAGTTGATATATTGACATATTAATAGTTAAAATGTTAGTTAATCATAGTTTTCACCTATAATGTACTGACACTTCTTTATAAAGATATTGACACACTTTTGATATTGCCTGAAAAAATGTCAGATATAGCAAAGATGTGTCAAATTAAAATAATATTTAAAAAATTAGGCAAATATGTCCTAAATATTGTTTTATAAATTATATTTTAAATATTATTTTTAAATAATTATATTTAAGGAAAATTTCTTAACAACAACATTCAATATCGTCTCAGCTTCATAGGCTGACACGCTATTGACAGCTCCTTCATGCACTGGTCGAAAGGAAGAACAAACGTCGGCAGAGGAAGAGAAGTCCACTGCAAAAACCCTAGCTGCTCTCCCTATCATGCTCGGCGGGTCATGTCGAGTTGACCCGAACCCAGGGCGGGTTAGGTTCGCATCTTAGAATCTGCCTCATTTTTAAAAAAGGGTCAGGTTTATGTTAGATTAAGAAGTGCTGATTTAGTTTCAAATTGGACCCGAACCCGACCTGAAACCCGATTTTGATAGTCCTACTTCTAAACATGGAATTGCGTTGTGTTGTAACAAATCCATGTTGAAAAGTTTTTTTTTAGGTGAGTGTTAGCTTTGCTCAATGTTAATACTGTGCTTCTACCATGACATGTGATATACTTACCAATATTCTCACAAGAAAATACAAACTATTTCATGAGTTAATAGTCAATTGATAAGCCCATGAAGAAGCAAAGTTACAAAATTCTAATATTGTAGTAATATTAATCATGTAAAACAAGCCTGTTCTCTTATACAAAAATAAATAAACAGGTATAACCCAGAACAAATTAAAAAAAAAAAAAAAAAAGCCTGAGATTTATTTAAAAAAATAGACAAACAAATCAAAACAAGCCATAAAGCACGCTATAAAACAGCAGCCACAGGTCCATTCTACTGTTCAGCATACTACATGCAACCCTCTAAGGGAACATATTGAACAATTTTATATGGACCGAAAACATTTCTACAATTCTGATCCACATGAGTTTTATTTGTTAACCTTCATCCCTTCTAGATCTTTGCTCCTTTCTGAAGAATGAAGACATAGCTAAAGGGTCACTTCTGTCCTGTATAAGGAGAGTAAAGAAGAAAAAAATCCTACAAAAAGAGAGACGAATGGGGTCTGACTGCACCAGAAGCCACCCAATTTGCTCTTGTAAATGCAACCTTCTATCATCTGTACAAAGTATAAGATAATGTAACTGTTGTAAAAAAAGGATTTTGAGTGTTTTTTTAAAGAGTTAAAATCATCTAAAAGAGTTACTTGCAAGTATGATATAAAATAATCTATTTTGAGCATATATTCTTCAACTATATTGTCTTATCATTGCATAAAATCATATCAACAGCTCAACAAGAACAACAACAACAACAACAACATCAAGCCTTCCTCTCATTACGTGGGGTCGGCTACATGAATCCTTTTTCGCAATTTTGTCATGTTAAAAGTCAAATTCTCATTTAAATCTAATAAAGAAAGATCATTTCTAATATTTTCTAACCAAGCCTTTTTAGGTATAGCTCTATTTTTCTTAATACAAGTCAAATCTAATACCTCAACATTCCTAACCGGGTCATCGGAAGGCTTCCGTTTAATGTGACCAAACCATCTAAGGCGACTCTCTCTAATCTTATCTTCAACTGGAGCTACTCTAACATTTTCACGTATATGCTCATTTCATATCCCATCTCTAAGTGTAAAGCCACTCATCCACCTAAGCATCCTCATCTCTACAACACTCAACTTAGTATTATGCTTCTCTTTTAATAGCTAACATTCGGCACCATAAAGCATTACAGGTCTCATCACCATCTTATAGAATTTTCTCTTAAGTTTGAGGGGGAATTTTCTACCGCACAACAAGCCCGATGCATTCCTCCACTTAAACCATCCAACTTGAATTTTGCTAATAATATCCCCATTTATTTCACCATCACTCTTAACAATAAATTCAAGATATTTAAAACGTGTACTCTTATTAATGACTTGATTGCCCAAAGTCACAATCCCTTCACTAGATCTATTGCTACTAAAATTACATTCCATCTATTCAGTTTTAGATCTACTCAAGCGAAAACCTTTAATAAACACTAAGGTTTTCCCCACTAGAAAAGCTGCAGGAAAAGGATTGTTTGGATCCGAACCAAGATCTTGCAATAACAAAATTCAAATTTTATATAACACTGAAGATTTAGACTTCGTTTGGGACAGCTTTTTTACTGATTCTTGAAGCAATTTTTTAATATAAATTTTTTTTTTTACTAATAAGTTATTTTAAGAAGCAATAAAAAAGCCCTCCCAAACGAAGCCTTAATTAAAAAAAATAACAGAAATAAGACCAATCCAGAAATCAGTAATGGAGAATTGAAGTCATTTGGAAATCTTTTTAAATTAATTTTAAGAACTCACAGCCAAAGAAGCCTCATCTGACAACACAGTAAATAGAGAGGCAAAGCAAAGTGAGATGCTAACCTTTGAGCTGTTTTTTCTGTCTTGACATCATTGTCCTCCGTGGCCTTTAGGGAGCAATATTTTGCCCATTCTTTAAACAGTTCAGCAGCATCTATTCTCAGGGGCTGTGAATCTAAAAGCTCAATCATACTCGCCTCTTTTTCATCTTTAACGAAAACTGTAGCAATAATGTGACTGAGAATAACCATGCAACTTAGGTTTTATTTGGGACAGCTTTTATAATGCTTTTTAAAACGGTCTTTTAGTACAAAATTTTTATAATTCAAAAATTTTTTATAATTTGAAATTTTTGTACTAAAAAACTGTTTTAGAAAGTAAGAAAAAAACCGTCCCAAATGCAACCTTAATATTCATGCAAAAAGGAACAAGCCAGATTAGAAGAATACCAGACTCTGATTCATTAGTCCCAATATGAATGGTGATTCCTTTTGAGGAATCAGTTTGATTATGATTAATGCAAGTTGCTTCCATACCATCGGAGTCTAAGCTCCTCGGCTCTGTCATCGTTCGATGATCTGCCTTTCTTTCTTTTAGTTGACCACTATTTTTTTCCTTAATTGGAGCTGCAATGACGGAGAAGATGGCTTTAGAGAGAGATAAGAATGAACTAAAAAAAATTCTTGTAATAGGGGAAGCCAGGTGAGATGCCTTCCACAGCTGCGTTGTCTCGTAAGATCTCTTGAAAGCAGTTATCAGTACATTTGTGGTACGGGTTTGAAGCCTTTTCACACTTTGGTTTCCTATCTCTTCTCTCTGCTTCATTAACCGCTTTCTTTCCTTCGGATTTAATCACTGCATTGATTTATTATAATATGAAAAACTGGTGTTCTCACTAAAAAAAAAAAAAATTAACGAGATTAAGGCTTCGTTTGGGACGGTTTTTTTGTTGCATCTTAAAGCAACTTTTTAATACAAAAATTAAAATTTTTATACTAAAAAGCTACTTTAAGAAGCAACAAAAAGTTGTCCCAAACGAAGCCTAAATAGCTCACCTCCATCAGATATATCCCTCTGTGCGACATTTTGGAAACAGTACTCAGAACATTTATGGTATGGGTTTGATGCAAATCTGCAATTAGGATTCACGCCTGTTCTTTCTGTCGTGTTGACTATTTTCTTTCTTTCATTACGGTTTTTTGGATTCATGGCTGAAAAATACGTGAAGTTAAAGCATGACTAAGAACTTAACGCAGCGGAGAATTAGGAGCAATTAGCATCAGGCCTACCTTGCCCAGCCTGGACCCTTTCAGGTGCCTTCTGTAAGCAGTATTCAGAACAAACATGATATGGATTTGATGCATATTTACACTCAGGATTAACTCCTCTGTCTGCTGCGCGGACAAGTTTTTGTTCGTTTGGCTTCAGAACTGCAACAATTTCTTTTCAATTGAATTACAGAGATGATTATAATTCACAGTAAAAATTTTATCTTTTAACGTTAACTTACCACCCTTACGAAGGTCACCGACAGGGCTATTCTCAAAACAAAATTTACTACATCTATGGTAAGGATTGGATGCATATTTGCAGTTGGGATTCACAGCACTTTCATCTACAGTTATTACAACTCCTTTGTTCTTCCCTGCAGTCAAATAAACTATCAGTACATGCAGCTCATTTTGATATGTTGGTTGGAAATTTTGATTACTAATTAAGATATCTTGTGTTCAAAGTTTGTCTATGTGATGTGTGTGTGAATTTACCTTAATGACTCAAATGTTCCAAGAAAACAAATATCAGGACACTAATTATTGATATAAGGCAATATACAATCAGTTGCTTGTCTTAAAAGGAAACATATCAAAAAACAATATGAAAATCAATAATACAAATTTGATCCTTAAAATCACACCAAGATTTGAGACTCAATTTTCTTTTTAGGTTCAGCTTCAGTTTCCTTCAGTTTCGGACTTCCATCACAAGTTCTAGTTTCAATGGCACGTAAAAAAGCTGTTCCAAACGAAAGCCTACAAGCCTGAAACTTGCAGTTTTGATTGTTGCCCCAAGCTTTCTCAGCATGGTTACCAAAATCACCATTTATTTGACTTGCAACAAGATTATTATGGAAAGGCATCAGCTTTTATTCCCAGGTAAAAATATATTCACAGTTGTTTTAATTTCTTGATTTTTTGATCTTGATGGTTATCAAAAAACATATCGGGTTGATTTTGTGTCAAACATATTGATTAACACAAGAATGAGGAGTGAATAAATAGATTTTCAGAGGAATGTAAATAATGATCTTTGATTCAATAAAAATTACTTTTAATTTTCAATCTTGAGTGCGTGAATGGGATGTGATTTCTATCACGTGTAGTACAAGAGCGGTTGTCTGATTCAAATTATCTCCTTATAAAGGCACAAGGTCAAGATTTCTTATTTTGGTGAACTCTTATTTTGAATTAATTTCTTCCAAGTAATTTGTTACTGGATCACAAGTGGCTTTCAATTTATTCAAATTTGGCATATCTAATTGTGGTGATTAAATTACAATTGTTTGTTAATTTAGCATGGTTCAAATTTCTTGTTGTTTTCTTTTTAGATTTATTCGTTCATTACATAGTTATTTGGGTTCTAATTCTAGTTATTTGGGTTCAAATATAAAAAATCGGTATATATACAATGTAGTTAATCTAGGTTTATAATTTAGAATAAGGTTTAAGTGCGAGCTTGATGGTTATAACTAGAATCAAATTGTACTAATTTTTGCCAATCATATCTATTAATTTAAGGATGAGGAGTCTATAAATAAATGTCACAAAGTATATAAATTATAATATTTAATTAAGTAAAAATTTCTTCTTACAGCTTCCTATTTGTGTGTGAAAATTAAATGTGTGATTCCTTTGAATGTCGTACAAGTGCAGGTATCTCATTCTCGAGAAAGTCATCTCTTTGCACCAATCTGAGGCAAATATTTCTAACGTTGTTGAACTCCATCATTTTACTAATTTATTCTAAATAAATTGTTATTGACTTGCAAGAGCCTTTCATTTTGATCATATTGACAAAAAAATTTTTAATTTTGGTGATTAAATTACATTTGTTAACTGATTTCACATTATTTGAATTTTCATTGATTTCTTCTAATTTATTCAATCATTACATTATCATTCGAGCTCTAATTCTTGTATTTAGTGTTTAGTCTTTAAGGAAAATTTTTTGACTTATTTAGTGGTTTATGAACAACAAATCCTAACTTTCATTCAATGATTTGCATGCATCACATTATTCTAATTGCATTAGAAAATCCTAACAATAAATCATCATGTATAACTTTAGAGTTCTAGGAGTTTTGTTTCTCTTTTAGAGAGTAGAAAGATATGAAGGCATGCAAAGTTCTAAGTGATTTAAGGGCCATTTTTATATATGAATAATAATTTTATATATTTCTTGACCAGGTTGTGTCATAGTCAAGTAGGTTTTTCCACTTTATCAGCACTTCCTTGAATCGACCCTATCCCTATCATACACCTTTCAGTTCCAGTGATTCCAACATTATCTCTAGATTTGTTGTCAGTGTCCCCGATAATTCATAACTGGCCGCACGATCTCCAATAGTTTTCCTCAAATGTGATACAAGGAACATCGAGTGTATAGTAGCAACCAAGCGAACTTCAATTGATAAGCCACAACTCCAATCATCTCTATTATCTCGAAAGGACCAAAGTGCCTCCAAGCCATCTTTTCATTTCTCTTGTGAGCTACCATCCTTTGTCTATAGGGGCGTAGCTTCAAGTATGCCATGTCTTCTATTTCAAACTGGATATCCTTCCTACGTTCATCCGCCTACTTCTTTACGATCTTTTAGGCCCTTAACAAGTGTCTTTTCAACTCATCCAACACCCTTTCTCTTTCCTCTAAATATTACTCTATTGAAGAAATTGCATGCTCTTCTGCCCTAAATGTACCAAGTGAGATGGTTCTCTTACGTACAACACTTAAAAATGGGTCATTTAGGAAGCTGAATGATAAGAGGTGTTGTACCGGTATTCTGCCCATGCCAGCCACTTAGCCAACAACCTAGGTGTCTCGGAAGCAAAACATCATAAGCATGTTTCCAAGCTCTTGTTATGCACTTCTGTCTGCCCGTTAGTCTGGGGGTAGTAGGTGGTGCTCGTCTTCAACACTATCCCCTACAATCTGAATAACTGCATCTAGAAGTGACAGAGGAACAACTTATCTCTATCCGATACTATAGACAGTGGCATTCCATGCAATCTGACCACTTCTCTGATGAACGTCACCGCTATTTTCAGGGTCGTGTAAGAGGGTCGTAGGGGAATAGAATTAGCATACTTAATCAATCTGTCAGCCACCACCAAAATCACTGTAAACCCCTTAGATTTGTTGACCTGTGTCCAGGACAAAAAAAAAAAAAACATACATGTTCGTATGTCCGAAGCCATCCCTCGCACGATCCCGATTGCACGTCGTTCGCACATTTACATCGCATCACCGACGTGACATGCCGGTCAACCACCTATACATGCTTTTCTTAACGTGATAGGAGGGAACCCGGTGCGACACCTACGACGAAGCTGTTGCAACCCATGACCCCGAGTTTGAGATTTTGATGATGCCAAATAATGAGTGTTTTGGAACTGCTTTTCATTGATTATTATTTTATTTGTTATTTTCCTTGAGCACTAACATTTCAGGAAGATCACAAGTGACTCAGGAAGAAAGGAAGACTCAAGACCGGGTAGATTAGGAGTATGAGTCAAACATTGTATTTTTTCATTTATTGTATTTTTACTTTATTGAGTCTGGCCACAAAATGCGTAAGAGTAAGAGCAACCATGCACACACACAGGAGGATAGTTCCTTTTTAACTGCAAAATATAACTAAAATTCTTCTCTGTAGATCGTACTGTACGATTTTATTTCGTACCGTACGATCCAAGCTATGTGGACAATTCTGTGAATAGATTGTACTGTACGAAGTCTTTCGTACTGTACGATATGTTCAGATCCAAAACCCTAGCCGTGACTTAGTTTAAGTAAGTGATTTTGCGCCAGTCGTACTGTACGAACAGGTTCGTACTGTACGATCCGTTTTTAATACTTACTTAAACTAACCCGTGATTAGTGCATGTAATCCAGGCCTAATGAAAATTTGAACATCGTACTGTACGATAGTAATCGTACCATACGATGAACAGAGACGACATCCGATCGTCCAGACCATCGTCCTGTACAAATAGTATCTTGTTGAATCGTACCGTACGATATTATATCGTACAGTACGATTTGTTTTTGTACTGTTCGTACATCGTCGTACCAGGACGACGGCTGTTTATGAAGATCGTACTGTACGATGTTGAATCGTACTGTACGAACATTAACGACTACTTTTGAATTCAGAGATTTTTGGAGCCTTTTTTAGATATCAATCAAGTTCTTTTTGAGTAAGATTTACAGAGGGGGTGAACGTGGTTAGAGAGGGATTCCAAGGGAGAAAACTCTAGAGAAATTCTTGAGGGTTGAGAGAGGAAGGAGGAGGTGAGCGTTGTGAGGGAGAAGAGGTGTGAGGGAGATCACACGGTTGCTCCAAGCTTGCTGCATCTTGCTCCTCCTGTGGCCCGAGAAGGATTTGAGGAAGGATCTCCAAGGGAAAGACTCGTCTACATCCGTTACCTCGAGGTTCTCTGCCTTCTCCAGGAGGGAGAAAAACGAGAAGGTTCTCTGCCGTCGCCAAGAGGGTGAAAATAGAGTTTGGTATTCCGCCACGCCGGGTTGGTGAAAGGGAGGTTTGTACAGGCTTCTCCGCCTTGCCGAGGGGGCAAAAGGAGAACTATTTTGATAGTGAAAATCCCGGAGTGGAGGACTCCGGGGAGTGGACGTAGGTCATATTTTGACCGAACCACTATAAAATTCTTGGTGTGTTCTTTCCTTATCGTTGTTTACTTTTTGCTTGCATTTTAAATTTGTTATATCTATTGCATGTGAAATTTTGTGAAAGAAAAATTGCATAAATCTTTGTTTTAAAGTTTCAAAAACAACAAAAAATTAGAACTATTGTTTAGGGTTAATTTTATTATTAAAAAGACTTTTACAATTCACCCCCCTCTTGTCGTTTAGTAATTTCAATTGGTATCAGAGCCTGTTTTTCAAAAATAGTGTTTTAGAAAACCTTGAAAAAACGATCATGTCGAATTTTGATAATCGTAACACTGCGGAGGGTTATTCAATAACTCGTCCACCACTTTTTGATAACATACCGTTTGATTTTTGGAAAATTAGAATGTCTACATTTTTGCAATCTATAAATTACCGCATGTGGATGTTAGTAAATGATGGGTATGTTGCACCGTTTAAAACTGCTAATGGTTTGAAAACTCCTGTACCGTTTAATGAATGGAGCAATGAGGATAGGGAGTTAGCCCAACTGAATGCCAAGTGCTTAAACTGCTTTTTTTGTGCACTGAAATCTGAGGACTATATGAGAGTATCTACTTGTGCTTCTGGTAAGGAGATTTGGGATAGACTGTGCATTACATACGAAGGAACAAACGAAGTAAAACAGTCTAGGCTTAACATTCTACTGCATGATTATGAATTATTCCGTATGAAACCTAGCGAAACAATTTCTGACATGTACACTAGGTTCACCCAAATCGTGACATCCTTGCATGCATTAGGTAGAGAAATTTCAAATTCTGAGAAAGTAAACAAAATTCTTAGATGCCTACCTAGGTCCTATGATACTAAGATAACTGCTATCACTGAGTCCAAAGATCTTAATGTTTATTCTATTGATAACCTCCTCGGGTCACTCATTGCATACGAGCAAGGAGTGAGCCAAAGGCAAAGTGATGCAGGTGAAAAGAAAAAGGAGCGGACGGTGGCATTAAAAGCTAGCAACTCAGAAAGTGAAAGCTCTGCAGGGGAGGAAGACGATGAAATAGCACTGATAACCCGACAGTTCAAAAATTTCTTGAAGAGAAAACAAAAGCGTCATCAAAACAGCTGGAATAAAGGTAAAAGCTCAAGGTCCAATAAGGTTTCATCTGATACAATTTGCTTTGAGTGCAGGAAGCCAGGTCACCTTCGAGCCGATTGCCCTAATCTGAAGAGTCAACCAGCAAAGGAGAAAGGAGATGACAAAGTTAAATACAAGAGAGGAAAGACAAAGACACAGAAAGCTTTTTGGGCCGACTCTGCCTCAGAATCATCAGAAGAAGAAGCAGAGGAGGAGGTAACAAATTTGTGTCTTATGGCTAATGATAACCTTGATCAATTGGATCAAGATGAGGTATGTCAACTTTCTTATGATGAATTATTGCTTATTTCTGAGAATATTCATGACTCGTATAGGAAACTGAAGAAAATGCATGCTAAACTTAATATTGAATTCAGTTCCTTACAAATTGAGCATGCTAACTTAGTTAAAGAAAATTCTGATTTAGATAAAGATCACATGTTACTTCTTGATGAGTATGACGCATTAAATAAGAAGCATATTGAACTAATTGAAGCGCATGAATCCTTGAAAACATCACATATTGAACTAGATGTAGAGTTTGAAAAACTAACTGCACTTGCATTAGAAGTAGATCATAGTGAGCACTTGCTATTGATAGAAGTTGATGGATTGACAGCTCAAAATAAAACTTATAGTGAAAAGATAAAAGAACTAGAAAATGAAATTGCATCACTCACAGTAGGCCATCCTAGAAAACCCCCAACACAGCATGCATTACAAAACCTTAGGAAGAGGTACAACCACACTCATAGATTAGTAAATCCATTTCCTTGTGTTAGGTGCTTCTCTTGTGGCATGTTAGGTCACATAGCCCGCACATGCACAATTCACCGTAGGACACACTTAGTATGGAGACCTAAACTACATCCATCACAGCATAACATGCATACATCTCATTCATGCAAGCATAAGGAGGAACCCAAACTCACTTGGGTTCCCAAATCTAATCTTTGAATGAAATTATAGGGATGCTCTCACAAAAGACCTAGTGAGAGCATGTGGTACCTGGATAGTGGCTGCTCGCGACACATGACTGGAGATATGAAGAAGTTCATCCTATTGGAGACCAAAACTGGAGGCAAAGTAACGTTGGGAGACAACACTACCAGGAAGGTGATAGGCTCAGGTATGGTTGGTAATGCTAAGAACTTTCTAATTGAAAATATTTTACTAGTTGATGGTTTGAAACATAATTTGCTTAGCATTAGTCAACTGTGTGACAAAGGTTTTGATGTTAAATTTTTTACTGATAGATGCCTGATTAGTTTATTTGATGAAGTAATTTTAGAAGGAAAACGAATGAACAATGTTTACATGTTAGACCTTGATCGTGTAGATAACTCAAAATCATTTTGCTTGAAATCAATAGTTGATGACTCGTGGCTATGGCATAGGAGACTATGCCATGCTAGCATGAAAACTCTTAGAAACATCACTCAGAAAAACCTAGTTAGAGGTGTACCTAAGTTAGAATTCACCAAGGATCACTTATGTGATGCTTGCCAACAAGGAAAATAAGTCAAATCATCCTTTCACTCAATTAGAGACGTGATCACCTCTAGGCCACTAGAAATTCTACACATGGACTTATTTGGACCCGTTAGTACAGCCAGTCTAGGTGGAAAGAATTATGGATTTGTGATTGTAGATGACTTCACTAGATTTACTTGGGTAAGATTCTTAGCACACAAGAATGAGTCTTTTGAGAAATTTAAAGTTTTCTCCACATGGATTCAACGAAAATTAGGTTGTGAAATATCAACAATCCATAGTGATCATGGTGGAGAGTTCTAAAATGATAGATTTGAGTCATTCTGTCAAGAGATAGGAATAGAGCACAATTTCTCAGCTCCTAGAACACCCTAACAGAATGGCATAGCAGAAAGGAAAAATAGAACCTTGGTAGAAGCTGCTAGGGCAATGTTAGCGGAGTATACCCTTCCTAGATACTTTTGGGCAGAAGCAGTCAACACAGCCTGTTATGTTTTGAACAGAGTAAACATTAGATCGAAGCTGAATAAAACTCCATATGAACTCCTTAAGGGTAGGACACCAAACCTTTCACATTTACATGTCTTTGGGTGTAAGTGCTTCATCTTAAATAATGGTAAACATCCCTTAGGAAAATTCGATCCCAAGTCTGATGAGGGTGTCTTCTTAGGCTATTCTTCTGTAGGTAAAGCCTATAGAATTTTTAATAAGAGAACCCTTGTAGTAGAAGAATCCACCCATGTGGTATTTGATGAATCAGATATGCCCTCAGAAACTAAAATTGAAGATGATGAAATAGAAGCAATTCAAGGAGTAGAAACTATGACCTTAGAAGAAAGGGTCGAGTCTCAGGAAGATTTGCCTAGAGACTGGAGATATTCTTCTAGTCATCCTAAAGAGTTAATTTTAGGAGACCCTTTAGAAGGTGTAAGAACTAGGCATGGACTTAGGAAGGAGGTTAGTCACTCAGCTTTTATCTCTATGATAGAACCTACAAGTATAGATCAAGCCTTAGGAGATGAATTTTGGATTCTAGCAATGCAAGAAGAGCTGAACCAATTCACCAGGAATGATGTTTGGGAGTTAGTTAAGAGACCTAAAGAGCAAAGTGTTATTGGAACAAAATGGGTCTTCAAGAATAAGGTGAATGATTCAGGAACAATAATAAGGAATAAAGCAAGGCTAGTAGCTAAGGGGTACAACCAGATTGAGGGAATAGACTTTGAAGAAACCTTTGCCCCGGTTGCTAGACTAGAAGCCATAAGAGTGCTCTTAGCTTTTGCTTGCTTCAAGAACTTTAAGTTATATCAAATGGATGTAAAGAGTGCATTTTTGAATGGGGTAATTAAGGAAGATGTCTATGTTGAGCAACCCCCCGGATTTGAAAACTCACAATTTCAAAATCATGTATTCAAATTAAAAAAGGCACTATATGGATTAAAGCAAGCACCTAGAGCATGGTATGAAAGACTTAGCTCATTTCTTTTGGATAGAGGATTTTAAAAGGGTAGTGTAGATACTACACTCTTTTTACAAAAGGTCAAAGAAGAAATTCTCATTGTTCAAATATATGTATATGACATCCTGTTTGGATCTTCGGATAAAAATTTATGCGATGAATTTTCAAAAACAATGAGTAGTGAGTTTGAAATGAGCATGATGGGAGAGCTTAATTACTTTCTTGGCTTTAATGTAAAATAAATGGATAATGGAACATTTCTTAGCCAATCAAAGTATATTAAGAATATTTTAAAGAAATATGAAATGGATAGTGCAAAACCCATGAACACCCCAATGAGTTCGACAATCCAATTAGATAAGGATCCTAGTGGAAAATCAGTAGATCAGAAAAAATATAGAGGAATGATTGGATCCCTATTTTACTTGACTGCCAGTAGACCGGACATAATGTTTAGTGTGTGCCTTTGTGCCCGTTTCCAAGCCGATCCTAAAGAGTCTCACTTAACTGCTGTCAAAAGAATTCTTAGATATCTACTAGGCACCCCAAACTTAGGAATTTGGTATCCCAGACACAGCACTTCCTTTGAAATCCTAGGGTACTCAGATTCTGACTTTGCAGGATGTAGGATAGATAAAAAGAGCACCTCTGGTACCTGCCAATTCATCGGACAATCATTAGTTTCTTGGTCCAGTAGGAAGCAAAACTCAGTAGCACTTTCCACAGCCGAGGCAGAATATATTGCGGTAGGAAGTTGTGTTGCACAAGTACTATGGTTAAAACAACAAATTCTTGATCTTGGACTACCTGTTGGAACCATCTCGATCATGTGTGACAACACAAGTGCAATTTGTATCTCTAAGAATCCAATTCAACACTCTCGAACGAAACACATAGACATTAGACATCATTTCATTAGAGATCACGTCGCTAAGGGAGATATAGAATTACATCACATCGCTACAGGAGATCAATTGGCAGACATATTCACAAAACCATTAGCTTTTGACACCTTTAGCACCTTGAGGACTAGATTAGGTGTCATAGATATAAATGCATAAAAACAAAAAAAAAAAACCAAAAAAAAAAACCAAAAAAAAAAAAAAAAATATCTTTAGGGCTACTCCTGATCACCACACACTCACCACATCAACACTTACATTGACTGTTCATCATACTGTACGATCCATACCGTACTGTACGCTCCACGTCAGCACGGATTGGGACGAATTAAAGCCGGTTGGTACGACATTATTGAGTATCGTACTGTACGATGCATTCGCTTCGTACTGTACGATCCACATCATCACAAAAGGACAATTTGAGTAATAGCTGTTCGGTACGATATTTATTATGTATCGTACTGTACGATCCACCTATTCGTACAGTACGAAACATTTGGTCAAAAGTCGTACTGAGGGCCTCGGGACGATCGATATTCGCCTGATCGTACTGTACGATACGTATCGTACTGTACGATTTGACTGTCTTTTCCCGAAACGACTCGTCGGAATATTAATTGGATATCATACGGTACGATCCCATATCGTACTGTACGATTTACGGAAATTTCTATAAATACCCTTACCTAGGCTGTTCAATTCACTCAACCCTCTCCTCACTCAGCCTTCACTTTGTTTTCTTGCCCTCCTGCAATGTCTAAACGAGGTCAGATGACTGCCGGAAGCTCGTCCTCATCCCGTCGTCAACCCGATCACTTTCTGAATAGTGAGAATGAGGAAGCCTACTACCGATACAAGGCTTGCAAAATTTCTCCCTCAAAAATGCTTAATCAGACCGCTCTAAATTTCGAGGTAATGGGCTTTTTTGTCTCCACCACCTTTCAATTCCTACTCACCCTAGCGTTTCCATACAATTCTGAACTGCTTTTTGAATTTCTCGCCAACCTCACCTACACCGTCGATAACACCACTTTTCACTCCTTTGTTTGTGGCCGCCCCGTTGAAATAACTAGAGCTAACATCGCCCAACATATTGGGCTGTCCACTAAAGGACCTATGGTTCGCTCGTTTCTTACCGATGATTTTGATTGGAGCGATGTAAATAGAGTCCTTAGGAATACTGTTTTTCATCAACACCAGCCTCTAGTCCAATCTTTAACCCGAAATGCCCGTATCATTCAACATGTTCTTCGAACCTCTATCATACCCAAAGGTGGCGACCGCATCAATCTGACCCCTACCTTGTCAGTCGCTACCTACCTTATTATGTCCAACATTAAGTTTGATGAGGTCGATTTGATTAGCAACTATATTCGGCACATGACTTTTGTTCGTCTTCCCACCACTCGACGGAAACAAAATCTGGCTCTTGGTCACCTAATAGGATATATCCTCTACCATAAATATCAATTATCCTACCCTGGTGAACCCGACATGCTTCCTATTTTTTATACGGATGCTTCCTTCCGTATCCTCTTTCATCGGGGACATGAGCCTGAAGAACCCGTCTTTGATGAAGAAGAAGGAGAAGATACACCAGCCACAGCTCCAGCTCGACCACGACGCCATGCTGCACCCCGAGCACCTGCACCAGCTCCAGCACCAGCACACCCAAATGATAATTTAGTCGCCCGCTTCGACCAGCTGCAGACTCGTCTCGACATGCATATTCAAGAACAACATCAGCAACACGAGGCTGATATGCACTGGTTTGGAGAGCGTTTTACTGCAATTGATCACCGCTTCGATACTCTATTTCAATACTTTCAGCCAAATCAACCTCCACCACCAACTGATCAGGATCCGTCTCACTAGATTTTGCTTTGTAGTTTTTCCCTTTTTTTCTTCTTTTGTGTTTTTAGTTGATCCTCCTTTTTGTGCTGTCAAAAGGGGGAGAAGTTTGTTGTAATGTTGTAATGCCTATTTATCTAAATGCAGTATCTTTTGTTTCGTACTTACTTGTAGTACCTTTTTTTTCTTGTGTTTAATTTAAAAAAAAAAAATAACAACAAAAGAAATGTTTTTCAAAAGAAATGTTTTTCTTTCTTACTTGCAACAAATTATTTGACATCATCAAAAAGGGGGAGATTGTTGCAACCCATGACCCCGAGTTTGAGATTTTGATGATGCCAAATAATGAGTGTTTTGGAACTGCTTTTCATTGATTATTATTTTATTTTTTATTTTCCTTGAGCACTAACATTTCAGGAAGATCACAAGTGACTCAGGAAGAAAGGAAGACTCAAGACCGGGTAGATTAGGAGTATGAGTCAAACATTGTATTTTTTTCATTTATTGTATTTTTACTTTATTGAGTCTGGCCACAAAATGCGTAAGAGTAAGAGCAATCATGCACACACACAGGGGGAGAGTTCCTTTTTAACTGCAAAATATAACTAAAATTCTTCTCTGTAGATCGTACTGTACGATTTTATTTCGTACCGTACGATCCAAGCTATGTGGACAATTCTGTGAATAGATCGTACTGTACGAAGTCTTTTGTATTGTACGATATGTTCAGATCCAAAAACCCTAGCCGTGACTTAGTTTAAGTAAGTGATTTTGCGCCGGTCGTACTGTACGAACAGGTTCGTACTGTACGATCCGTTTTTAATACTTACTTAAACTAACCCGTGATTAGTGCATGTAATCCAGGCCTAATGAAAATTTGAACATCGTACTGTACGATAGTAATCGTACCATACGATGAACAGAGACGACATCCGATCGTCCAGACCATCGTCCTGTACGAATAGTATCTTGTTGAATCGTACCGTACGATATTATATCGTACAGTACGATTTGTATTTGTACTGTTCGTACATCTTCGTACCAGGACGACAGCTGTTTATGATGATCGTACTGTACGATGTTGAATCGTACTGTACGAACATTAACGGCTACTTTTGAATTCAGAGGTTTTTGGAGCCTTTTTTAGATATCAATCAAGTTCTTTTTGAGTAAGATTTACAGAGGGGGTGAACGTGGTTAGAGAGGGATTCCAAGGGAGAAAACTCTAGAGAAATTCTTGAGGGTTGAGAGAGGAAGGAGGAGGTGAGCGTTGTGAGGGAGAAGAGGTGTGAGGGAGATCACACGGTTGCTCCAAGCTTGCTGCATCTTGCTCCTCCTGTGGCCCGAGAAGGATTTGAGGAAGGATCTCCAAGGGAAAGGCTCGTCTACATCCGTTACCTCGAGGTTCTCTGCCTTCTCCAGGAGGGAGAAAAACGAGAAGGTTCTCTGCCGTCGTCAAGAGGGTGAAAATAGAGTTTGGTATTCCTCCACGCCGGGTTGGTGAAAGGGAGGTTTGTACAGGCTTCTCCGCCTTGCCGAGGGGGGCAAAAGGAGAACTATTTTGATAGTGAAAATCCCGGAGTGGACTCCGGGGAGTGGACGTAGGCCATATTTTGACCGAACCACTATAAAATTCTTGGTGTGTTCTTTCCTTATCGTTGTTTACTTTTTGCTTGCATTTTAAATTTGTTATATCTATTGCATGTGAAATTTTATGAAAGAAAAATTGCATAAATCTTTGTTTTAAAGTTTCAAAAACAACAAAAAATAGAACTATTGTTTAGGGTTAATTTTATTATTAAAAATACTTTTACAATTCACCCCCCCTCTTGTCGTTTAGTAATTTCAGAGGCAAGTAAGCAACTCTTGAACCCAAAATCCTGCTCTCGGCATTTGTGTTGAGCCAGAAAACCACTCATACACTCTTTTCTCTCGCGTGATGGGAAGGGAACCCGGTGCGACACCTACGACGAGACGAGTAGGCCCTATACACGCTTTTTGTAGCGTGGTGGGGACAATTTTAAGTACCTGTACGCGACTTTATACCTGCGGGGAAAACAAATTGTGCTCTTTTAAAAAAAGTGTTGAAGACCCATACACGCCTTTCTCTGGCGTGGTGGGATTGAAGATTTTAATACCGTGGTGTCCGAGGACACCTACCATACATGCTTTTCTTAGGTCCTGGTCAGGTTGTGGACCAGAATATCTATTTTATATGTTCATATAAGGCTTTCAAGATCTATAATAAAAAAAATTCATCAACAAAGGTATAAAGCCTACGAAATCTGATCCCCTATAGGCAAGTTGATAGGGTCGACAAGGTTTAAGACACAAATGGAAATGACCCAAAATTACCCCGGTGATGGTCATGTTGAATGCAGATCTCAACCGGAATAATTAATTTCAAACTTTTACAAAATTCAAATATTTTCAAGTGACCTCAAAGTCACGCTGATGATGGCCGTGTTGAATGCAAATCTCAACCGGAGAGGTTAATTTCAATATTTCAAATTCCACCCAAATACCCGAGAAAATCCAAAAAACGTATTTAAAATTAAAATCAACCATCCAACCAGTTAAAGTAAAATCCATCCACCCTCCATAACAGTTTGCCGAGGTGGACAAATTTAAAACTACTTCAACTCACATAGAGCTAATGCCTAATCGAAAATATCATTAGGATCTATTCTTAAATAATCTTCTGCCAGTAAGGACGTGGTATGTTTCCTCTAACCAACAATTTTGCCGCCAAATGGCACCGCATGATAAACAGTTATGACCCAGGGCCCTTTGAACCGAGTGGTTTTGCAGTCAAACAACACCACGCAATACCGGCTATGGCCAGAGTCAATACGTTCCTTAGTGGCATCCAATCCTTTAAATATGAATCAATATGATATAATCGATTGGGCATAAAACCCTATGTTAGCTAAGGTGGATTCAAATTTGTCTCCCCTTAGACAAACATTCATCCCAACTCTATAAGGTCCCTTGGACGAAGCAACTAATGGCTACCGACAATGATCCTTCTATCAGGTTGGGTCGACTACCTCCTCTGACTAAGTAAACTAGGGACCATAATGGCTCGGGATGATGGAACCATGAGATCTTGATCGGGTCCATCATCCATCCCTCCAGCATCCTCTTTAAATACAAGATGGTGAAATTTCTAATTTTAAACATTCAATTTTCAACCTTTCA
Organism: Dendrobium huoshanense; assembly: GCA_016618105.1. Lineage (NCBI taxonomy): Eukaryota > Viridiplantae > Streptophyta > Magnoliopsida > Asparagales > Orchidaceae > Dendrobium > Dendrobium huoshanense. The sequence goes on along the minus strand of CM028356.1, from coordinate 34,862,135 downwards.
GATATCCAAAGCTTATGCTGCTACTATACGCTTGATACTACATATCTATGGATATAACATATTTGATCGATGACTAGCCTTTATCGAAAGTTCTCTCCCGTAAATGGGAGGGGTAATTAAATATAGGGGCTTGCGCCTATAGGAAACCAGAAGTCAAATCATAAAGTCCTCACAAAATGAGGGCGAAATCTCTGGGTAGTGCCTTATCTACAAACTCATCTGCCTTCCCAAAATTTATCCTGGAACTTAATTTCGTTAAAACTCCCCCGAAGAAAAGCAAAGCGGGCAGAGGTCGGGGCCAAATTTTTAGAGCCCACAAGACCAAGGTAGCCCATCTATAAAGTCTATAGTGACCTCCTCCCACATCCTGTCTGGTAGAGCTAGGGGTTCAAGTAACCCCCTATGAACCATAGTCATGTAGTTATTATACTAGCATACTTCATATCTAGCCATCATATCTTCCACATCCTTATGCATCCTCTTCCAATATAGCCCAGCTGTCAATCTCCTGTAGGTCTTCTGCATACCAGAATGTCCCCCATATTATCAACAAGAAGAATATCATCAGCAAAAAGAATACACCAAGGTACATCCTCTTGCAAATGTCTGGTGAGAACATCTATGAGTAAAGCAAAAAGTTATGGGCTTAAGGCTGATCCTTAATGTAATCCAACCGAAATAGGAAAATACTTGGTCAAACCACTTTGTGTTAAACACAAGTAATAGCTCATGCATATATATCTTTAATGATTTGAATATAAGCGTTCTTAACTCCTTTTCAAGAACTCTACATAGCACTTCTCATTGAACTTTATCATATGCTTTCTCTAAATCAATAAATATTATATGTAGATCCTCCTTATTCTCTCTATATTTCTCCAGCAAACCTCTCAATAAATGTATAGCGTCCATAGCAAACCTCTCAAGCCGCAACCTACGCTCCATAACTCGCTCTCATAGTTTTAAAGTATGACACATTAACTTAATTCCTCTATAATTCGAATAATCTTGTGCATCACCTTTATTCTTAAAAATAAGAATTAGCAAACTCATTTTCCACTCATATGTCTTCTTTTTAGTCTTCAAAATAATGTTAAAAGGTTTAGTAAGACAAAAAATTCTTTCATCTCTAAAGCATTTTCATAACTTTATTGGAATATCATCAAGTCCACTAGTTTTTTCACACTTCATTTTCTTTAAAGCCTCTCTAACTTCGGTTTACTAATACGCTGATAAAAATTCAAAGCTTCTTATTTTTTATATTTTCTTGTACATTTTGATTCCACCACCAATTATTTTTATTAATAAGAGCTTTTCATTTTGAATCACAAAGCACATCCTTTACAACATTCTAAATGATCTAATTTTTTAATAAGAAAACAATCAATCTGAGTTTTACTACATCCATTCTTATAAGTGATGAGATGCTCATCTCTTTTCTTAAATAAGATATTAACAATTAAAAAATCATAAACTAAAAAAAAAATTAATATGATCTTACCACCTTCATTTGTTATTCCAAATCCATGGCCACCATGAATACTTTTTAAATCATCTACCTCTCTACTAACTTATTCATTTAAATCTACTCCAATAAAAACTCTTTCTTTAAGACATATCTTTCGTATTAATTATTCTAAGTCATGCCAAAATTTTAATTTTGAACTCATATCGAAACCTACTTGAGGAGCATAAGTATTTATAATATTAACAATATTTAAAGTTATAATTCTATCTCCAATTATGATAATTTTTATAATATTATCCTTCAAACTCTTATTTATAATCACACCTACACCATTTCTAATATGACTCCAACCAGAATATCATAATTTAAATCCTAAACTATCAATCTCCTTAGCATTCTTTCCAACCAATTTAATTTCCTGAATGCACAAAATATTTATCTTCCTATGAATCATAATATTTATTAATTCCATTAATTTTCATGTTTTCATGTTAGGGAACCTATATTCTAAGTTTCTATCCTAATTTTAGTTTCATGGACTAGCTTTTTCGCCCATATTCGCCCACTTGTCATTGTATTCATGTCATATAGTGTGTCACTTTTAGGGGACACCCTAGCATTAACACAATTTGAAATACGAAAAAAGACACAAGATATAATAGATCTGTCACAACCCGATCAGGCTAGCCCGAATTAACGAGACGGGAATAGACGGTCGTACGGTAACAAAAAAAAAAACTTAATACATTCTTTTCATCATTAATATCAACTCAAATAAACATCCACTAACACATAAGAAAGAGCCACTAAACATCCAATACAAACATTTCTAGTATATCAAAAAATAACATGTCTTAACACAAAAAGAAACACAATAATAGCCCATGACACAATAACTAATACAATCCAACTATTAACCATAAAAACCTGCTTCCTTGAACTGCTCTACGCTGGTAAGTAACTGGCCTCTCTATCATTAATCCTTAACAGGTCCTCCTGAAAATCATTCCCACAAACATGGGTGAGCCAACACTCAGTTGGTAACTGGTATTTAGCATAAATTCATGAAACAATAAAAAATAGGACATTATGCATGAAAATTTTCATTCTGAAGAATTTGTGAAAATAAAAATCATACTTGACATTTGGGTATGCATATATTATATAACATTTTTCATACGCAGTTTTCTTTAACTTTTCTTTTATTTTTCCATTCTTCATAAACATTTCCTTTATTCATAACTTTCTTTTATTCTTAAGTACATAAATGCATAAAATGCTTAATCATATAATTATACACCCGTCCCAAAAATATCAGTATTTTGTACTGATCAGATACACGGTCAAATTTAGCCAAACAATTCTTTTACTCCGAAGAGTCATTTACTAATTTGCTCCGAGGAGCCCTTTACCATGTTGCCCCGAAGAGCCCTTTACCATACTACGGATCATCTTACACATTCAATCATAATAATTATCATAGAAATTAATTCATTTAGAAATTCATATATGTTTGCTTAAATTGTTTCATACTCAATGTTCTCATGTCCACCTAAATTTTATTTAAAAGACATGCCATAAAAATATGAAATCACTCATACAATCATATGCCTTATGCCCTTTGTCTAATGTTATTTCATGCTCAATTTACATTTAGACTTAAATTGAGTAAAAGACATACTTCCTTATTTTAATTTATATTAATAAAAATATGGGTACAAGTTTTAACTTTTCCTTAGCAATAAACACAAAACATGAATATAAATATAACATGTGAAACTGAAGTAAATAGGAAAATTCATAATCATGAACATATGAAATTCATTCATAACCATAACATTTAAAAGCTTAGGAACATGAACTTAATTTAAATACAAGCTATGATGCATCGACACGACACTTAAAGAGGGTATGCAATGTCGGACATGGAGATGCGTCAGACACCGCATGTACACTTGTCCGACATGGCATTGGAGTGTCGCAATTTAAAAAATTAAAATTAAAATCGGACACGCGTGTCCGGTTATTAAATGAGGTATCGCTAAGTATATGCTCAGTATATGCTCGGTACCGCTCAGTACATGCTCCATACTGCTCAATATATGCTCGGTACCGCTCAGTACATGCTCGGTACCACTCAGTACATGTTCGTTACTGCTCAATATATGCTCGGTACCGCTTGGTACATGCTCGATACTGCTTGGTACATGCTCGGTACCGCTCAGTACCGCTAGGTCATGCTCGGTACTGTTAGGTACATACTCGGTACTGCTAGGTACATACTCGGTACTACTCGGTATCTTCCCATACAAACAACTTACGAACTTTAAAAACAAGCAGAATTTCAAAAAAACAAGCAGAACTTTAAAAAAACAAGCATAACTTCAAAACTACAGGTCGAACCCCGCCAGGGGGCAGCGCCCCCTTGGACCCCCGGCAGATTGGTATATTTTTGTATTCATGTTGTTTTATTATTAGTATTTGGTAGTACAAATAATTGTTAAAATTTATCCTATTGTTAGCATGACTAGTGGCACAAGAAGGAAAGATCCTGCATGGAAATATGGAACTCAAGTTGAAGTGTCAGGCGAAGGTGCAAAGAAGGGATATATAAATTATTTAAAGAAATTTGCCACCACAAAGGAGGTCACACAAAGAAATATGGAAGAGATGATAAGAAACTCTTCTTACTATGGATCACAGCATGAAGGTTCCAGTACTGGAAGCCATCTAGTTTCTTCTGAACGAGGTAATCGGGGGCCCATGGATAGATTTATGCTAAATATTGATAACGACGAAAACATAAATACTCAGGATATTCAGCCTCCTACAGCTACAAAAGAACTCAGGAATAGAGTTTGTTTGGATATCGCCATATTCATCTATGAAAATGGAATTCCATTTAATGTTGTTAGGAGTCCGTCGTGGATCAATATGTTACGATATGTTGAAAGCTATGGAAGAGGATTACAACTTCCAAGCATGTATGAGCTGAGAACTTGGATGTTGAATGAGGAGGTCAAGACAACTTCAAAAATGGTGGATGATGTTAAGAAGACTTGGATTGAGACAGGGGTGACAATAATGTCAGATGGTTGGTCAGATATTCGACATAGAAGTATTATTAATTTTTTGGTCAACAATCCATATGGAACAGTTTTTCTCAAATCAGTAGATGCTTCAAGCTTTGTAAAGGATGCACAATTATTGTTTGAAATATTGGATGAAGTTGTGGAGGAAGTGGGAGATGCTTTAGTAGTACAGGTTGTTACTGATAATGCAAGTGCATACAAAGCTGCAGGAAGAATGTTAATGGAGAAGAGGCCTCACCTTTACTGGCTATGGGATTTATTTATGAAGCAATGAATAGGGCTAAAGAAGATATTGTAAAAGAATTGGGATGTCAAGAAAGTGCCTACAAAGAAATATGGGATATTATAGATGAAAAGTGGGATCGACAATTACACCAACACTTACATGCTGCTGCGTACTATTTAAATCCTCAATTTCATTATGATAAGGATTTTCATGTTGACAAAGAGGTGAAAACTAGTTTGTATGCATGTATGGACAAACTCATTTCTGAAGAAAACTACCTTAAAGTAAATGATCAACTTGAGGATTTTCATTTGAAGAAGGGAATGTTTGGATTTAGAGCAGCACAAACATGCTACAAAACACGATCTCCTGGTATGTTTATAGTTTGAGTATTTATAATTTAATGTTAATATTTATGTTCAAGTCTTCTACTTCAACCAATATTCATAAAATACTATGTTTGTCTTCATGTAGAACGTTGGTGGGCTCAGTTTGGAGATGATGTTCCTTAATTAAAAGCTTTTGCAGTTAAAGTTCTTAGCCTAACGTGTTCGGCTTCTGCATGCGAGCGTAATTGGAGCATTTTCAATCAAATTCATACAAAGAGGAGAAATCGATTGGCGGCAGATCGAATGAACAAACTAGTTTATGTTATGTTTAACAAAAAATTAAAAGATAGATATCTCAAATTGCAGAATCAAGGAAATATTGAGAATGAAATTGATTATTTGCTTGTTGATGAGTTACAATCTGATGATGAATGGGTTACTCCTAAGAATGTTGATGTTTCTGAAGTTGAAGTAGAAGGAGAAACTCATGTCAATGAAGAAGATAATGAAGCAACTGCCCAAGTATATAAAAGGAAGAAACAAAGTGAGATTGAAGCTTCAAAAAAATTCAAAGGTATTCTTAAATATAATGAATTATTTTGTATGTTACTATTGTTTCATTTTATAGCTAATGAAATATTAACTGATATAGGAGATAAAGGAAAAAATATTATAGATGAAGAAGAATTTGAGGATGACTTTGACATTAATTATAAAGATTCTTCTGAAGACAATCAAAGTGATGACGAGCCTGCTTTGGGTCTTGATCCTAAGGGGATGTTTTATTTTTAAGTGAGTTTATTTTAAATCTTGTATTCCAGTAATATTATCTTAAAACAAATCTTCAAATTCATAGTTGATATAATATTTTGTTATTTTTTGTCATTATTTATAATTTTAAATTAATTTATTTTAATCATTTTGAGGCTTACGCCTCGATCCGCCTCGAGGCATACGTCTCGCCTCGTTTAGAAAAAACGCCTCGATTCCCGATTTTGCCTTTTAAAACCTTGAAATTTTCTATAAGTCTTTTATACTGATTTGCGCGAAATTTTATGTACAATTTTATAAAATTATTTTAGTCGAAATCCGATGATTTTGAAAATCCACTTAAATTTCATCGCGGCACATCGAAATGCATGCAACACTTATGATTGCCGATTTCAGGTTTTACAGGATCTTCTATTGGAGAGGAAGATTCGGCTCTCTCAAATCTCTAGATGCAGCTAGAGCCCAAACGAAAAACTAAGAAGCAGGAAATTTCAACAAAATATCAAGATGAAGCTAACCCTAGCCACCAAATCCTACATAAGCATACAATTAATTGAGTAAAACACCCAAAAAACCCTTCTGATTTGAATTTTTCCTCCTAATCACTCTTAATTACTTCTTAAATTGTTGTTGGGCCCCACCCCAAAGGGGGCTGCATTACTGGAGGTGGAACCCTTGTTCTGCATCTGGTAGACCATTGTCGGTCCTTGCTGGACCGGCCTATCACAATCAAGTTGGAGTCAAGTTTGTGCTAACTTAACTAGCATATGAATAAAGCCACCAAGAAACTCTTTTGATTGAATCAACAGCGTATTTCTAAAAAGTATCGAAAATAAAACACATTGTATATTATTCTCTCAGCAAACTCTTGAACCGTCAGGTGAAAGAATGTTTTTTTTTTTTATATTCATGATTTACATAATAAACTATGAAAGAAAAATCTTGTCTCTTCTTACCTGTTATTTCTCCTGAGAAGTTGGTATAATGCACATGAGAAGTTGGAGAACAATGGTTGATTGAAAAGTAATGTTATTCACACAAATTTTAATTCAAGCAAGAATAAAGCTAGAGACTCGCCAAATCCGATCTAAAAATGATGAAATGGATTAGTTTCATGTACTTTCTACATTATGGGAGTACCAAAATATTGGACTCTTCAAAACATAAGCAGAGAACTTAGGCCTCGCATAAATGGTTTTTTCATTTATTTTCTTCTCAAGTAATCATAACAAACACCTTAGTAGCCTAAAGCCAGTTAAAAGCATATCTTACTACATGCCTAGTTGAGTTGATGGCATTCAAGACCTGGATGGGCAAGTTAAGTGACAGCTAACTAGTGAACACCTGAAGTCTATTCCATTGTCAAGTCGGATTAGATTACTTCATCAATACAGAATAATAGAAGCTCAAAATTTAATTGGACTTAATTTGTTCGTATAAAACCAAGCACATCTTAAAAAAAAAAATTAAAAAAAAAAAAAAAAGAAAACCAAGCACATCTGGATCAAGTGCTTGTTTATGGAACTTAACACCTGATTGGTACTTAAAACTTTAGTTAGTAATAAATTAAAAATTAGGCCAGTATACAATTAGACAATTCATCAAAACACTTATTAGGTAAGAGGATTCTTGATTAGGCCACTAACTTTGAATAAATAAAGATATGAAAATTGCATTAGTGAATAAATTTACAAACAAGCACATAATAAACTATAGAAGTGCACATAAGAATGTTAAGATGGATAAGAGAGAGAAATTTGAAGTGAAATAATAATTTCAAACAGATGATAGGATTAAAATCTATTAAATATAAGGTTAAGAAAACAAATTTGCATGGTTGGGATATGGGAGTATGTAAAATGATGATAGAAGATACATCAATAAGATAAGTAGATAGAATTGATTTGACAGGCTTGGTTTGAACTAAACTTAATTTAATGTAAAACTCGATGGCGATAGTGGTGGGGTTGTCGACTGGTGGCAATAAACAACAAGGGTAGGCTAGTGGCCAATGCTGGTAGAGGCGGCTGGGCAACAATGGGCAATGGTGATTGTTGTAGTTATGTTATGGGCAATAAACAAAAGTGAACATCGGGCGATGATGGGCAACAACCAGCAAAGGAAAACAACAGCCGATGGAGAGTCATGCTTCATACAAGTTGTACATTTTGAATTCACCCATATTGAGCAAGGCAAATTCCAAATACATTGAAATTTTACAATGCATTTGTTTTTCTTCCAATCAAACACAAAAATTTTAAAATTAGTAATCTTTTAACTAATTATTCATTAATCACTAATAAATTTACCCTTTGATTAGGGGAGTGAAGGGAGGGAGATGTTGGATTTAACTATTAATGAGCTTATCATTGCACCGTTTCATGTTTGCCAAATTATTGTGCTCTAAGTATCTAAGTGCAACAACACACTCCTCTCGGCATGATAATACAGTTGATCAAAGCTGCTGGTGAAATGATAAATGACTATTCCCATAAATGGCATATGAGAATTTATATTATTGCAAGACACGTACAGTACGAGTAAGCACAATAATAGCACCTACGATCATCCTAGAACTTCATGCTCGGTTGGCAAGATCAATAAGCGATTCACTTATTGCTTGCTGAGTTAGCCTAACTAAAAAAGTTACATGCTGATAATTATGTCAGATATAACATATGTATTACATACAAATTCATTTTCTTTAATATTTAAGGGAGTTTATTTATATTTATAAATGTGTAAGAAAGTAAAAGATCTTTTTTTAATTATTACCTGGTCAAATTTGGATTAAAAACTTGGGTCAATAGGTTACAACAGACCAATCAATGCCCAATGATTCAGTCTACTCCCCATTCTATTGGGAGGGGAATCTTAGCCTAATCCTAAGTCCTTAATCACAAAAACATTAATCAAGTGTATGATGATATCCAAGGTAGTTAGCTCCATCTTAATTAAAATAAATTAACCATAAATTTCATTATGAGAGTGTAAACTGTTAAATGCTATATAGCATAAGGTGAATTACTACTCAAGAGATCTTAAATGAAAAGAAATTTCTTTACAAGGAAGATGCACTGCAACCATGCACATACGTTTTGCATTAACTAGCCACTAAAAAATTAACAATCATCATGATATGAGAATTTATTTAATCAAGATGGTTGTGCAGTAGATGATTTCAAAACTCTAATTCCAAATGCTTTTGAGAAGTTAAGTAAATTGTCTTGTAAACTCAACACCAATCATTAATTAAACTATATGACAGCATAAAACTAAATTTGTTCACTTAATCACATTGTAAAGTAATGAAATCATTTTCAAGTGCAATCATTATATATGTGAAGGGCATTGAATGAGAATGACATCACATTAAAATTTATACCACTAAGGTGCTGATTTGCTCCGATTAATTAAGAGCTCTAGACTAGTCTCAGTTGTCCATAATAATACACCATCTTGATGTTGTTGTTGTTGTTGTTGATCTCAGGGCTCTATCATATTTTTGATCATCCGATTTGAATCATCTCCAACACCAATGTCCAAGAGATCAACTTAAATCTGATAGCTTGATTTAGATCTCCACAATACTGATCATGGGGCATATTGACCTAAGTTAGAAAATGAAAAAAAATCTCCCTCAGCCCAAAACTCCACCATTGCCCTCGCACATCTTTGTACTCACATGCACATCATCTCCCTCACTCATCTCCTCACGTAGGCGCACGACCCCCATTCCCTCACATGCACTCCCTTTAGGCCCTCTCTCTCTCTCTCATGTCACACTCTCTTCCCCTCTCTTGCCCTCTCTATTCTCTTTCTTCTCCTAGGCACACTATATGCCTTAGTCTCCCCATGCTCCGTCTCCCCTCCAGTTCCTCTCATATATTTCAAACCCTAGTGTCCCTCACGCGCCCAAGCAGCGCATGCGGCTTACAATTTCCATAGCACACAAGCCAATCTCTAAGCATTGTTCACCATGCCACTAGCTGCTAACTCTGTCAACATAGTCATCACCTGCGCCATATCTATATTCATTGCCAACCTCCTCTCTCTCTCTCTCTCTCTCTCTCTCTCTCTCTCTCTCTCTCTCTCTCTCTCTCTCTCTCTCTCTCTCTCTCTCTCCCTTCCTCTTTATCTTTCTCTTTTTCTCTCTTTCTTCCTCTTTCTCTCTTTCTATCTCCCCCTCTTTCTCTCTCTAAAAAGAGACAAAAGAATGAAAATAAAACTATGCATTTGACCTCAACACCTAGCCCCATTTTCATCATCGACCACTTCACATGTAGGTATAAATTGTTTATTAATTAAACCCCTCAAATACGTATTGCGACTAGTGTGGCGCAACCAACGAAACCTGTGGGTGCTTCTCGTAGCATGTCCAGTGAAACTCGGAGGTCATGCTTGTGATGCAGTGGGTAATAATTTATCTTTAAATGAGGCTCAATTTTTTAGTAGTATTTTATCTTAAATCTAATTTGTTTCATGAAAATTTGATCTAGGACCACCTAAATGGTCTTAGCAGAACCAAGGCATAAATTTTTGGAATACACAAGGCCTAGGGCCTCTATCAATATGTCCATCATCATCAAAGGCAAGATCGTCCAACATGAATCCCAAAGTCGACATAACTTGACCCTCTTTGATCAAAATAAACTCAACCAAAGGCATGGCGGTCTTACACAAATCTCAAGGCAAGGTGGCCCATTTATCTATCCAACATACATTTTAATCCAAAACTTGACAAACAAAAAAATTACTTTACATTACAAAATGAAATTAAGCAAAAATATATTGGTATTTCTCCTACAGGCCTAAACTTAGGGGGAAAACAATCAAGACTCGTAATCTTTATATTGGTGGTCATAAGAGATTGTAATTGACTGCCTTATCTCTTTTTTTTAAGAATATATGGAAAAGATATCCAGTTGGCCAGCATTGTATGAGCCTTTTATCTAGTTAAAGGGAACAAAAAAGAAGTGCAGAAAAATTTGAAGGTGAATGAAGTTGACTCATTTGACTAACCTTGATAACTAGTATTATTTCGACGAAGGCAATATTCGGCATGCTTATGGAAAAAAAAATCAAGAGCTTTCAAAGAGATTGGGGGCAAACCCTTACTCTGCGCCATCTTCTCACCCTTGATTTGAACTGGACACACCAGTACCACTATTAAGAAGAAAGTTTGAAATCTTTATACAGTATCCAAAGAAAGAGCCTTCTGATGTTACTTAGAATGCTTCCTAAGATTTCAATTGTTCAACGAGATAGTCTAGCTAAGAAAAATAAACAACTAAATTAAGATCAAATTCAAGTGAAACTGGAAAACATGATCCAGACACCTACCATTCTAAAGTATGACAACCAAACAAACACTAATTATCAAATATTTTAGTAGTAAAATGTTGCGGATTTGTTCTGAATTATGATCCATGAGGCTTCCGGGAATCTAACCTGAAATCATCTAATATCAGTTTTAATTCAAAACTGCAACCAGAATCTATAATATTCAATTTGTAATTCCTTAATCAATATTTGTCACAAAGCAGAAACATGAGATTTTAGCTGCTGGCGGTGTCATATATGAGGCGAACTCCAAGGAGAGAAGCAGAAAGATAAAGGAATTGAACCTGGCTCTTTAACCGCGTCCTGAGGCTTCTCCGTAATTTTCGCAAAGCAGTAATCAGCGCACTTGTGGTAGGGATTGGAAGCGTTGGGGCAACTGGGATTCAAAACCTTTTTCTCCGACATCTTTTCCCACTCCGAACTGCTCCCCCCTATGATCAAATCAAAGAAACAATAAAGCATTAAAACCCAGACAAGAATCAAACGCACCAGAAGTCAAGCACACAGAGAAGGCATCAGAAGAGAAAGAGTATGTAAACACCTGATCTTTCTAAATCCAATAGCATGTTCCCGCCTGGAATTTTATCGAGGCAGTGCCAGCCGCATTTATGGTAGGGATTGCGTGCGTTGGGACATTGGGGATTCACATCTCTGTCGTTGAAAGAAAGGAAGACAGCCAGGGGGAGCGCTCCCTTCTTCTTCCTCCTCTCCTGTAACTCTTCAGCAGAGTCGAAGCTTTGACCTTTCTCCATCCAAACCCTCAAAAACTTCCTTCTCTGTATCCACCCTATGAAAGACAAAATGGGAACGGGTAGGCGCCGAAGAAGTCGCCGAACAACCGCGAATAAAGGAACTCAGAGAAGACTATGTCGTCAGCTTGGAATCTATGGAAGAGCGACAGCGCCTAGAAATTGAGAAATCTCTGTAAGTCAACTAACAAGAAGCTGAAGACGAAGATGAAGACGTTGTAACTTGAAAGAATTGGTCTTTGGAGATGATCGCACCGAGGCGAGCAGGGAAGAGAGAGAAACACGGAGCCGAAGAAGGAGAAAATGAAAAAGCGAAAAAAAGTAAGTCTACAAATACAAAGATAGCAGATTGCGTGGTGAAGCTCGCGAACTGAAAATATATCACGGAAGAGACGGAAGTTGGGTAGGTGGAACCGGAAAAAGTGGCTCCTTGGAAATTGCATGTTTACACAATTCATCTTGGTCTATTGGTTGAGAGTTTATACTTCAACTAAGAGGTTCTGGATTTGAGTCTCTGTGTATACGTGGTGTGCATGAATTTACCTTAATTGCCTTAAATGTCCCAAAAAAAAAAGAAATTGCATGTTTAGAAAAAAAAAATTTTCTCCGAATACGCTGATCCAAAATTTGAGGTTTACAAAGTTATTAAATTTATTTTCAGAATAATTTTATAATATTTTATATAATATTAATTTTAAATAAATCTAAAATTTTTAATATTAAAAAATCCTTTTTTATTTTTAATAAAATATATTTATATTTTATTTGAAAAAAAATATTTTAATGATTTGTAAAATTAATACAGATAAAATAACTTTTTTTAAATTGTTGTAAAAAACATCTTTATAGTACAAATTTTCTTCAAAAGCATAAAATAATAAATAATTGCGATTAAAATTTGAAAAACTAAATTGTTAAAAAACTATCACAAATAAATGTTTAAATTAGTGTTGCAAATTATATCATAAAGTATATTCATTTTAAATAATTTTTATGACTTTAATGCATTTTAATAAAAAATTTCCAAATTTTTCGTATCATATGAGTCTGTCAATTGACCATGAAAAAATTACTACGTATAAAGTTCGAACGTAATTCACAGCTGAACTCCAATATGAATAAGTCATGTGGCATGTACATAGGGTATATATAATACACACCGTAAGTATAAGCCACATGACTTAATTTCAATGGCATGAGTGAATAGAAATCATGTTGATGCAAATCTCGTCATAACAGACTCCAAAATTGTTGATTTTGTGTTGAAATTTGTGCACTCTTTTGATATATTAATTCCTCCTTTTACCCACCACGGGGTGGCCTGGTGGTGGAGACTCGGCTGGCCAAAGGCCAGGTCCCAAGTTCGAATCCCCTCGGCGCCTCGTGAAAGTCCTAAGTGTCGGCCCGTGTAGATGGCGTGGGTTGCACGCAAGGTCGATCAGGGAGATTAGTGGCCGAAGGCCGACACTCCCTGCCCCAAAAAAAAAAAAAAAAAAAAAAAAGTCGTAATCATGTTTATTCCTAATTAAATTAAATAGTAATAAAATTTCTCCTAGTTATTTTGAACCTTAACGGCTTCTCCATTTAGGAAAAATTTAATTCGGAGTATAATTCAAATATTCGCAATAATTAATGCTGTCCAGGTCGGTAATCGGTACATTACCTTTTTTTTCTATTTTTTTAAATATCTTGACCGTTGAATTTGGCGTTATGAATTATGATATTAAAGTGGGAATAGTATATTAATAAATAATACAAGTGAAGCATATTTAAGAGTTATGACTGCATCAAATTGAAATAAAATAAAAAATAAGTATTATTTTTTTCTATTTAAAGAATAAATGATTTAAATATGATGTCATATGTAATATTTAATAAGTGAAAAGGAGAGTAATTAATGAAATGAGACTTTAGAAAATTATTAAAAAAAAAAATTAATTCTTATTAGCTAAGTAGACAATGTAGGATAAGATTTATTCTATGTAAAAAACCTTTATAATGAGGAAATTTGGGAGTTTTATCCATTTAGGAAGATAATTTTTTTTAATAATGTATTGGAACAATTATTACGTCCTCTGACCGGACGTAGAGCTACGTTCGGCCGCCAATAACATATCGACACGTGCTCTTACTATTTACCGCGCGGCCCGACGACTTGACCCGGAGCGGAACCCGGGTTTGCTATGTTAGCGATTTTCTCGGTATTTGCTCGGTATTTGCTAGGTATTGCTTTGCAAAAATGAGAAATACCGCTCTGTGAAGACCAATACCATGCAAATACCGAGTTGTACCGAGTTTTTTTACAACTCAGTATTTGCTCAGGATTTGCTTGGTATTGCTAGGGATTTGCTCGGTTTTGCTAGAAAAAACTCGGTACAACTCGGTATTTGCTTGGTATTGCTCGGTATTGGTTATTGCCGAGCAAAATCGACCAATACCTAGTAATACCGAGCAATAGTGAGCAATCTTGGGTCCGTTCCGGGTCGGGTTGTCGGGGCGCGCGATAAATAATGAAAACGCGTGGCGCGATTCTACTGACGGCCGAACGTAGAGTTGCGTACGTTCACCGGACCAAATAAAAGTTCTAATGTATTGATAGTTACAAATAGCATCTCAAATTAGCACATTGTAAAAAATTTTTTAAAAAAAAATTGTCTGTCATAACACTATAATAATAAGGTTTTCATGAGAAATTGAAAAAATTAATGAGTATATGTTAACAATCTAGTTTGTGACATTACACTAAAAACCAATGTCACAAATAATTATATCAAATTTTGTATTGTACAATCGACTAATAGTTAATAATTTATTTTTTTAATCTATCTACTAATATAAAAATTTCAAAGTTAAAATAATTTTTCTTATATACATTGCTTGATCCAAATATCTTCCATATATTAAAGTCACCAAATGTCTAAACTCGCTCTTATCTCCAGTTATGTGAAGTGAACAATCATTATGCAGGTGCTAAATTAATGTCTTCATAAGTTTCATTTTAAGGCACATGTTCATAAGTTGTCACAATCTGATCCGGAGTCTCAAATTAACGAGCTAGGGACTGACAGCCGAACGAAAAGGGTGCATGCACCATTTTCCCATTTCATTTATACTCCATTTAAATATTATTTGTTATTTTGTTTATTTCATTTCTTAACATGTTATTTAATATATATACATATATATATATATATATATATATATATATATATATATATATATATATATATATATATAATCAAAAAAATCATCATGATCGGGCACGAATCTCAAGGCAAAATCAGGTTGGAAACTTTTGAAATTATAATTGGGACCATCTAAACTCCGATTTCAACGAACTTACAGTCGAACTAAACATCTCAAAAATGCAAACCCAACAACACCAAATTCAATTCAATCCGAGCCCAAATGAGTCCAAACCAAGGGCCTGAAGCACTGTTGAATGGTTCGAACCACAAATTGGATTACCAAACGGTTTCCAAACGTGACTTGCTTATAGTCAAATTGAGAAGCTCGACGAAACAAATCCAATGAGCCTAAGATCACAGAATTTTGACATCATTAAGACCTTCAAATGTCTAGCGAACAATCCACAATCAAGGGATTTAATATATGTTGTCCATCTAAACCACTCATCATTTACCCTTGATCTTTCTCCTATTTACGTAACATGCAACTCTAAAAAATCTATAAATAGACCCCTCCTTACTATTGAAAAGGAACCACTAAGCCTAAGGAGAGAAGAGAGAGATCGAAAATTGCTCTTTCCTCCTTGCCTCTTCGACCACCGTCGGACCACCACCTGACTCCAT
This sequence comes from Dendrobium huoshanense, assembly GCA_016618105.1. NCBI lineage: Eukaryota > Viridiplantae > Streptophyta > Magnoliopsida > Asparagales > Orchidaceae > Dendrobium > Dendrobium huoshanense. The sequence continues at coordinate 34,846,345 of CM028356.1, read as the reverse complement.
GAGATCTGCCGGACCACCACCTGGCACCCTGAGCTCCACAGGATCACCACCTGACGCCCTAAGCTTCGTTAGACCACCACCTAATGCCCTGAGCTCCATAAGACCGCCATCGACGCCCTTAGTTTCGTCGGACCACCACCTGCGCCATGAGCTCCACAGGACTACAACATGACGCCAGAGTTTTGTCGGACCACCACCTGATTCCCAAAGTTCCGTCGGACCACCACTTGATTCCCAGAGTTCTGCCAGAACACTACCCGACACTGGAGTTCTATAAGACCACTTCTCGACACCAAAATTCTACTGGATAACCGCCCGACACAAAAGTTCTGTCAAACCACCATCAGACTACCAACTGACCCTCGAATTTCCAAGTAACTTTGGACTTCTAATGGACCACCAAGTGACACCAGATTTTCATCCTTGTTTGTCACTAGATTTCAATCATATGGTTGACATTTGTAATCTAATCGCCCTTAAGGGCGAGTCAGGCCGCTGTAATCTACTCGAACTCTAGTGGAATCTTTTTTCACTGGACTAGGCCTCATGATTTTTCCCCTTTCCAGTATTTTTCATGTAAAAAATCTTGGGTTCTCTATGTGTGAGATGGATATTCGTAAAATGCTAAGACATAAGATTATAACTCTATCGTTGTGTATATTCTAGCCAGCAATAATATATATACTTTATTTATTATTTCTTCATTATTTTTTGACATAATAAATATTTATACAAAATAATTAAATAATTATGTTATGGCATTTAAAATTGCCATACAACAACAACAATATTAAGCTTTTATCCCACCATATGGGGTCGGCTACATGAATCTTTTTTCTCCATTGTTTCCTATCAAGAATCAAATTCTCATTTAAACCTAATAAAAAAAGTCATTTCTAATATTTTTCAACCAAATCTTTTTAGTTCTTCCTCTACATTTCTTAGCATAAGTCAAATCCAATACATCTACTTTCCTAATCAAGTGATCAAAAGGCCACCATTTTATGTGACCAAACCATCTAAGGCAACTTTCTCTAATCTTATCATCCACTAGATCTACTCCAACCTCTTCGTATATGCTCATTTGTATCATGTCTCTATGATTAAAGCCACTCATCCGCCTTAGCATCCTCATCTCTACAACATTTAACTTTATATTATACTTCTCTTTTAATGGAAAACATTTGGCGTCATAAAAGCATTGCATGTCTCACCACCATCTTATAGAATTTTTTCTTAAGTTTGAGATAAACTTTTCTATCACACAACAAGCCTAATGAATTCCTCCACTTTAACCATCCAACTTGAATTTTACTAATAATGTCTCCATCTATTTTACCATCACTCTGAACAATAGAACCAAGATATCTAAAATGTGTACTCTTATTAATAACTTGATCGCCTAAAGTCACAATGCCCCTACTAGATATATTATTACTAAAATTACACTCCATATATTAATTAGTTATAGATCTACTCAAATGAAAGAATTTAGACTCTCAAAGTTGACTTTTATAATTCAAGTTTACTTTCAACTCCCTCTCTAGTCTTACCAACAAGGAGAATATTATCAACATAAAACATACACCAAGGTACAAACTCTTATAAATGTATATGAGAACATCCATTACTAAAGCAAAAAGATATGAGCTTAAAGTTGATCATTGATGTAATCCAACTAAAATAGAAAAATAATTGGTCAAACCACCTTTTGTTTAAACACAAATAATAGCTCATGCATACATATCTTTAATGACTTCAATATAAGCATTATTAACCCCTTTCTTTTTTGGAACTCTCCATAGCACTTCTCTTGAAACTTTATCATATTCTTTCTCTAAATCAATAAATATCATATGTAGATCCTACTTATTCTCTTTATACTTCTCTATCAAACCTCTCAATAAATATACAACTTCCATAGTTAACCTACCCGGAATTAATCCAAATTGATTTTGAGAAATATTAGTATCACACCTCAACCTATGCTTCATAACTCTCTTCCATAGTTTAATTTATGGTACATTAACTTAATTCCTCTATAATTTGCATAATCATGTGCATCACTTTTATTCTTAAAATAGGAATATGCATGCAGTGGCGGAGCCAAAAAATTTGTTGAGGGGGGGGGGGGGGGGGGGGGGGGGGCTAAATTATTTTATTAAAATTTCTCTCAATTTTTTTTTTAATTCGGGCATGAGACCGGCATAGACAATTTTAAATTTTTTTCAATTATTATTCAAAAATTATAATATTAAATATAAGATAGTAAACAACTTATAATTTACAATATTAAATATAAGAATTGTGATTTCTTCAAGTTAGAAATCAATTTTTGAAAAACTATGCATTTTATTTTAATTTCTCAAAAGTGAGTATTTCAGTTTATCTCTCAAAATGACTGAAAGTAAAAAAAACATGACTTTCTAAAGCTTGCTTTGTATTTTACATCTAACCAAAGGAGCTCTTAAAGCTCTAATAAAAAACATAAACAGTTCTAGTTGAGATTTTAACAAAGAAAAGCCAGAAACAGGAAAACCAACCAACAAAGCTACAAACTTTTCCAATAAGTTATGAACTTCAGTTGCTCTCCTCTTCGAGCCAAAGTCATTGCGAGTCAACGCCACTGGCTTCGCTACCTCCTCCGTCGCCTCCTATAATAGCACACATCAACAAACCCCAGCAACTAATCCATCAAATCCATCTCAAGTGATATGCTTCTGCGCCGCAGACAAGCAAGAAGGCTCACCGTCGTAGCTGCTATCCATAGATCTTTGAATTTGAATATGTTGGATTTTTTTTTCAAACCAAGCAACGCGACACTTCAATTTAATTGTTTTATTTTATTTTATTTTTCTTATTTCGGATAATTAAAAAAACTACTTGTGTTTCGTATGATTATATATTTTCGGTTAAGAAGCAAAAGAGATATTTTAGGCTCTCCGTTTTTCTTTGCCCGTGAAAAATTTAGAGAACAAAAAAGATCTTTTTTTTCTCTGTTATATATTTTTTGCTACCATCACAATCTACTTCCCTTGCTTCTTCCACTAGCTTTGCTATCTTATAAGCAAAAAACAAAATTTTGGGTGGGGTGGGCCCCACTTGCCCCCCTCCCTCCGCCCTTGTATGCATGCTCATTCTCCGCTCATCTGGCATATTTTTAATATTTAAAACAATATTAAAAAGTTTAGTAATCTAAGAGATTTCTTCATCTCCTAAGTGTTTCCACACATCTATTGGAATATCATCAGGTCCAATAGCTTTTCCATACTTCATTTTCTTTAAAGCTTCTGTAACTTCAATTTTACTAATACACACATAAAAATAAAAATCGTTATTTTCATATAGGGTGCTAAGGTCACTAAATTCAATCGCATTCTCATAATCTTTATTGAAAAGTCTAGCAAAATTTCTCATCCACCTTTTATTGAATATCCTCTTCTAATAAAAATAATTAATATCCTCTTCTAATAAAAATAATTTTTTATCTTTATTATACTTCACTTAAATCCTTATTACTCCTATCCCTTTGTTTGGCTAACTTATTCATATATCTTTCGCTCTCTTTAGTATTTAATCTATTATATAAATTATTAAAAATTAAAATATTTGCCTCACATATTGCTTTCTTAAACTCCTTACAAGCTTCTTTATATCTTTCCCAATTATCAGAATTTATATATATAAATTAATATTTATAATAAATCTTTTTATTTTTTATCTTTTCTTATGCATTATGATTATACCACTAACTATTTTTACTATGAGTTTATCCTTTTGATATTTCAAACACATCTTTTGAACATTATTAATATTACTAGCTATTTTTCCCACATAACATTCGCTTCTTCATGCATAGAAAAAATCTTAAGATTTAGATTCTTACTCTCAAATATATTTTTATCAATAATATCTAAATTGTGATCGGCGGCTATTTCGATGATTTCTATGGATCGATCATCCTATACAATGTGAGTAGTATAGTATGATCAGTTCAAACTGCATAAATATTAAAATTAGTGATTTTGATGAACTAATTATACATTACGATATAAATTGTATAATACGATTAGTTCAAAATTTTGAATAACTAATTTTAATCCAATCTTACTCCCTAAGTGTGTATGTGCATGATCACCAAGCTAGCAAATACCTTTACAGGACTTGACTCAATAAATAAAAAAATATATCAATGAATATTACAAATTCTTTATAATATAATATTTTCTACCAAATCTTGAGCCCTATTTCATCATTAGATGGTGCATGATATTCTTAAAATGTTAGCATACATACAAATAAATATAGAATATAAAAACTATAAGACATAAAGATGTGAGTCAAAATATTTGTTATCATAAAAAATATAAACTTGTAAGCTCAAGTTATAATAATCTATCCCTTTTATATGATGACAATATTACTAGTTGATAAGCAAGTTTATTTTGGGCTCATTTTGTGCCTCTTTAAATATTTTTGTGTGGTTTACACGTCTTATAATTTTTCATACACTTTGTGTATCTTTTTTATTTTGGCGTACATTGCGTATCTTTTTATTTTGGGTTCATTTTGTGTCACTTTTATTTTTGTAATCTGCTTCCTTTTTAAATTTATAAAGACTCAGTTGTAAGATCATATTTCAAATATAAGAGAAGAAAACTCACTCTCTTATATAAGGATGAATATACTACAAATCAAACATGATCCTCATGATAAAAACAAACAGTCTGATTATGGAAATTTTGAAGTGGATTCAATAAATTACAAATGATTCCTATGAGATAGAAAAAATATAGGAAGATGAAAATATTTAATTTCTAAGTCCAATTTTTTAATTTGATATAGATTTGGATTCAAAAGAGACATAGACCCATTTAAAGAAGTGAGATGGAGAGATATACTCATGAATTTTCTTCCTTTAACAGCTTAGAGAAGTCATCCATCACTCACTTTTCAATTTTAAGTAAAAGGAGATAATTTAAAAAAAAAATTATTAGAGAGAAGTGATTTGATTCTCTTATGCAAATACAAGTGATTTGATTCTCTTATGCAAATACAATATGGGATGTGATTAATGTGTGCTGATTAGAGAGTGTTCTTAAAAAACATACATGAAAAATAAAATAAAAGATTACAAACATAAATATCTTTTTATAAAATAAAAACACTAAACTACCATAGAAAATAAAAACATTCACGATGAACAAAAACAAAGCAAAGAATATACATGTATTCATTAATTATAACACAAATAAACACACTAACAAAATTTTATACCTCATCATCTTGCTCTTGGTCTGATAATTCAGAAGTTATGTCTGCCTAGGGGATCTTTTCTTTTTATAATTTTCCCTTATTATAATTTGCTTATTTTTATCATTTTCCTTTCCATGAAGAGTTTTTATATTAGGGCGCTGATTTTTCATATGTTCGAGTTTCCTAGACTAAAAATAATAATATTAGAGGAAATCTTAACTTTTTTACTATTTTTTACTTTTATTTCACTTTTGTTGATGTTGATGCTTATGATTCAGTAGATTTTCAAATTTGTTATTGATGATATTTCCTTACTGTTATCATCTACTAAGTTGCTTTTATCCATGTGTTCAACTTTTAGCATTATAGTTTTACCTTCATCCAAAAGTCTTTGACTCACATTTTGCTCGTGGGCAATGAGTGAGCCAATCAAATTATCATTAGAATAATCATTCAAGTCTTTTGATTCATATATAGTATTGACTTTAGGATGAAATTTATCAAGTAGATAATGTAAAATTTTATTAACTTTTTTAAAGTTTGAAAGTTATTTACCAAAAGCATGTAATGATGTCACTATTTTAGTAAACCTAATATACTTATCTAGAATAGTTTCATAAGGTTTCATACAGAATAATTCATAATCATGCATTAAAATATTCAATTAAGATTGCTTGACTTCACTAGTAGCTTTGTATGTAGTGCATAATCTATCTCAAATTTTTTTGCCAGTAGTGCATATAGAGACTCTCATATAATCTTTAGAATTTAAAGCACATCAGAGATAATTTAAATATTTAGCATTCAATTGAGCATAAATTTGTTCTACTCTATTCCATTCAATACAAAGAATATAAGTTTTGACGCTATCTATAATACGTGATGGCACAGAATAGCCAGTTGAATCATATGTCATATTCGATAATATATTGATTGTAAAAAAATAAATATGTGAATTTTTCAAAAATCAAAAGAAATATTTTTAAATAATGGTGGTCGTGTAATTTAATATCCTTCTATAATATATTAATTTCCAAAGTTAGCCATTTGATCTTTTTCAAAAAGTTTTCTAAAACTTAGTTTTTTTTAATCATGTTCTAATACCACTTGAAAGTTTGTAAAATTTGTTAGACCTTATAGAATTAGTCCTAAGGCTAACCAAGAGGGGGTGAATTGGATATTTAAAAAAATGTTTAACAAAAAGAATCTCTTTATAACTTGATGCAGAAGTAAATTAAATTCATAATAAAAAAGATAAATCGTAGTTTTCACCCCTGCAGTTAATTGCAGGAAAAATAAAGGCCAAAAAATAATAAGAACAACACACCAAAATTTATAGTGGTTCGATCAACTTGACCTACATCCACTCCTTGAAGACTACTCTCCAAGTATTGCACTAAATATTTAGTGACACTCCTTCAGCACCCATAGGTAGGTAGAGAAGCCCTTATAAAATTTCTTCCAACAATCCAATGTGGTAGAGGATCGTAATCTTTTTCACCCTCCTGATGAGGTAGAGAACCTAGAATCCCTTTTGTCTTCCCCAATATGATGGAGTTGTTGGGTCCTTTCACACCAAAGATATCTTTTTCTTACCAAAACTTTCCTCAAGATAAACCTTGATTATGATGGTATTAAGATGCAAGCTTATCGGAGAAACCGTATTAAACCCCCTCCACACTCCCTTGAACCCCATAATGATCTTCTCCCTCTTGAACTCCATATTTTCCTTTCATCCTTTAAAGGCTCTCTCTTTTAGTTTTCTCTAGAAGAATGGAGACTCAATACATATCAAAGACAAACACTTACTGAGTCTTTTGAAAAAATTTAAATGGAGGGCTTTGAAAAATTCTAAAAGCTCAATTCTAGCGGCACTTATCTTCTAGTACAATCTTATTAGGATCGTCATGTATGATTAGTTCAAAACAGTACATTCAGCTTGTATGAATATCATTGCCCTTTACGATTAGTTCAAGTATTTATATTGATCGTCCAATACGTTTGAAAACAGCATCCAATATGATTAGTATAAACATATAGCTAATCGTCTCATATGATAGATAATGATAAAATATCATGCCATGCGGGAATTAGATCATCTAGTACGATCATCTCTGATCGTCTTATAAGATCTAATTGAATAACTTTACCTTGATTAAGCTCCTAATTATGGGATCAATTTATGTAGGATTGCCATCAATCGTACAATATGATAGAGATCGTATGGTATAATTAGAATAAAATTTGAATTATAAAATGATACCTAAATTATGATTTACGGCTATTTTGATGATTTCTACGGATCATTCTGTACAGTGTGAAGTATACACTATAATTAGTTCAAATTACATAAATATTAAAATTAGTTATTTTGATCTGTTGATCATACATTACAATATAAATCATATAGTATGATTAGTTCAAAATTTTGAACAACTAATTTTGTCCTAATCTTACTCTCTTGAGTGTGTGTGTGTGTATGATCACCAAGCTAATAAACATCTTTATAGGACTTGACTTAAGAAATAAAAAATACACCAATGAATATTATAAATTCTTTACAACATAATCTATTCTACCCAATCTTGAGCCATCTTTTATCATTGGATGGTGCATGGTATTCTTGAAATATTAGTATTCACGCAAACAAATATTGAATATAAAAACTATGAGACATAAAGATGTGAGCCACAATATTTGTTATCATAAAAAATATTAACTTCGTGAACTCAAGTTGCAACATCTTTTTATGCATAAAAGTTAAATTTAATTATCTTCTTATTGCAATATATAATCACAAAGTGATTTGATAACCTATCAATTTCCAAAATCATATCAAATTCATGTAACTATAACACATTCAATGTTGCTTCAAATTTTCTCTCATTTATTTTGAAATCAACATGACATAAACCATTAACATTCATTTTTAACCCATTTGGCATCACAACTTCTAAATGGTGGGTGCTTTGTAAACATTCAATCAAAAGATTTAACTAATTTCTCTAAGAAAATGGAATGTGTGGCTCTCGTATCAAAGAGAATTTTTACCAGTCTATCTTGAATTTTTAACATATCTATAAAATTTTCATATATATATATATATATATATATATATATATATATATATATATATATATATATATATATATATATATATATATATATATATATAATTCTTTATTTAACTATTCATGTATTACTGGATTACTTGATTAATCATGCACTACTAAAATTTTCATGAATTAAATAAAAATATACTCGTAAATACTTCATGTCACTACAGGAAAACACGCGAATACCGTCGGATTTTCCGGCGGAAAAGTCTAGACGGTAATAAACGGCGCCGTTTCCGGCGGATGTGTTTGACGTAAAGTTTGCGTCAACCTTTCCGGCGCAAAATACGCCGTAAATTCACCGACGAATGTTCCGCCAGAAAATCCGACGGTACAGGGATGCCTGAACCATTTCCGTCGCACGTTACGGCGGAACTGTTACGGCGTATGTTACCGGCGGAAATTGCGCCGGCTTATTTTAAACTCAACGAAATATAACCGACGGAGTAGACGTCGGAAATGATACCGACGTTACTAATGCAACTACCGGCGGAACGTCCGCCGGTAAAAGCCCTATTTCGCGAACCCGAACCCGTCTGGCCGTCATTTGTTTCCTTACATTCTCTCACTTCGACTGCTTCGCCCGTCGCCCTCCGTCGCCATTCGTCGCTCGCCGTGGTTAGACATCGCCGACGGTCACCGGACTTCGCCGTCGACGATCGCCGGACTTCACCGAGCCTCCTTCCTAATCGCACGCCTGCCTAGTCGCGCGCCGCCGAGGAGAACCGAAGGTTTGGTTTTTGTTTTCGATTTTTTTTGCTATTTCGGTTGGATTACATATAGGATTAGCCTTAAGTTCATATCTTTTTGCTATAGTCATGATTGTTATCACTAGACATTTGCTAGAGGATAGTTTGGTGCATGCTTTTTGTTGATGATATTGTTCTTGTTGATAAGACTAGAGAGGGATTTGAAGGTAAACTTGAATTATGGAAATCAACATTAGTCCATATCTTTTTGCTTTAGTCATGATTGTTAGCACTAGACATTAGCTAGAGGATGTACCTTGGTGCATGCTTTTTGTTGATGATATTGTTCTTGTTGATAAGACTAGAGAGAGAGTTGAAGGTAAACTTGGATTATGGAGATCAACATTAGTCTATTTTTTTTTATGTTTTAGTCATGGTTGTTAGCACTAGATATTTGCTAGAGGATGTACCTTGGTGCATGCTTTTTGTTGATGGTATTGTTCTTGTTGATAAGACTAGAGGGTGTTGAAGGTAAAGTTGGATTATACATGGAGATCAACATTACTCCATATCTTTTTGCTTTAGTGGTTAGTAGACCTAGTGAGGGTATTGTGACTTTGAGCGAACAATTCATTAATAAGTGTAACATAATTTTATGTTATGGATATTAGAAATATATAAATCCATTAAATTTTTACTCTTATTTATAGGTTATGGATATTAGAAATCAACGAAGTTGGATGTATAACCGATTATCTCAAAGTCGGAAGACATTAACTGATGAATTCATCAATGGGGTGAACCTTTTCATTCAGCAAGCGAAACAGCTGCCGATCTTTATATCTGAAGGAAAGTTTCGATGTCCATGTTCTAAACACAAAAATTTAGTGATCCTAGAACCAGATGACGTAATTGTTGATCTGTATCGCAGAGGATTCATGCCACGGTATTGGTATTGGACTTGTCATGGTGAGTATGAGCCACAATTTGATTATCAATGCGGTCCTTCTACAAGTAGTAATGTTGCTGAGGCTGAAAACATCCGTCCAAATCTTGAGGAATTAGTTCATGATGCAACTGGAATTTATGAAGAGTTACCGAATACGGAGGCACAGAATTTTTATGATTTATTGCATGCTGCACAGCAACCAATCTGGAAAGGGTGCACGACTCACTCAGAACTATCTGTTGCTGTGAAGATGTTAAGCATCAAGGCTGAATATAATGTTGCTCGTGAATGTTTTAATCAATTCATTGGGCTGCTTAAGAAAACCAATCCGACAGATAATTTAGTTCCTACAGATCTATATCGGACAAAGAAGTTAGTTTCGAAACTTGGTTTGACATGCACAAAGATAGATTGTTGTGTCAATGGATGCATGCTATACTTTAAAGAAGATATTGCAGAAACTGTATGCCGTCATTGCAATGCACCAAGATTTAAACCCAAATCTAGAAATAGAAGAAAGCAGAAGGATGTGTCTGTTAGTAAGATGTTCTACTTTCCAATAATTCCAAGACTACAACGGCTATATGCATCCATGAGATCTGCTGCACATATGAGATGGCATAATGATCGCATTCCACAAGAAGGTGTTATCACACATCCATCAGAAGCAGAGGCTTGGAAGCACTTTGATCGTACACATCCCACATTTGCGGCAGAACCAAGAAATGTCAGATTAGGTTTATGCGCAGATGGTTTTACTCCATTCAGTCAGTCGGCTACACCGTACTCATGTTGGCCTGTGATACTTACTCCTTACAATCTTCCTCCAGAGTTATGTATGACTACTCCTTATCTGTTTCTGTCACTTATAATTCTAGGGCCACATAATCCAAAATTAAAGATTGACGTTTTCTTACAACCTCTGATTGATGATTTAAGTTTATTATGGGAAGAAGGAGTAAGTACATATGATATCTCCACCAAACAGAATTTTACACTAAGAGCAGCATTACTTTGGACAATTGGTGACTTTCCTGCATATGGTATGCTCTCAGGTTGGAACACTTCAGGCAAGTTAGCTTGTCCATATTGTTTGGAAAATATAAAATCATTCACTTTAAAGTATGGTAGGAAGAACAGTTGGTTCGATTGTCATCGAATGTTTTTGCCTCAAAGTCATCCTTTCAGGCGAAATAAAGAAGCTTTTACTAAAAATAAAATGGTGATGATTCCTCCTCCACCAAGATTCAGTAGTGAAGAAAATTTTGAAAGAGTAGAGTTCTTGCCCACCATAATGGAATCTCCAAGATTAGCTGAGTTCAGATTGCCGGAATATGGTGTCTACCATAATTGGACCAAGAAAAGTATTTTTTGGTCGTTGCCATATTGGAGAACAAACTTGATTAGACATAACTTGGATGTTATGCATATAGAGAAAAATGTTTTTGATAATATTTTCTATACAGTTATGGACATCAAAGAGAAATCAAAAGATAATATAAAAGCAAGGATGGACTTAAAGGAGATTTGTAGAAGGAAAGCTTTGGAATTGAAGGATGGTGGAGCGGGAAAATTCCTCAAACCAAAAGCTCCATTCACATTAACTTTAGAGCAAAAACGAGCAGTTTGTGAATGGGTTAAGACTCTACGAGTACCTGATGGATATTCTTCCAATCTAAGCCGGTGTGTTGACATAAGATCAGGGAGATTATTTGGATTGAAAAGTCATGATTGTCACATCTTCATGCAATGTCTACTATCCACTGCTTTCAGTTATCTGCCAGATCAGATTTTGAAGCCCTTGATCGAGTTAAGTGTCTTCTTCAAATATTTATGCTCTTCTAAATTAAATGTGGAAAATTTGATTCATATGGAGCAGCAAATTCCATTTATTTTGTGTCAACTTGAGAAAATATTTCCTCCAGGCTTTTTTGACTCTATGGAGCATCTACCTATTCATTTACCATATGAGGCTATGGTTGGTGGACCTGTTCAATATAGGTGGATGTATCCTTTTGAGAGATATTTAAATAAACTTAAGAAGACCGCTAAGAACAAAGCACGACCCGAAGGCTCTATCTGTGAAGCATATTTAACATACGAGACTACTCAGTTTTGCTCGTATTATTTTGAAACAATATCTCAATCTGGTGAAAGTTCAACATCTCAGAATGTTGGTAAATCCTCTAATATATCTGTATTTAGTGGAATTGGGGAACCTTTAGGCGCTAGCACCGTGCGCTATTTGACTGATAAAGAGATGACAGTTATCACATTGTACATCTTGCTTAATTGTGATGAAGTTGAGCCGTATCTCGAGTAAGTATAATTTCATTTTGTTATATTTTTAGTTCTCTTTTAACTTTCTTCTAAACTCAAGATATGAATTTGTAGGAGGTTCATTGATGGTCTTAGTATATCAGAAGAAGGAGAAGTCCAGAAGATAGTGGAAAAAGAATTCACTGCTTGGTTCAAAAATACGGTATATTTTGAATAATTATTCTTACTTAATGAGTTAATTATTTCTGCAATTAATATTAGTAACAATGACATCTTGTACATTTAAAGGTACACGCTGAAGATAGTTCCCAGTTTTCAAGGTTATCTGAGTTAGCTTGGGGACCAAATAGATTAGTAAAATGCTATCAAATATTTGAGGTAAATGGTTATAAATTTCAAACAAAAAATTTGTGTGAAGATAGGAAGACAGAAAACTCAGGCGTATGTGTAAGAGGGAACACACATACAGGCGATGATTCTGAATACTACGGGGTATTACAAGAAATATTAGAGGTTGAATATCCCGGTATGAGGAATATTATGTATCTCTTCAATTGTGAATGGTTTGATCCAGTACCAAATAGAGGCACGAAAGTTCATCCAATTTACGGTATAACAGAAGTAAAGCAGGCTAGGAGATATGCAAAGTTTGATCCTTTCATCATTGCTAGTCAAGCAACTCAAGTCTATTATGCTAACTATCCAAGCGGAATACGAGGCAAACAGGATTGGTTGGTAGTTATGAAGACTAAACCAAGGGGAGTAATTGAGAAAACCAGTACGATACCAACAGCACACCAAGAAGAGTTTATGTCTAATTTAAAAGATCTCCCAATCAATGTAGATGACCAAATCAGATTTAATGAGAGCGAGTTGCAGTTAGAGGAGGTAGATTTAAACATAGAGGAAAGTGATGATGAATCTGATTGTGCTAGGAGTGTATCATCTGATGAAAGTGAATCAACAAATGATGAGTTAACAACATAAGGTAAATTAAATTTATTCTTGCTACTGCACTGCTTTTTATTTTACTTCCCTGTATTTTACTTTCATGTTATTTATTACTACTGCACTCTGTTTTTTTTACTTACCTGTATTTTACTTCAGTCAAATTTTTTTAGCTACTGCACTGCGTTAATTTCCATTTTTGTTATAACTCATATTTCTAATATTTCTTTTTTATTTATGTGCAGATGGCTTCAGGTGAGGAGCAGCCTAGTAGAGGGTTGATAAAAAATATTTTTAACAGGCGCACTAAGAAGACTACAATTGGACCACATAGGTCACTACATACTGAGGAGACCACCTCGGCTCAGCCTGCTACACAGTCTCAGCCTGCTACACAGCCTCAGCCTGCTACACAGCCTCAGCCTGCTACACAGCCTCAGCCTGCTTCACAGCCTCAGCCTGTTACACAGCTTTTACCCACTCCTGGAGCAAGTAGCCCGCAGTTCTACTCACCGGACCTTCGATTTCCTTCACCATATCTCGGGCAGGCTACTCCTTTCTACCCATACTTCACACCCCCACCTTATGCTGGTGCCCCTCCTACTTATCCATTTCCACCATATGCTCCACCATACTATCCCCCACCACCCTATCAGCCTGCTGCAGCTGGACCTTCGACAGCAGCTGGACCTTCGACAGCTGCTGGACCTTCGACAGCAGCTGGACCTTCGACAGCAGCTGGACCTTCGACAGCAGCTGCAGCAGAGCAGCAGACAGATGGTAGAATGTTGATAGCACCTGAGGGTGACACGTACGTATGGTAACTTTTATTTAAATTAACTAATTATTTTATCTTATATTTTATATTTGTTTTACATAACTTTTTTTTTGTAGGTTCTATCCATCAAAACAACCAACACATAAAATACGGGACATCATACGGAGCAGGTTTGACGCTCCTTATATTTCTTGGAAGAAAGTCCCAAAAGAAGTCCGGGAGATGTGGTTTAGAGAGTTTGAGGTATTTCTGTTTTTTTGTTTTTATGTTAAATGATTTATTCTTTCTTACTTAAGGTTAATTGATTGTTTTTTATTGCAGAAAGAGTTTTGTTGGCTGCCCCAACACAATGACAGGATTAGAAGGAATTTTGAGAAGCGTGGCTCTACTCGGATGCGCGACATGTTCACAGATGTTAGAAAGGTTGGGAAGCGACCATTGTGGATTGGAGAGGATATATGGGCTGAGTTGAATGCAGCTTGGGGCAGCGAAGAGTACACTAGGAGGAGGGATCAAAATCGACAGAACAGAGCTTCTGATGTTGGGGGCTTAGGTAGTGCACTTCATACAGGAGGCTCCGTTCCACATACTGAGCACAGGCGTCGTTTGGTAATGAATTTTAATTATTTTTTAAAATTGTTTTTTAATAATTAGTATTGATAAAACTCTCTTAATTGTAACAGAAAGCGTCACTTGGTAGAGAACCAACTCCTGTGGAATTGCATAGTCGCACTCATAAGCGACAGGAGGATCAACAATGGATTGATGAGAGAGCAAGGAAGGCCCATGTAAGTATATTTATAAATATTTGATATTTTATAAGTTTTAGTTTAATTATATATATACTTATATTCGATTTTCACAGGAGGAATATACACGGATTCGAGAGACTCGTGCCGCAGCAGGTGAGGGCTCTTCTGGCGGCTCTATGGAATATTCTGAGTATCGCATGTGGTCGCAGGCCGTCGGAGGAATGCAGCATGGTAGAGTATATGGCTTAGGTGCGCAAGCTCAGGCATACGAGGGGATGACCTCCTCTACTGCATCCAGCTTCGCATCCAGTTCGCATGAGTCCTTACAAGCTCAACAAATAGTTGCCCTTCAAGCTGAGCTAGAACAAGTAAGGAAATCACAAGTTGATTGGCAAGCTCAGCTGCAAGCACAGATTCAAGCTCAGCTGGAAGCACAGGTGCAAGCACAGGTTCAAGCACAGGTTCAAGCTCAGCTGCAAGCACAGGCGCAACACAATCAGTTGCTGGATGAAATGCGCAAGATGAGGGAGCAACTGAGTGGAAAAGACGTAGCTTCACCTGAGGAGGAGTCGACGGAGTCAGAGTAGTGTAATTTAGTTGAAATGAACTTTTATTTTTATGTGAACTTGTGTTATTAACTTGTGTTGTTGGTTGTATTACTTTGAAAATGATGTTATCAGTTGATTTTTAGTTCTAAACTGTTGTGAAACTGTTAAATTATTGTGAAGTTGTGGAACTGCTTGCTTTTGGGAAAACTTGTATCTGTTAGAATTGATATGTTTGCAGGTGTGGAAATGGGATTGTTGGCTGGGATGGCAATTTTTTTTTTGTTAATGCTACAGGTTTCCGGCGGATTATGCGCCGGAAACTACGATACAACGAATGTATCGAGCGTTATTAACGGCGAATATTCCACCGTTAATTACCGGCGTAACAATTGCGCCGCAAATAATCTAATCGTTGAATCTTGCTGGCGAAATTCTGGCGTTTAATCCGCCGTTAACTTCCGTCGTAAACTGCGACGGTAAATACCGGCGCATTAGGCGCCGGAATTTTAACGTTTTCACGTCGGCAAGCAAACCGTTTAATGCGCCGGTAATGCGTCGGAAACAACGCCGGAACGGTGTTCCGTCGCAAAAGTTGCGTCGGAAACAATTTATCGACGCACCTTAAACCGGCGGAGATGTTTGCGCCGGAACATGCGCCGGAAAAGAACGGTTCCGTCGGAATTTACATTATTTCCGGCGTATTCCGTCCGCCGGTAATAACAGGTTTTCCTGTAGTGTGTGAGTCATTAGTATCTTACTAAGATAAAGTATATACTCTAGGTTGAGTATTTGGTTAACTTTGACTTGGCCCCATAGTGGAACCACCTAATTCTATCATTCTCGGTCTACCAATATTTCTCTGAGATGGTCTCACATTCATCCTTGATTCTCTTGGTCTTTGCCCCAGAGTTGGGAAGTTCCTTTCTATATGTCCAGGTTGATGACACCAGAAGCAACCGATTGTCCTTGAAAGATATTCTCCCTTATGTTGCATTACACATTTGTTGTTGATTTTAAAGATCATCTTACTCCCATTATTACTAGGTTTTGCCTTCTTCCAACTAGACTTCTTAGATTGTAAATGAAATCTACTATAAGAATTCGAGGAAGCTCCCATGAAATCAGCATTCTTCCCCTTCTGAAATTTATACATCCTTTGTGTATTTTTTATATCCATTTTAACCCTTCTAGCTCTCCACCAATACAGAGTAATCTTAAATTCCCAAAGGAACAAGAGGCTACCTAATAACATCATTTAATCTTGAAAAAAATTGATGATATTTTTCTTTTGCCATATGTGCTACCTAAGAAGTGTATCTGGATAAAGTAATAATTTCTGCTTCATTTTACATCATAGATTGGTCTCTTTATACCAGTTTTAAAATTTTATTTTATATTTGTCTCCTCACAAAAATAAGCACAAATCAGTCTCTGAACATCTGAGTAAATTCATCCCACTTGATTTGCATGAGGTATCTTTCCAAATATATCATGGTGCTGATCGTTCCACCATCTTTTAGCCTCACAATCAAGTATAAATGTTGCTAATGAACCCTTCCTTTCCTCTGGACAAAATATCCCTCTAATATTTTCTCAATATGTGGTAACAAATTATTTGCCTCAACTGGTTCCTTTATACTCTTAAACAATGGTTGTCTCATATCCTGAAATAGCTTTAAATATTTATCCATATTCATACTACTAGCTATACCACTTTCTAATGGTGGATTTCTTGAGTCATGGATTAATTGAGTCATTGTTGTCATCATTTGTGTCAGCGCATCAGGATTAACAATAATATTTGGTACGGTCACATTATCTTCATGATCATTCTGAGTCAAAAAAATAAAAATAAATATCTTGTAAAATTTTATGATTTTATATCAGATTAACTTTTTTAAACTCAATATTCAACCAAATAGCTCTTTCAATATAATTAATAGCCTATTTTGGGATTATGATATCACTTTTATCACAGCCCGGCCCAGAATTTCAAATTAACGAGGCGGGAACTAACAGTCGGACTGGTAATTTATTTCTTCAATTATACATAAACACTAAAACTAATATCCTCCATAAACTAAAGAACCTCTAACAAATTTCACATTTGAACATTTACAAAAAATATATTTACCTGCTTTTGTTTGTTTGATGTTTTTTGTAGACATATTCCTCTTTTTTTTAATCATTTCTACTTATTAGGAGATTTACTTGAATATTTTAATTTTACAGTTTGAGTTTATATGATAAATTCAGTGGATAATTAACATTGATATATAAATTTAAGCATATATAAAATACACATGCATATTATTTTTTATTTCTTATATAATTAAAACATATATAATATTTATATGCTATATATACTTATAGTTAGCCTTTCAAATTAATTCATGTCTTTTTCTTTTCTTTTTTTTGTTCTTTTTTCATTTGTCATGTATTCCCTTTTTTCCTTTCAATTAGTTCATAAGTATCATCTAATATACAAATAATGGTACAACCATTTTCATTTTCATTTAAAGTGCACAGCACGTTGTATCCCTAGCCAATATAAGAAGGGGATGACATTCTATATATATATATATATATATATATATATATATATATATATATATATATATATATATATATATATATATATATATATATATATATATATATATATATATATATATATATATATATATATATATAATGCATTATACTTTATTTTTTACTTAATCACCATTTTCGAACATAATAAATATTTATGCATAACAATTAAATAAATATGATATGACATTTAAAACTGACATGAGAAAAAAATATAATTGCTATAAAATAACTGTAATTACCCACTTTGATTTCTTGAGTGCTTCACTTTCTTTCAAATCTCAAACTTTGCTACAAATTTTCAATACTTGGCTCAACTCAACCAAGAAAATTTTTAGCTATTCCTAATAACATTTACTTGTATTAATCATCGCCAAATAACCTTACAAATTCAAAACAACATTGAATTGATTTGGCTAACATCCTTAAGGGTAACTTCAAATGTATCGACTATCATTTATATAAAACCGAAAGCTTCTAACTTCCTTATCTCGAACAAAATTCATAATCTATTGAATTCTCTAAAAGAAATCAAAATTATTACCTCGACCAAAGATTCCTTCCATTCCAAAATTGAGACTCACCACTAGAATTCCTTTTCCTATTTGGCACTCACCTATTATTTTGTCAATTAGATAAATGTAAAATAATAATTTAACTCACTTTTTCTATGGTCATCATAAATGAAAACTCAATGTTTCCTCCCTTACAAAAAAATTTCTCCTTCCCAATTTCTCTTTTCTTCCTCTTCCAATTTTCTTCCTTTGCATTTAATTAAACATTTCTTGCTGCTTAGATGAAACATCACATAAAGATTTGTACAAAAAATGGGCATATCTCTCCTGAAATTGACATATCTCTCATGAAATGGCTACTTCTTTCACGTTTATTTTATTCTATTGGAACAAGTGAAATGGACATATCTCTCAAGAAAATGGCTACTCCATGATGCATTTCTCACTCAAACACGCGATCAGACCTCATCAGACTCTCCCGTTATCGCCTGCGATCCATTCAGCCCGTCCTACCCACTATTCTGCTCTTGTGATCAAGCAGCGGCTAATAGATGTCCAATTCTTACATAAATATGCTAAAATATGACTTTAAGAACCCAAATTACTTTTAAGCTCCCCAATGTTATATGATGTATGCATGCTACGAAGAGTCCTAGTGATTTTTGCTATGTTTCTTATCATGCCATATAAGTAACAAGTAACTCCAAGGAATGAATAAAGTAGCCTACCTGATCTAAACTTCTTCCTCCTAGAAGAAGATGATGCATGTGGAACTACTCCATGATATGTATGAACATGTGTAGGTGCAATCTTTTTTAGTTCTTGAATTTCTTTTATTAAATATTTATTATGCTTTTTCTTAATTTTATTAAAATGTGACCTAACCTTTTGTTGTAGTTTATGCATGTTGAACCTCAATATACAAAAAAATATATATTTTGGCTCTTTTCCTAAAAAATCATTGTAAGCAATTTTATGATTCTTTCTATATTTTTTCTTTGCCCTTCCACATATGGATATAAATTGACTAGTTATGAAGCCAATGTCTGCATCTTCGTTATATTCTAACTCACTGCTATATATCTCTTCTATTGTTAGTGCAATGACTTTATCCTTACATTGATCGCTTGCATCCACTTATCTCTAATGATTCTTTTTACTCATATGCAATTAAGAAGCTAAGTAGATGAATGAATAAAATAAGAAGGTAAATGTTTAGATTTAGAAATTATCATCACCATGGCATCCCAAGAATCAAGTAGGGATGTAGGGGTGTCAAAATTTTATCCGACCAAAAAATTTCAGGATAGAGTCAACCCGTTTGTCAAATGGGTTGGGTTCGAGTTTAACAAATCGATTCATTTCAAAACTCGGTTCTGGTTCGGGTTGGCCCGAAAACTCAAAAATGACCTGTGACCCGAACTCCCAATGTAAACAGTAAATGAAAACCCATGACCTCTCCCGCTGTTGCGATTCAACCCGACCTCTCACAAACGTGATTCAACCTGAACTCCCACTATCTCGCATGCAGTAACGATTCATCCCGAACTCCCGCAGTCGTGAACTCGTAATTCAACCCAAACTCCAGCAGTTGCGATTCAACACATCCCGATGTCGACGCTCGGTCCGAAGTCCAAACCCTGGCCTTATCTTCCTCGCCACCTCTCCCTCTCCCTGTTCCTAAAGTCAATGCGGCCACCTGAGGCCAAAGCAGATCGGGACTTCCTACTCCCAACGCTACCTCCTCTCCCTCCCATTGCTCTTGAAGGTTTCGTCTCGCCTCAAACCGACACCGCCACCTCTCCCTCCTAAAGACGATGAACGGGTTGGCGGGTCATGTCGGATTTACCCGGGTCCAAAGCAGGTCATGTTCGGGTATGAGAAAGTAACCCGTTTGAAAAAACTGGCTGGGTTCAGGTCGGGTCAGTTCCGAGTTGAACCCGAACCCGACTCGTGCCCCGATTTTGCCAGTGCTAGACTCAAGCAAGCATCTTAATATTTTATGGGTTTTTTTTTCTACATTAAAAATCTATTACTTCCTAAAACATGCAAGGATGTGACAAATTTTATAAATTGAGTGCACATATTGGAGATGCATTCATTTTACTTCATATGAAATAGATCATAATTATGCAACTAAATATCACATCGGATTTTTGAATTTCATTAGTGTCATCATAGGTAATACATAGCATGTTTTAAATTTTTTTACCCATTTTGCAAGTGAAACCACACATATAGTCTTCTTCTGATTTTAATATATAAAAATATATTTTAAATATTTAAAATAGTTTCACATATTATTTTTCTTTGATTGTCCACTTATTTTCTATTTATGCCATAGTAGGATCATCTTGAGATGGTGGAGCGTATGTGACAACTAATTGTAATGTATGACATAACTAAAGAGGACTGAAGGATTGGCATGTCTTTGAAATTTGTGCAAATTTTATTTAATGAAAAAGAGCTAACAATTATGAGATGAGTTAATAAAAAATTTTCAATAAACCAATTTTATTATATTTATTTTTAAAGAAAAAAAAATAGGATGTAATTCAATACAATATGTGAGCAAGTTTTTTTAAAAAAATTAAAATTAAAAACCAAACCTTTTTTTTTTTTGTGAAATCCTAATTTCATTTTAAGATGAGATTATTACATATCAAGATCAAATTTATATTCTCATATTCATCACATTACAAGATAAGGTGACTTAGTTAGAAATCCTATAAGTATATTTGTTAAAATTTTAAACAATAATCGGGTTGGTTTTTCAGACCCAAACTCGACCCACTTTGGATTCAGGTCAATCCGGCCCAACCCACGGACACCAGCATCAATGGTGGGCTGGTGAACGACGACAAGAGTGTAGGACGCGGGGACAGCGGGCAAGACGGTCAGCAGTCAGCGAGGGCAGTGCAGGTCATTCTAGGTCAATCTTGGGTTTCCGGGTCAATCTTAACACGAATCCGACCCAGTTCAGGCTAGGGTCAACCCAAACCCAAAATTTTCAGATTGGATTTTCGGGTCGTGTCAAATATTGACACCGATAAGTAAGCATCAAAGTCAAACTCAAGATTCATTAGATTTTTCTTTTGTTAAAACCTTCAATATCAATATATAAATGTACAAAGGTCCTACCAAGAATTGATAATGCTGAGAATGCAGTTTCCTTCTAAAATACAAGGATGAGCTGGAAGGATTCAAGCCATAGAAATAACCTAACTTTCTTGCTCTCTTGCTATTTTCTAAGAAGCTAAAATAAGATTGGAGCAGATAAATTATAAGCAGGCATTGAAGCCACTCAATCTTCATGACTTTAATGAACCAACAAACTAATAGAATAACCTAAAACCAAGCAGTTATAGAAGTTCTTCATCACTTTTAATCAAAACAAATCAATACCATCCACTTTATTTCAGCTTCAAATACCCCTATTTCAAGTAATTGTTGATAGCTCTTCCCAAACAAGCAATGTCGGAGAACTCGTTGTCCTCTTTCACAATTGGAGAAGACGCTGCAGGTCGGGCTGAGAAGGTTGCTTCGCAGTCGGAGGGAGCATTGAGAACGCCATCGAAAAGTTCTTCGGCAGCGGCGTAATTCCAGCGAGCTGTGGCGTTCGCCGCCTTCCGGACATCGGAAATGGCGCCTTCGTAGATTTTCCGGCAGTGGGAAAGACAGGTGTGGATGAAAGGGTCAGAGGAATTATTGAGGAGGAGTTCGATTGTGGAGCGGACGGCAGTGGCGTTGGCGAGGGCGAGGTCACCGGTGATTAAGGCGAGGCCGTGGGGATCAGCGGTGGAACTGCGGGGATCGGAGGATAGAACAGCCATGCAATAGTCGTAGGAAACGTAGCTGGCGCCGAGGAAGCTGCAGACAGTGGCAGGTCCGCCGGCGGCGTCGGCGGCGATGGAGATGATGGGGAGGACGAGGAGGGTGAAGAGGAGAGAAATATTATTTTTTCTCGCCATTATTTTTGGTGTTCAGAAGCTTCTCAATTGCATAATTGAGGCGAAATTGTAGCATTAGGGTGCGATTACAAAAAAATAAATAGGAGAAACGTATTGAATGTAGGAGCTTTCATCTAGCTTTGGTAGAAAATGACCTCTCGATAGGCAGGGGCGGAATCAGCCCTAATTTTCAGGGGGGGCAAACTTATAAGACATATATGTCGGGGGTCCAAGTGGGCAGTGTCCCCTGGTGGGGTTCGACCTGTTGGGGGCAATTACCTAAAGACCATAGTATTTTAAAATTTTTAGGGGGGGCAATTGCCTGAAAATCCTTGTAATAAAGACTAAAAAAATGAATAAAAATGGGTAAATTACCTAAAAAACCATATAAAAAAATTAAAAAAAAAAATTTTTGAGGGGGGGCAATTGCCCCCCTAGAACCCATTGGGTTCCGCCTCTGTCGATAGGATTAATTATTTCTGTGCGGACGTTGAATTCGTTTGAAGATCAATCAGAATGTAATCATATCACCTCTTATTCATTATCGTGGCTCATTACCGTTCGGTATCACTCGGTACCAAGGCTCGGTATTGTTGAAGTGTCGCATTCTGGTTGGTCTCAGAATGATGTTCTACGACTGGTCTCTGTATATAATAATTTCTCATTGGATAGAGGATTTTACAAGAATGACTCTTTGATTGCCTTCTCTGTTTTTTTAAGATGAATTCATACCTATCATATAAGTAAGATTTGAATTTAAAATCTCTTATTCGATAGCTAAAGCTCCCAATAAATAGATCAAGAGACGCAGCTCATCTTGATCTATTTATTAAAATCTTTTGTTACTAATTAAAAAATCTTGGATTAAAATCATATATATATATATATATATATATAATTTATGTTTGTTTTATTGATCTAAATATATTCCTAAAAAATAGATTAAAAAAAGAAAGTTGTGACTCATTGATTATTCTCAAAGAAAATAATTAAGATAAAAATGGTCTTTCCAAAGAAATATATCCAATGAGTGAGAATTCTCATTAAATGCCCTTACCAAAGAAAACGGCAATTAATTGAACGTTTTAGGAGTTTCCAAGAATTCTCATTAAATGCTTACACACAACTTTCCTTGGCCTATTGGTTGAGAGCTTAGGCTTCCAACTAAGAGGTCCAAGGTTCGAGTCCATGTGTATGCGTTGTGTGTGTGAATTTGCCTTAAATGACCTAAATGTCCCAAAAAAAAGAAAACGCCTGCTTTCTCGGGTTGTAACTTGTCAAAATATCCCTAATAGGAATAAAAAAAATTAATATTATATGAAGATTCAGCTAATAATATTAATATAATAAATTAATTAATTAAAATTTATATATGGAAATTTTAGAAAGAGAAAATATGGAATTTGATTCAATTTAAATACTTCAGGACATACTTAAAGTTATTGAAATTTACTCTTCGTAATAATTTAAAAGTATGTGACCATAAAATTGGGAGGCTGGTTTGATTTTTTTATAGTTGACCAATTTTTAAATAGAGTTGGATTAATAATTAATTAATGAAATGAAGCATCGTTAAAAAATATTTAGTAAAAGGAGCAAATGTGGATTTTTTTTTTTAAAATAACAAATTTATTTTTTATTTTTACTATTTGGTTCATCAAATCACGTTCCCAATAACTTTTTATTTTATTTTTTTATTATTTTGAGAAAGCTTTTTATATATGTTTTTCCATTAAAAAACTCAATTTTCTAAATCAATGTTTCTTAAAACTATTTTTTACAAAAGTACCAAATAAATAAACGAAGCCTTAGACTAAGGAAAATATTTTTCCAAAGTCTTGAATTCCGAAACTATTTTTTGGTTTTTCCTTAAAAATATTCTTTTATATCTAATTATTATAAATTTTAATAACAATAATTATGTATGTATATATATATATATATATATATATATATATATATAAAATTTAATTTTTAATTTTTATCAGAATTTAATTTTTGATGTTTTTTAAGTATGAAAAATTTTAATAATTATAATTTTACAAATATGTATATTGTAGGCCACCATCATTGCTAACGCCCATCGCTGCCATCCACCGCCGCTACTACCCATCGTCGAGCCCACCACCCCAACTTATCGCTGCCGCCCATGCCTATGGCCATCACTATCACATTAGACCGACGACGACAACCACGACTGGCACCATCTTTGTATTTTATACTAAAGTTATTTTACTCCAAACCAAACAAAAAAATATTCACATACATTTACTTTATACTCATCAAAATAACTCTAAAATATTTATTTTATATTGTACAATTTTTTACTATGCATTCTTTTTTTAGCCAACCAAATTGCCCCTATATGAATTAACAATACTTAATACATTATATAGAAATAGATTATAATATTTATAAATATGCATTACACCATAACAATAGCTACTCGACAAATCAAAGGTTCGCTGGTAAATGGAATAATCCGACCTCTGTCATGACATTTGGAGACCAATCAAAATGTGACATATCATCAATACACAGCTGTATATTGGGTGATGAAACACGTTCTAATTGACCTCCATAGTTCGGCATCCACACATAATAATATTTCCAATCAAACATGGCTCGAAACTCATCCATGACGTTCGAATCTTATTTGAGAACTAGATGAACCCATTTTCACATATGATACTCAACCCCTAGGCTTAAAACAGATATTAGAGTTTTATTCAAACAATAACCGAACACTGAATATGAAGTTTGAAGCTTGCTCACTTCCTTCCCATTATAAACATGGATTAATAATTGTATTTAGACTTTTCTAATTAAAAAAATACTAATACTAACACCTATTCATTTGAATGAGCTCATAATGAAACTTTACAACAAGCAAATGATCGCACTAAAGCAAAGAAAGATGTTGCTTAAAAGATACTGATTACATTTTAAAAAAAAAGGATATTTCAACGGCTATTACCTTCAAGCTTTTGCAATACCATTATAAGCCTATCCCTTATATTGCCTCATCACTAATAACTTCGGTTTCATTTGGAACGGCTTTCCTATTACTTTTAAAACGGCTTTTTAAGTAGAAAAAAAATCAATTTTGGTACTAAAAAGTTGTTTTACCCTCAATAACGAACTGATACAGGCAGTACAAATTCCTGAGTTCAGATGAAATAGAATTAAGTGTAGAAAATGAATGACCACTTCAAATAAATAAAATATAAGAACGAAATGACTGAAGTAAACACCAGTAAACTTGATGGATACAAAATACTGGAATTAAGCATAACAAGCAGCATATAAGCCCACAGCATGACAAATGTTCAGCTGAAGAATTAATTATAAACAGAAGAGTCAAAAGCTACAGTGAACCAATGAACGAAAAATTATTCTGTGCGGACAACACCAATCAAAATACGCCACATCATTTTTTTTGCTCGGTACCACTATTTATCAGGTGACATGACACGTTCTGATTAGATTCCGAGCCGTCCATTATCTGCACAGTATAGAAAGGCACTGGCTCGGCCAAGATAGTAACAGACGATAAACCCGAACTAACAGTAGTCGCCAGCATATAGAGAAAGGACAAATAATGGCATAAAACAATCCAAACTGAAAGTTACCAACCAACTCTAACATATTTTTTGGTCGTTGTTTGTTTCGGCATTTTTTTTTCTTTTCTGTTTAGAAATGGAAAAAATATTTTTTTATCGTTGTTTGGATGGAAAGTTTCTATAGAAATGTTTTTTAGAAAACTTCATTTTTCAACAGTTTTGAGAAGCTTTTTGATATTTGCTTCTCTTAGAAAACTCTGTTAATCATTATTTCTAAAACTATCTTTTACAAAAGGAGAGGAAGAACCAAATGAAGCCTAGAGAAGAGGGGCAACTAGCAAAATGAATAAATCTAATAGAGTAACAACAAATAAAGGATGGGATTATGAAATAAAATCCAATTCTCCGAATGAAAAATCATCCAATAAAGATGCAATCAATTCAATAATAGACTTAAAAAGATCCTCGTAAGATCCTAAAGATAATATAAAATAACTGCATAAATGCTAATAAAAAAACTAATAGCAGTAACAAATAACTGAGTTAATAAACCTTACAAAACTCGACAGATGAAGAACAGTTGAGAAAAAAAACACTATGAAAGAAACAAACTGAATCACCAAAAATAGAAACCTTCTTAAATAAGGAAAACCGACCAGCAGCTTCGATAAAACCAAGTTTGAACAAATGAAGGGCAATAGCTTACGGTCTTAAATAAGAAAAAGCCCAATTTGTAAAGTCGAAACAATCCTTTCACAGCCAATGGCAAGGAATTAAACTCAGCATAACTAAATCATGTTCAGTTAACCACTCCGCATATGAATTTCCTTCTCTATAGATAAAAAATATAAAAATTCCAGTTCTATAAGAATGTTCTTAGAATTCCTCAAAATAATTAAAAACCTGAACAATGGAACAACCATATCAAATAATTAGATTAATAATATTATAAGCAACAATCTCAATCCAGATTTCATGAATAATCAGTGTATTGCACAATTTTAAAGCATAATTAAGTGTACATAGCTCAGCATAAATAACTGAACAACAATAAAGAGAACAAACAAAAATCCAAATAACATTAAGGCTTCATTTGGGATTTGGGACAACTTTTTTATGGCTTCTTAAAGAAATTTCTTAGTATAAAAATTAAAAATTTTTAACTAAAAAGCTGCTTTAAGAAACAATAAGAAAGTCATCCCAAACGAAGCCTAAACCAGTTATCTGTTAAAAAACACCACATCAACAAATTTATCACAATTCACAATAGATGATTTTATCCAGTAAACCAATTTAGTATGATTCAATTGATAATTTGAGTTAAGAGAGATGTCAAAAGCAGAAGCAGCATATTCAACCCCTAAAACTCTTCAAAGAAATGACATTAACCAAAAGAGGGACTTCACTTTTGCATTCACCCTCTTAATGATTCTATAATAATCCATTTTAAAAACATTATTCTTTGTTAGACTCACTTCTTTCCCACCATAAATATCAAAGGATAAGAACATGAATGATCGGTCTAATGTGAAGTTCGGTTTTTTTATCAGCACCAGCATAAAAGCAAGACCTTAGCATCGTAAAACAAGAATCTTTTTATAAAAATGAGAGGAACTAAATAAATCATCATATCAAATTCAAACTTTAGCAGCAATTAAACCATTAATAAAAACATATGGAATATTTTCCACATTGAAACAACATTGACAACATTGACATTTAGAAAAAGTATCAAACCTTTCTTTTAAGTCGACCATCCATAGGCATAAAATCTTTTAAAAGCCTCCAACAAAGAAGAAAACATGCATCTGTAATGGCAAGCTGCAAATTAATTTATATACCAGAGAACAATATAAATGACTTTTTTTTAATTAAATTTAAATGGGAATTTGACACTTAATATAAAAGTTTGATGTTGTTGTTGTTGTACTGGAGAAGAATCATATTTGAACCAAGACGTTGCTGTTGTTGTTGTTGTTGTTCTTGTACCGGAGAACAACATATTTGAACCGAATATCATCCCACACATTTTTCAAATTAAATTGCTCAAATGAATAAAGTTTAAACAACAAACGGCCATCCTCTACAAAACCAATGGTAATTCTAGTAATGTAGCTAGGAAGAAATTCCATTAGTTTACCAACGTTGCAAGCTTCATAATTACTAAAGAAATTAACATTTAATCTTATAATATTCTCTATTTCTTTAACTTTCCAATTTGGAATAGATTATAAGGGATAAAACAAGTTTTCTTATTGTCAATAAAATAGACTACTTTTCTATTCAAAGGAGGCATGAAATCTTCTAAGAAGATTCACCATAGAAATTTTATCATTAGTAAAGATAATTATATCATCAACAAAGTGGAAATATGAAATACTAAGCCCATGCCAAATATAATAATTTAATATAGGATGATTATTGAAAATATTTCAAAACCTCTAGATAAGTATTCTATTTCAATAATAAAAAAGGCTTAGAAAAAACATCTGTGCATGTCTTAAACTGTAAAATGATTTTAAAAAATCATACATTAGAAAATAGTTTTGTTTAGAAGATATTAGTTTTGGTAGGGGTAGACCTAAAAAGACTTGGTTAGAAAATATTAGGAATGACCTTTCTTTATTAGATTTAAACCAGAATTTGACTTTTAATAGGACACAATGGAGAAAAAGGATTCATGTAGCCGACCCCACGTAGTGGGATAAAGGCTTGATGTTGTTGTTGTTGTTGTATACATTTTCAAAACAATTCTTTGAAAAAAATAATCATTGCTCATTCTTTCATAAAAAATATTAAATATCAAAATGGAAACCCCAATCAAGACTATAATAAGCTTTAGAAATATCAAATTTAAAAAATAATATTATGATCAAATATTTTAATAATCAAATGATAAACCAGCTCTTGAGCCAACAAAATAATATCATTAATAGCTTTACCTTTGACAAATTCAATTTGAATTAAAGAAATGATTTTAGGAAGCAAAGAAGCTAACCTATTAGCAAGAATTTTTGTTAAAGTTTGTTAAATACACTGAATAAATTAATAAGCCAACATCTGCATTTGAAATTTTGGGAATTAGTGCATAAGGTAATATTAAAAACTTTGGGAATAGAGCTGCTAGCAAAAAAAATCATTAACTACTTCTGTCACATCCAATAAAATAATTGTCCATATAAGAAATACCATATAGTCAGTGGAGGAGCTAGACATTTTATTGGGGGGTGTGGCTAAATTAAAATAGTTTTGTTTGTTGTCTTATTTGGAAGGTTATAATACATTAAAATAATTTCGTTTGTCGTCTCATTACTGGAGCCAAGAAGAGCTGTAAGATCAAAATTAAGAATGCAAATAACATGGCCCTCAAAGCTTAGAAGACATAAAAATCTGCCATGGGCAATCTTTGTATGGGGGCGAGAGAGGAGCAAAAGGGAAAATGAATTATTGATGCTTTTCATGGGTCTAGAAAAAGATGTTTGTGGCTTCTTTGGATTAATAAATAACTTTTAAAGAAAGAATTACAAAATTTAGAGGTGGTTTCCTCCATAGAGAGCTAGAGATTACAACAACAAAAATAAAACCCCACCACAGGATGAAGAGAAAAGGCCAAATTCCTCCAGAATAAAAAGACATTTAGTTAAAATCTCTTTTCATCATTCCGTCCACAATGAAAAGTCATTCTTGCCTCTCTCTTTATATATATATATATATATATATATATATATATATATATATATATATATATATATATATATATATATATATATATATATATATATATATATATATATATATATATATATATATATATATATATATATGCCCCCCTGCCTCTCTCTTTCAATATTTTACCCCATTAGCCTTTCTCTCTCTACAACAGAAACATTGCATGGTTCGAGTAGAAGGTGGATTGAAGACTTGAAATGGAAAAAGCCGGTAATAAACAAAATGAATGAGAAAAAATCTCTTTCAATATATATAAATATATATATGGGGCCACCCCCCACCCCCCCCCCCCCCCCCTCGCTCTTTCAATATTTTACCCCATTAGCCTTTCTCTCTCTACAACAGAAGCATTGCATGGTTCGAGTAGAAGGTGGATTGAAGACTTGAAATGGAAAAAGTCGGTAATAAACAAAATGAATGGGAAAAAATCTCTTTCAATATATATAAATATATATATGGAAAGTCATTCCTGTCTCTCTCTTTCAATATATATATATATATATATATATATATATATATATATATATATATATATATATATACATGCCCCCCTGCCTCTCTCTTTCAATATTTTACCCCATTAGCCTTTCTCTCTCTACAACAGAAGCATTGCATGGTTCGAGTAGAAGGTGGATTGAAGACTTGAAATGGAAAAAGCCGGTAATAAACAAAATGAATGGGAAAAAATCTCTTTCAATATATATAAATATATATATGCCTCCCCCCCCTCTCTCTTTCAATATTTTACCCCATTAGCCTTTCTCTCTCTACAACAGAAGCATTGCATGGTTCGAGTAGAAGGTGGATTGAAGACTTGAAATGGAAAAAGCCGGTAATAAACAAAATGAATGGGAAAAAATCTCTTCCCCCCCCCCCCCCCCCCCCCCCCCCCCCCCCCCCCCCCAAACAATAACCCAACATGCATATAACATCTCATCTTCTGAAGGACAATCAGTCAAGAAAACTTAGCATCTTCACTAAACATTTTGGGAATCTAATTAGGATTAAAAATAGGGTTTATAAAATTATTCTTGGAGGAAAAGTGATTAAAAAGAAACAGAATTATCATCACTAATCCAATCACCATTAGCCAGTTAATTTCATAAATATCATTCATAGCTTTTTTTTTTTTTAGCGAAGAATAAAAACATTTAGTATTTCTATCAAGAGTTAAGAGATATTTAGAGATGTTGGTTCCCAACAGTTGAGTGAAATCCCACAAAATGACGATTGTCATTTCAAAAGCAACAAATTTTACTAGTGATAATAAAACAAGAATTCTTAAATCCAAGCTATCATTGAGTGAAAGCAAATTTAGAAATATCAAACATAGGTTCAAGAAGAACTAAAAACTGAATATTATATGTTAAAACCCAAGCCGTTCAACCTAAAAGAAATCCCACAGCCACAAAGCATGATCCGTGGGAAGCTCTCTCAATCCCGCCAAAATAACTCTCCCGATGATTTCTTTTCAAAGTAGAATAGTTGAATTAGGAAGGATCATATTGAAGCAATTATGTATCAATTTGAAGTTATTTATTTATTTGTTAAGACAACTTGTATATATCTATAAATAGGAATAGTTGTACGCAAAAAAAAATTAAGCTTTTTCATCTTATTCCTCTCAAATTTTCATTTTTAACATGGTGTCAGAGACATGAAGGATCATAGCCGAGTAAAACTACTAACGGGAAAAAAAGACAAACTCCAGAACCAGCACCAGGCGGCATCGAACATCCAGGCAAAATCAGCACCACTCGGAGTTGGCACCAGGCGGAATCGGACATCTAGGAGAAGTCAAAACCAGGCGGAGTCAGACATCCAACCATCCACGAAATCCTCTGCAGAACAGGAAAAGGGCTGCAAGCTCGGTAAGGCGGAATCTCAAAAAACGGTCTCCAACGGGAGCGTTGATCGTTGTCAACATAGCGTGCACGGAAGGGAGAAACCCTAGACGACTCTCCTGCTATATGCGAACGAAGGAACTCACGCACCCGTGCGTGCTCTGTCCGATTGCGTTGCAACATAAAAGATCGGCTCGATCCGATTACAGTCTTTTAAGTTGTGAGTGCTAAGAAAACTCACTTAACGGTGAGTCTAAATTATTAAAAAAAAAAAGAATTTTTTTCGGCCTTTATTGTCGATAAAAAAAACTTTTTGGAAGCCTTCATTGCAATCCAGAATCAAACAGATAGTCTTCATTACTATCATTTTACCCAAAAATGTCATAAATTAATTCTTCTCCGAACACTGACCAATTTGAAGATCCTTGGTGCACAAAGGACGAGGTGACCTGCAAAGCATGCAACCTTCCTATCGTCTTAATAGGAAGAACCATCTAAAGTGATCTCAATTTGGAAGACATATTAAAGGTTAAAAAAAAATACACCTAGGAGGAGGACCAAGAGAAGGAGATCCTAATTTTTGGGCATGGCAGACTCCATGATTATGTCATAGTTGTGGAATTCCATAACTCCATAAATTAGCGATACATTCATGTTCCTTTCCACTACAAAAGATATATCGGATGCTGTCAGATAGACCTTCTCCAAAGCTCGAGATGCGGCTCAAATCTTCGAAATTAAGGTCAGAGTAGGAAGCACAAAGCAAGGGAGCAAGACAATAACGGAGTATGTCACCCTTCTACAAAATTATGGCAAGAACTTGATCACTACAGATGCATAAAAATCAGATGTCCAGAAGATGCTGCGATCCTAAAGAATTTTATAAAAAAAGATAGAGTTTATGATTTTCTTGTAGGACTTAATGCAGAATTTGATCAGGTAAGAGTCTAGATCCTCGGCATTGAGGGCACAAAATCACTTAACGAAATCATTTCTCTCATCCGCGTAGAAAAAAGCTGATGAGTGATGTTAGAACCAAATGTCATTGAAAGTTCAGCAATGGTGATGAATAGAGAATCATCATGGAAGGAGAAAGATAATGATTCCTCAAAATTCAAAGACAAAGACTCACTTTGGTGCAGTTATTGTAAGAAGTCAAGACACACAAAGGAAATGTACTGAAAAATATATAGAAAACCCCCAAGTATGGAGTGGAATCAAAGAATTGAAACTAGGAGCACAACGTATGCCAACAACACTACAAGTTAGCGCAACCCAGAAGCACAGTATAGCCTTAGAGAAGTCAATAAAGAAGATATTGATAAACTGAAATGACTCTTGGTATCTCTTGAAAAATCAAATGCATCTTCCTCACTTGCACTCTCAAGTAAGTTTTTAATTTCTATTAATTTAAGTGCCTCTAGAAATTATTTAAAGGAATTATGGATTATTGACTCATGAGTCACAGATCACATGACTCGCTCACCTACCCACTTCATCAACTATACTCCTTGTCCAAGCAACAAGAAAATCATCACTGGTGATGGTTCTCTTACTACAGTAACAAGCCAAGGAGACATAACATTATCTCCCTCACTCACCCTAAACAATGTGCTCCATATACCTCAATTATACACAAACCTGATATCAATAAAAAATCTTACCAATGATCATAATTGTCAAGCTTTAATTAACCTTATTTATTGTTTATTTCAGGACTACAGATCAGGAAGCAGATTGAACTTGCTAAGGAGAAAGCTAAACTATACTACCCGGAAAAACTAAACCAATTTAAAAATAGCTATTCTATGTTATCCCTAGTTGATAAGAATTCCACCATTTGGCTGCATCATTATAGGTTAGGACATCCATCTCTTGATGTCCTAAGACATATGTATCAACAACTTTTTCAAAAATTAGAAAATAAATATTTTCATTATGAAACTTGTGAGTTAGCCAAACATAAAAGAACTTCCTTCCCAAATAAAAATGTGAGATGCGATACTCCTTTTTACCTTATTCATAGTGATACATGGAGACCCTCAAAAATCTCAATATCTTTGGGGCACGCTGGTTTATATCATTGATTGATGATTGCACTAGAATCTCTTGAATCTATCTCCTCAAAAATAAATCTGATGTTAGCACCATTCTTCCTATTTTTCATATCATGATCCAAAATCAATTCAGGGTAAAAATAAGGAGATTTCACTCTGATAATGCTAAAGACTTTCAACTAAACCCTTTCCTCCTACTTCCAAAGTGAAGAGATCATTTATGAATCCTCCTGCGTTCACACTCCACAACAAAATAGGGCTGCGGAGAGAAAAAAATGGTCACCTTCTAACCTCCACTATAGCTTTCATATTCCACTACCATACACCCAAATCCTATTGGGGGAAGCCCTACTAACTACAACTTATCTCATAAACTGACTACCTTCAATAGCCCTAGGACTCAAAACTCCGATGGAGATTTTGTCGTCATTCTACCCCGAGTTTCAAACTCATCATAACCTTACACCAAAAATCTTTGGGTGTAATGTCTATGTTCATATTCACAACAAAAATAGAGAAAAACTAGATCCAAGAGCACTTAAATACATCTTTGTTGGCTATTCAGCTACCCAAAAAGGTTACAAGTGTTATCATCCGCCTACAAGAAAATCTTTGCCTCTATTGATGTTACCTTTGATGAACAAGATTCATATTTTTTCAAGACTCATCTTCAAGGGGAGACTGAACTTGAGAAAGATGGGAAAATGAACTAACACCTCTTGACCTTCCTCCACCACCTCAAACCAATCCACCTGAAACCAGGATAGGAAAACAAAAGACAAAGTTGTCATTGGATTTGGGAAGGTATACTCCAGGTGTACAAGTTCATATTGTGCTCCAAAGTAGATCCAAGAATCTGAACCATCTCCGGGAAATAAGATAAGCTCACCACCTCCATTATACCCTATAACCAACTCTATATCTTTCAATCAATTCTCATCCCCACATAAAATTTCTTGGTTACACTAGAAGATATACAAATTCCTAAAAATATTTCTAAGTCTTATTTGATAAATTTGAAAAATGCCATGATAGATGAAATGCAAGCCCTAAAAAGAATAATACATGTGAGATCATCAATCTACCAATAGGGAAAAAAATCGATCAGTTGTAAATGGATGGTCTCTATAAAGTATAAAACTGATGGCACACTAGAAAGATACAAGACAAGACAAGTGGCAAAAGGATGGCATTGACAATCAAGAATCCTTTGCACCTGTAGTTAAGATGAACACTGTTAGAATACTACTCTCACTAACAGCCAAATACAACTAGCATCTGGAACAATTGGATGTGAAAAATGCATTCCTGCATAGGGATCTAGAAGAAGAATATTTATGAAAATGGCACCAGGGTTTAAGTAAAAAATCTAAAGGTAACATGGTGTGCAGATTAAAAAATGTTCTATATGAGCTCAAACAATCACCAAGGTTCTGGTTTAAAAGATTCTCAAAATTCATGCTTCTTAATGGATATAAACAAAGTCAAGGAGATTATACATTATTTTTTAAACACTTAGACTCAAGGGGAGTCATAATATTATTAGTATATGCGGATGATATTATCTTCATTGGAAATAATGAAGAAGAGAGATAATTTAAGGAAAAATCTTATCAAGGAATTTGATATCAAAGAACTTGGTTGACTAAAATACTTACTCAGAATTGAAGTAGTCCACTCTAGTCTCTAATAAAGGAATATTCATTTCACAACAAAAATACATTAAAGATCTTCTAAAAGAAATTAGCAAATCAGCTTGTAAACCAGCACCAACACCAGCAGAACCAAATCTTAAACTGGGGGAAGCAAAAGAAGATCTAGATGTAGATAAAGGGTCTTACCAGAGACTTGTAGGGAAATTGATCTACCTCTCCTATATCATACAAGATATAGTATTTATTATAAGCATAGTCAGTTTATCTAGAATCCAAAGCAGGCTCATATGCAAGCGGTAGATAGAATACTGCACTACCTTAAAGGAAACCCAAGATAAGGAATTCTCTTCAGAAGAGATCACGGAATAACCCTAAAAGCATACACGGATGCTGATTATGTGGGATCACCAGTAGATAGAAAATTTACCTCTGGAAACTGCACATTTCTTAAAAGGAACCTAGTTACATGAAGAAGCAAGAAACAAAATGTGATGGCAAGATCTAGTGCAGAAGCAGAATATAGAGCTATGGCCAATGTTTAAAATTGCGTATTCGGGTATTGAGGCGTTTTTCATTCGTGAGGTGACGCGTAAGCCTCAAGGCGTTTTGAGGCATAAGCCTCAAAATCAAAAGATTGCGTAAACATAAAATGATAATTTTTTTATATACTAATGAGTAAATAATATAAAACATAAAAAACATAAGATATGAAGTGAAATCAAAATATCCTGATAATTAGACAACATGAAATATAGTTCAACTCAAAATTCTATATTTCTCAAATCTCAGTATTCTTTTCATTAACATATAAATCAAATTTCCAAAAATAAATAGCAATGACATATCACATAAGAACTCATAAGTCATCAGCACTGTCATCACTAAGGGATTATTCATTTGAATCATCATTATGATGAACTGTTCTCTCCCCTTCCTCCTCTCCTATAGAGTCCAATGTCAGGCATTTAGTTCAAGATTTATGTAAGTTTAATATATATATATATATATATATATATATATATATATATATATATATATATATATATATATATATATATATATATATATATATATATATATATATATATATATATATATATAGCGTGAAGCGTAAGCCTCATGCCAGTGAGGCGAGGCTAGCCTCAAGGCGGGCCTCAACCAAGTTGAGGCGCAAGCCTTATAAAAAAAACTCGATGCGTAAGCATCGAGGCATTTTTTACTGGAATTGAGCAAAGGCGAGCCTCATATTGCGCAATTTTAAACCATGGCTATGGCTTTAGGAATATGTGAGTTACTGTAGATCAAGATGATTCTAGAAGACCTAAGGATCAAGTTGAATGATCCCATGAAGCTATATCGTGACAACAAATAAGTAATTAGCATAGCCCATAATCCAGTCCAGCATGACAGCACAAAGCATATAGA
This sequence comes from Dendrobium huoshanense, assembly GCA_016618105.1. Taxonomy (NCBI): domain Eukaryota; kingdom Viridiplantae; phylum Streptophyta; class Magnoliopsida; order Asparagales; family Orchidaceae; genus Dendrobium; species Dendrobium huoshanense. The sequence continues at coordinate 34,809,699 of CM028356.1, read as the reverse complement.
AGTGGACAAATATTTCATTAAAGAAAAATTAGACAATGGTCTAATATGTATCAACCATGTATCATCAAAGGATCAACTTGCAGATATCCTTACCAAATAGGTTGGACAACTCTATCTTTCTCAGAATGATTAACAAGCTGGGAATGACATATCTATATTCTCCAGCTTGAGGGGGTCTGTTAAAATCCTAGCTGTTCAACCTAAAAGAAATCCCACGGCCACAAAGCATGATCCATGGAAAGCTCTCTCAATCCAGCCATAATTACCCTCCTGATGATTTCTTTCCAAAGTAGTGTAGTTGAATTAGGAAGGATCACATTGGGGCTATTATGTATTAATTCGAAGTTATTTGTTACTTTGTTAAGACATCTTGTATAGATCTATAAATATGGATAGTTGTATACAACAAAATTAAGCTTTTCCCTCTTATTCCTCTCAAATTCTCATTTCTAACATTATAGACAAAAGATTTCTAACACGAAAAATAGAGGTCAATATTAATCATTAAATTAAAGATCTGGAAGCTTGAGATCTAGTCAGACGAGCTGGAGTTCAAAGATTTTTATTTTTTTCTTATGAACCTAAATAAAGCTCTCTTTCTTTTCAAATTTTTCACCAGAGGAAAGACATTTAAAAAGGAAAAAATTGGGTAAAGATAAAAGCATCACTTTCACCATCCTCTAACTAATCCATAAATAGGATTATTACTAAAGCTAAGATTAATAAAATTGTTAGAATGATCTAAAAAAAAATTCCCTTTGGAAAGTAAATTCAGCCTAGATCCCAACTCTATTAACTAAATCTTGCAACAGATGAGTAAGAAAGAGAAGAATGCCCTAATCAATATGAAGAGGATGATCAAAGATAGAAGTCACCGCATAAAGAATTCGATGATTAATTAAATGGATATGAATATTAGAAAAAGAAATCCAAATAGAAACAATTGGTTTCCATAATATCAAAGAAAGGTGATCATTGCACATGTTTAGCATCCAATAAACCCACTGAAAGCTGACCCAAAAGTGTTAGGTTAAAGAAGAAAGATTTTATGGTATCAAGATTAGAATCTCAAGTAGAAATTTACAACCTAGTGAAAATTACAAAAGAGAAGCTAAGTTTCAATTTCTTGATTAGAGAGCAAGATAGCCAAGAAACCATGAAAGCTCAACGGGACAGTATTATTGCCAATTATTGCCAAATAATACCAAAAAATACCGTAGGGCAAACACCTAAACTGTAGGCTAACCAAACGAGCCCTTAGGCACAGCAGCCACCATTAGAGAAATAGGATGATCCCTTGAAAGCGACAAAGCTTCCATCCTATTCCTAACAAAACAAGTCCCACCAGATTGGGGCCAAAAAGAAATTAGTGTTAGATCGATGAATCAAGAACCGCAGAGAAACATCCAAACCCACATAGTAGATGAAGAATACCTAAAACACAAGAAAAATACAAATACTGTTGAGTAACCAAACATCACCATAGGGGGATTCAAGAATTGCCAAATAGCTCTTTCTCCCTGAGCCCCTAACTTCAATGGATGGGCCTATATAGTTCATTCATACATATCTTGAACATCATTTTGCCCCAGAATTTCAATTTAACTATATCTAAAGTTGACTGATGGACCGGTTCACCCGGTCCGGCCTGGACCCGTGCGGGTCTACAGACGGAAGAGAGGGGGGCGGGTGGACCGGCTGGACCAAAGGGACCCACCCACTTAAGTGGGGGTAATTTGGGGATGGGAGGAATTTTGGGATGGTATGAAGAGGGCCATTAGGGTTTAGTTTTGGGGATTATGAAAAGGGATTTCTCTTTCTAGTTTTCTTCTCCTAGTCTTCTTCTTGTTCTTTTCTAGGGTTTTCTTGTGGGAGATCTTGTCCTTCTCGAAGTGGACAAACTTATCTTGTTTTCTCTTGGCTTTCTAATGCAAAGGCTCTTATCTTTCATCCCAACTCTCTTATGATTGTTTCTCTTTGATTTTGGTGGAGAAATTCCTCTCTTTTGGGGGAAATTAGGGCAAAACCGAAATTGTGAAACCCTATGGCGTATCAATTTGGTATCAGAGCTCTCGATCCTAGACGGCATGGCATCAAAGAAGGTAGAAGTTTTGGAGGGGAAATGGGCCAATTGAAAGAGGAAGTGGGTGAGAAACTTTCTTCGTTGGAGGGAAAATTCTCAACCCTAGAGGAGAGATTTTGGGGAATGGAAGAGATGATCCGGAAATTGTTAGAAGCCCAAGTTGTTCCATCAAATCCTAAGGAAAAAGGAAAATCTTTGGTGACAAACCCTAACCCTAACTCTAATTTCCCAATTAGGGAAGGAGTAAATCAGAGTGAAAATGGCATGCAAGGGCAATGGTCAAGGGAAGGGGGAGAAGGGTCTAAAGTGGGCGGCCTTTGGGGAATGACCGGTGGTCAAGGGGGCCGGCCACACATGAGCACGGTGGTCAAGGGAACCGTGCTACGTGGGAGCAGGGAGGAAGAAGGGATGACTACGGCATGGGTTATGATGAGCCAAGATAACCACCATGGCGGGGGGATCCAAAATCCTTACCCGGGGGAGAGGAGGGGAAGACCACCGGGTGAGGGATTCACTCAGGGGACATGGGGAGATGGAAGAACCTTCAACCGAGCCGACAACCGCATGAGAAAATTAAAGCTTCCTATTTATGAAGGAGATGATGCTTATGGGTGGATATACATGGTGGAGCGCTATTTTGCAGTGAATGGCGTCACAGAGGAGGAGAAGTTAATGGCGGTTCCGATATGTTTGGAGGGGAAGTCATTGGCCTGGTTTCAATGGCTTGAAGGAAGACAACATGTTAGGAATTGGGAGGAGTTCAAAGACCTCCTAATTCATAGATTTTGGGTGTCCAGCGAGGGTACACACTACGAGCAGTTTGTGTCTCTAATGGAGGAGGGCACAATGGCAGAGTATAGGGAGCACTTTGAGCTACTATCAAGCAGATTGAGAGGGATTCCAGATGGCCTTTTGGAGGGGAATTTCATTAAGGGGTTGAAGCCCCACATCAGAGCAGCCATCAGAGTAGTGGATCCACGGGGGCTAGTGAAGATCATGGAGACCACACAGCTTGTAGAGGACAAGCTGAAGGTGGAGCCACCGAGGAGATCAGGGGTGTCTTACCCCACTTACCGACCACCACTCATGATTGGAGGCACAAAGGCGGCTACTATCCTTCCTCCTAGAGAAAAGAGCCAAGGACCTTTGCTACCGATGCGATGAGAAGTTTACACCAGGGCATAGGTGCAAGGAGAAAACACTACATGTGATCATAGTGGGGGATTCAGAGGAGGAAGGCGACACAGGAGCAACTGAGGAGGATGGAGAGGAGGAAGAGCACCCTCATTTGGCTATGGTGGAGGTTTCACTCAACTCCATAGCTGGACTGACGTCGCATTCCACCATGAAGCTGGAAGGGGAGATTGCAGGGTACAAGGTGATGGTTCTGATTGATAGTGGAGCCACTCACAATTTCATAGCTTGCAGACTGGTGGAGAGAGTGGGGCTACCGGTGACCCAAGGGAGAGGTGTAGGAGTCATGTTGGGCACGGGGAAGGAGCACTGTAGCGGGCAGTGCAAGGGAGTGACCCTCACATTGCAAGGAGAGGAGACAGTGCAAGACTTTCTACTGTTGGACTTGGGAAGCACTGATGTGATACTGGGGATGCAGTGGCTCCAGTCCTTGGGTGAGATGAAGGTGAACTGGAAGAAGTTATATATGGAGTATGGGAAGGGGAGCAGGAAGGTGACACTGCAGGGAGACCCCAGTTTGTGCAGAGCCAGAGTGGCCTTGAAGTCCATCTTCAAGACTTTGAGAGATGAAGGAGAGGGCTATTTGATAGAGCTACAACAAGTGGGCAGGGAGGCAGAAAGAGAGCCAGAAGCCATACCTGAGGTGGTCCAGGACCTTCTACAGCAGCACTCCACCATGTTTCAGATGCCTAAGGGGCTACCACCTATCAGATCCAGGGAGCATGCTATTGTGTTGAAGACAGGGGTAGCACCCATCAGCGTGTGACCCTACAGATATCCACATGCTCAGAAGGAGGAGATTGAGAGGCTGGTGGCAGAGATGTTGGAGGCTAAGGTGATCCAGCCCAGTGTGAGCCCATTTTTCAGTCCCGTACTCTTAGTGAAAAAGAAAGACGGTAGTTGGAGATTCTGTGTAGACTACCGGGCCCTCAATAAGGAGACAGTGTTGGACAAGTTTCCTATTCCTGTGGTAGATGAACTTTTGGATGAACTTAGGGGAGCCACCATCTTCTCCAAGGTGGACTTGAAGTCTGGTTATCACCAGATCAGGATGAGGACTGAAGACATTCAGAAGATAGCCTTCCGGACACACGAAGGTCATTATGAGTTTCTAGTGATGCCATTCGGGCTCACTAACGCTCCCTCCACCTTTCAAGCCCTGATGAACAAGATCTTCCAACCCTACTTGAGGAGGTTTGTTTTAGTCTTTTTTGATGATATATTGGTGTATAACAAATCTCTGCAGGACCATATCACCCATCTTGGGGTGGTACTCACGACCTTATTGGAGCATCAGCTATATGCCAACCAGAAGAAGTGTTCTTTCGCTCAGAGGGAGGTGGAGTATCTGGGACACATTATTTCAGAGAGTGGGGTGGCAGCTGACCCCACCAAGATAGAGGCCATGGTGGATTGGCCTACACCAAAATCCCTTAAAGGCCTAAGGGAATTTTTGGGACTGACTGGCTACTACAGGAGGTTCATCAAGGGCTATGGTTCCATAGCAGCTCCTTTGACTGATCAGTTAAAAAAGGACAATTTTCAGTGGGGAGAGAAGGCGGAGGAAGCCATGAAGACCCTGAAGGAAGCCATGACTAGTGCCCCAGTTTTGGCACTTCCAGACTTCACCCAGCAGTTTGTGGTTGAGACTGACGCTTCAGGAGTGGGTTTGGGAGCGGTACTCATGCAGAATCATAGGCCGATTGTTTTCTTCAGCAGGATTTTATCACCTAGAGCAAGGTTGAAGTCAGTTTATGAGCGGGAACTGATGGCCATTGTGTTGGCTATTCAAAAATGGCAGTCTTATCTATTGGGGCAACGATTCATAGTTCGTACTGATCAGCGGAGTCTCAAGTACTTACTAGAGCAGAGATTGGTGGCAGAAGAACATCAGAGGTGGCTAGCCAAACTTTTGGGATATGAGTTTGAGATTCAGTATAAGCCAGGTGTTCAAAACAAGGAGGCAGATGCTCTTTCTCGTGTGGAGTGTTCACAGCTGATGGCACTATCTGTACCACAATTGGTAGATTGGGGTGAAATGGTGATGGAAAATCAACATGTAGAGGAACTAGAGAGAATTCGGGCGGCTATCCAGAAGGGAGGAGGGTTCAAAGGGTATCACCTGGAGAACTCTCTTTTGTTGTACAAGGAGAGGTTGGTACTACACCGTGACTCCGCATTTATCCCCATTCTGCTACGGGAGTACCACGATAGCCGTATTGGTGGACATTCAGGGATGGAGAAGACCTATTGGAGGGTGAAAGCCGAATTATTTTGGAAAGGGTTAAGAGGTGATGTCGATGACATGGTAAGCAAATGTGATAATTGCCAACGGAACAAGTATCAAGCATGTGCCCCTAGTGGTTTGCTGCAGCCCTTGGTGCTTCCAAACAAGATTTGGGAGGAAGTCACCATGGATTTCATTGAGGGATTACCCAAGTCTGATGGGTATACGGTCATCATGGTGGTGGTTGACCGGTTGAGTAAGTATAGTCATTTCATTCCACTATGGCACCCTTTTTCAGCTCCTACTGTAGCATCTACTTTCATCAGAGAGGTGGTTCGATTGCATGGGGTACCCACTTCTATTGTCTCGGATAGGGACAAAGTATTCTTGAGCTCTTTTTGGAAGGAGATCTTCAAGATGCAGGGTACATTCTTGAAGCGCAGTACAGCATACCACCCACAGACAGACGGACAGTCCGAGGTGGTGAACCGGAGCGTGGAGACTTACTTGAGATGCTTCGTGGGGGAGAGGCCCAAGCAGTGGGTCAAATGGCTACCATGGGCAGAATATTGGTACAACACTTGTTACCATACCGCATCTCAGTTCACACCTTTCAGGATTCTTTATGGAAGAGATCCACTACCGTTGGTGAATTATCAGAAGGGGACGACCCCTGTATATCTAGTGGATCAATACTTGGAAGAGAGGGATAGGGTGTTGGGTGAGTTGAGGGAACACCTATTGAGGGCCCAATAGATCATGAAGACCAAGGCGGATGCTCACCGCAAGGATGCGACATTTGAGGTGGGAGAGATGGTATACTTGAAGCTACGGCCTTACCGACAGAAGACTTTAGCTAGCAGAAGAAGTGAAAAGCTCTCTCCACGATACTACGGGCCTTTCGAGATCGAAAGGAAAGTTGGGATGGTGGCCTACCGTCTCAAGTTACCTCCTCATTCCTCCATCCACCCTGTATTCCATGCATCGCTATTCAAGAAGAGCATAGGGGATCATACTGTGGCCATTCCTACTATACCCCAAGGCCTCACAGAAGATATGCAATTCTTACTAGAGCCACTACATGTGAAGGAAGTGAGGAAGAATGATCAAGGCAAAAGGGAGATTCTCATGGAGTGGAAGGACTTACCGACACACGAGGCTATTTGGGAGATATACGAAGCCATGCAGGTGCAGTTTCCAGACTTCAACCTTGAGGACAAGGTTGATCTTCTAGAGGGCGGTATTGATGGACCGGTTCACCCGGTCCGGCCTGGACCCGTGCGGGTCTACAGGCGGAAGAGAGGGGGGCAGGCGGACCGGCTAGACCAAAGGGACCCACCCACTTAAGTGGGGGTAATTTGGGGATGGGAGGAATTTTGGGATGGTATGAAGAGGGCCATTAGGGTTTAGTTTTGGGGATTATGAAAAGGGAAGTCTCTTTCTAGTTTTCTTCTCCTAGTCTTCTTCTTGTTCTTTTCTAGGGTTTTCTTGTGGGAGATCTTGTCCTTCTCGAAGTGGACAAACTTATCTTGTTTTCTCTTGGCTTTCTAATGCAAAGGTTCTTGTCTTTCATCCCAACTCTCTTGTTAGACCTGTCAATTTCGGGTTTTCGACTTTATTCGGGTTTGGGTCAACCCGACCCGACTTTGTTTTATAAACGTCGGTTTTCAAAACCCGAACCGACCCGCTTCTTCAACCCGACCCGACCCGTTTAGGGTTTAGGGTCACGCGAAGTCTCGGACAGCGGGTGGCGGACGGCTGACCCGACCCGACCCGCTTCAGCAGTGCAGTGGCTAGTGGGCGGGCGAGATCGAGCTCGAAATCGAGCGCTGCAGCGGTGCAGTGGCGCTAGCGACGCAACATTTGTATTTATGCGGTGCGACGCGGTCTTTCTTCAGCAGTCAGGCATTGGAAAATTCAAATTTTTTTAAAATAAACGGGTTTTCGGGTTGAGGCAATGTCAACCCGAACCGACCCGTTTTTGCAAACGGGTCAGTTTTTCGAACCCGAACCCGACCCGCTTTGGGTTCGGGTCAACCCAAACCCGAAAATTCCGGGTCGGGTTCGGATCGGGTTTTCGGGTCGGGTCCAATATTGACAGGTCTATCTCTTGTGATTGTTTCTCTTTGATTTTGGTGGAGAAATTCCTCTCTTTTGGGGGAAATTAGGGCAAAACCGAAATTGTGAAACCCTAGGGCGTATCACTGACTTAATTAGATTATCAAAATACCACATCACATCAAATTCACATCCAGGCTCAGATAATGATATCTAATTGGAAGCAATCTGATTACACAAATGTCAAGACACAATTGTTAAAGAGAGAATAGATGAAATGAAAGCGCATTGCCCAATAGATACAGAGAAAGAAAACACAAAACATTTAGCTTAAGATTTGAAAACCACAGAAGATTTCAATGCACTAAGGATAGATAGCATGAACTTCAAAAACATTTTAGCATTTAGGTCTGAAGTTTAAAGTTCATCGAGAGGGCTTTGCTTAAGCTTCAAAAATAAGAATTCAAAACCATCTTCATGACCCAAGCATTTTTTTTTTTTTTCTCTTACCTCATCCAGAGCTCAGTGCTCTCTCGAGCAAATCATGTTTCTCATATTATGTGACGGCCATTAGCAATCACCTGCATTGCAATCTTCCAATGAGAAATAATAGGGGAGATGAGATCACATTGTCATTGTATACAATTTTTGGCAGAAAAATTGTCTCATCTCTGTTAAGAAGGAAAAAAAACGATTTACTGCAATAATTATTAGGAGTTTCTCACCAAAATAAAATAATATATGCGAGCCGAACACAACACAATTGCAATGTTATTCATTAGCAACTAAATAAATAAATACAGACCCTAATATGATCAACTCTTGGTGGCTTCATATATAACCTGCATAAGTTTAGACAAATGATTTTTAAATTAATGATAAAAATTCATTAACCAAATTGATAATACAAGATAAAATATCATTTCAATGCAAAAGTACTAAGAGGCCCATAGAAAAATGAAATCTAGGTATTAAGTTACAACCATAAACAACTTCATAGCAAACAACATGAGGCATACCCAGAAAAAAAAAACAACCATCATCAATCTTTCATTTGAATGGATGGGTCATATTTGACAATATTTTTAGCAAAGAATTGTGTAGATTTTGAACTTTTAATGTAAACTTTTTTTATCCCTTCCACAACATCTGTAGAAAAGAGAAAAAAAAAAAAAGTTTTCACTCTAAAAGGGTACATCATAATCATCATATTTCAGAAATTATCTAAGAGAGTATCTAAATCTGACTTCATACTCACTGGTGCGACATGAGTCAAGGAAATATTCAAATTATTATTTCTGCCATTAGGTATAATATATAATGAAGAAACAACAATCATTTTCATGTTGAATTGTGATCTAGTTGTGCACATTGGAAATTCATTCAGCATAGCAGACCCCACAAAACAGTTGGGACATGACTAGTGATGACACTAAATTCATTTAGCAGGTCTGCAGAGACCACCATGTGGTTTCAGCATACAGGATATCAACCACCGATAATCTTCCAAGGCCTTCTCTGATAGTGGCTCTAGAAACTCACATTTTTCTAAAATTTCAGGAGGAGGTACCCCATCCACAAGATTAGTATCCAGCTTTGGCTTCCCTTCAGCAGGCTCTGGCCGTTCAATTGGACGGCGTTCTAGTGCAAATGGAGAAGCTCCTGGGATTACTTCTTGCCGGAACGGCAGTGCTCGTGCAGTCTGTAAACAGAATTCAATCCATTGATGTAGCAGTGGGGATGGACCTCTTACTCTCCCACCAATCCGGTCAGTATTGAACTTTGTCGCAGCGGGTGTCACCTGAAGAATGGAAAGAATTATCATAGAAATGGCTAACAGAAATTTTGTACAGATCTATTTTGTACACTACAAGCAGGGAGTTAGAGTTTCATAAATGGCAAACCAAACATAATTTACTGCCATAATGAATGATATTTAAGAGTGGTAATTTTTCTAACAAAATACTTACAGGCCTTGATGAAGATAATAAGATGCACGCATGAAACTATACTATAAAAGAGAATTAAAAAGATACCCAGAGGTCAGCCCATATACTACTGCCAGATTTGGGAATAACCACAGCCACATTAGCCATGCGCTTTGCAGCAGGAATAACATCGCTGCTCCACCCTACAGCAACCCACACGTCTCCTCCTCCAAATGACTTCAAATAATGCACACTATCAAAATAGCGCACCTGAAAAATAAAGCAGAAGAATATTCAGCATCATGAAAGAAATATCAGGAATGAAACATCATACATTCATCTCGCTTCATTTACAATGCTATCTGAGAGAAAAAAAAAACGCATGTTACCTCAGCATAAATGTCAGCAAAATGCACCGGTATTAATATAGTATGAGAAATGGTATAAAGAGTGAAAGCGTCAATAAAAAATATTTGATCCGTATGTAAAATAACACATGAGCATCAATGCACAAAGCAAATGTTTATCATTTTAATATTGTATATTTAAAAATAATAAGTATATTATGATGATATAAAATTAAAGAAATATTAAAAAAAAAAAAATTTTCTTTCTTAATAAGATACAAACAAGCTTTTATCATTTACAATAGTCTCATTAATGTAGCACATATCAAAATATGGTCAAATTAACATGGAAGTCTGTAATGTAATATCTATTTATATTGAAATAACATTCTTATAATAAATAAGCATTATAGAGCAAGCTTAAAATGAACATAAGTTATAAATAAAGAATACATGATGAAAAGTTAAAATTAAAATTATTAAATTATGAGCATATTTCACTGTTAAAATAGAGGAGACTAGTAAAAAATAGGTGTTGCACTTAGGTGAATGATGAATAAATAGATGGAATAAATAGTCCAAACAAAGGGACAATTGCAAAGATAACACTCAAATTTTAGCTATTTACAAAAATAATGACCACCTACCTCCATTTTTTAAATTCTCTCTAAATCAAACTTCACAACAAAACATCAACTCGTAATTTTCACTTTTATCAAATTCCTAATAGTTTGATTGTGCCACACACAAATATATTGATTTGGTAGCTCAAAAAAATGTCATAAGTGCTAGTTTTGTAAATATATAATATTTAGATGCTATATCGATAATTCAAAAAAAAGTAAATTAGTAGTAATGTATAGATAAACAACAACAACACCATGCCTTTATCCCACTACGTGGGGAGTAATGTATAGATAAAGTGAGGTGAAATATCAATTACAATAACAACAACATCATCAAGCCTTTATCCCACTACGTGAGGTTGGCTACATGAATCCTTTTTCTCCATTGTGTCCTATTAAAAGTCAAATTCTCATTTAAATCTAATAAAGAAAGATCATTTCTAATATTTTCTAATCAAGTTTTTTTAGGTCTGCATCTACCTTTCTTAACATAAGTCAAATCTAATACCTAACCGGGTCATCGGAAGGCCATGTGACCAAACCAACTAAGGTGACTCTCTCTAATCTTATCTTCTACTAGAGGTACTCCAACTTTTTCATGTATATGCTCATTTCGTATCCTATCTCTAAGGGTAAAGCCACTCATCCACCTGAGCATCCTCATCTCTACCACACTTAACTTAGTCTTATGCTTCTCTTTTAATGGCCAACATTCGGCACCTTAAAGCATTCCAGGCCTCACCACTATCTTATAGAATTTTCCAATAAGTTTGAGGGGTAATTTTTTATCACACAACAAGCCCAATGCATTCCTCCACTTCAACCATCCAACTTGAATTCTGCTGATAATATCCCCATCTATTTCACCATCACTCTGAACAATAGATCCACGATATCTAAAATGTGTACTCTTATTAATGACTTGATCGCCCAAAGTAACAGTCCCCTCACTAGGTCTATTACTACTAAAATTACACTCCATATACTTCGTTTTAGATCTACTCAAGCGAAAACCTTAAGACTCTAAGGTTGACCTCCATAATTCAAGTGTACCTTCAACTCCCTCTCTAGTCTTATCAACAAGAAGAATATCATCAACGAAAAGCATACACCAAGGTACATCCTCTTGCAAATGTCTAGTTAGAACATCCATGACTAAAGCAAAAATATACGGGCTTAAGGATGATCCTTGATGTAACCCAACCAAAATAGGGAAATACTTGGTCAAACCACCTTTCATTTGAACACGAGTAATAGCTCCTGCATATATATCTTTAATGATTTGAATATAAGCGTTATTAACTCCTTTCTTTTCAAGAACTCTCCATAGCACTTCTCTTGGAACTTTATCATATCCTTTTTCTAAATCAATAAATATCATATGTAGATCCTCCTAATTTTCTCTATATTTCTCCATCAAACCTCTTAATAAATGTATGGCTTCCATAGTCGACCTACCCGGCATGAATCCAAATTGATTTTGAGAAACATTAATATCACACTGCAATCAATGCTCCATAACTCACTCCCATAGTTTTTTAAGTATAACACATTAATTTAATTCCTCTATAATTCGCACAATCTTGTGCATCACCTTTATTCTTAAAAATAGGAATTAACACACTCATTGTCCACTCATCTGGCATCTTTTTTGTCTTCAAAATAGTATTATTGGAATATCATCAGATCCAACAGCTTTTTCACCCTTCATTTTCTTTAAAGCCTCTCTAATTTCGGTTTTACTAATACACCGATAAAAACAAAAATCTTTATTTTCATTTAGGGTGCTAAGGTCACTACAGTCAATCGTATTTTCATATTACTCATTAAAAAGTTTAGCAAAATATCTCATCCACCTTTGTTGAATATCTTCTAAGAAAAATATTTTTTTATCTTCATCCTTAATACACTTCACTTGAACTAAATCCTTACTACTTCTATCTCTTTGTTTGGCTAACTTATACATATATCTTTCTCCCTCCTTAGTATCTAATTTATTATATAAATCACTAAAAGCTAAAGTCTTTACATCACAAATTGCTTTCTTAGACTCCTTATGTGCATCTTTATATCTTTCTCAATTATCAGAGTTTTTACAATTAAACCAATTTTTATAACAAATTTTCTTATTTTTAATCTTATCTTGTACATTTTAATTCCATCACCAACTATTTTTACTATTATGAGCTTTTTCTTTTGAAATTCTAAGCACATTTTTTGCAATATTCTTAATATCACTAGCTACTTTTTCTCACATAACATTAACATCCTCATGCACAAACAAAATCTTAAGATCTAAAATTTTACTCTCAAAAATATTTTTGTTAATATTCTTTAAAAGTCCCCATCTAATCCTAAAATATCGTTTTACTTTATTTTTTATTTTTTGTCCCTTTATCTTAAAGTCCAAAACTAATAATCAATGTTAGGTACATAAATTTTCACTCGGAATAACTTATGACAAAAAAATGATGAGGCGGAAATAACATTAAGTTTTTTTTTTAAGGGATCTTGGGAATCAATGAAAAACATAAAGTTTTTTGTTTTAGCTATTCTATTTCCCTTCCCTTTCCTTCCATTAGAATAGCATAAAAAGTTGAATTAGTCTATCAGAATTTAAGAAAAATTGAAGCATAAATTTTTCATGCATTAAAGTGCAGCATGAAGTGTACGCTTCACATCAGGAAGTTTATGTGACATACTACAAATGTGTAGATGTATACACTTTAAAGCGTTTTGGATCATTTTACTTCAAAGTGCGCTTTTGTACTCTTTAAAACTCAGCTTTTTTAGACACTAGTCTATGAGTTAAAGCCCAAGTAAACTAGAGACACATCCTCAGCACATAAAACACACCAAATGTTTATGATTAGAAGAATTAAAACCAACACAAATGTCTGATTATGACTCTTTAAATCATACCTGTTTTTGGAGTGATATTAAGTTACGCAAAACATTCTCTCTCCCACCAATAACTTGTAAATCAATATCTTTAGTATTATATGACGCTCCCATATGCTTCAAAATGGCACCAACAACCTCCCTAGGAGAATCTATCATTGAAATCTTTCCAGTAAGTTCAGGCCTCCATAAATCATCCCAGTCCTGCAACCATTATAAGGTCCCTATTAAATCATATATGACTATAGGAGTATACATTCAAAATAGAAAGAAAATTCATAGCAAGGAAAACTCCTGAAAAACAAGCATTCAAGGAAGTATATTTGGACATAACAGTGAATCATATCAGAGCTTTAGCACATTAAATTCAAATGCTAAACTAACTAGAAGAAAATAGCAGCAATGAGGAAAAATGCCATAAGGATCTTTTTTGCATTGCAATTGCAAATGAGTTGGAAACTATGGAGAAAGTAGAACATACAGATGTCTTAGGCAAATTGTACATAGAGCAGACAAAGGTACCTCAATTGGGGCTATGTTATATTTTTTGAATTTGCTCTTTTTGTATGCTATTACCATGGTTCCCCAACGATACGGAGCTCCCCAAATGTTGCCAGAAGGATCCAACTCCCCCTTTACATCCCTGCACAAGTGAACCTGACAAAGACTTCAATAAACTTATAGAAAGATGATGGAAGTAAACAATCAAAATAGGTTATATAAGAATTGGATTTCATCAATAATTAGCAGCAGCAGCATGACCCATGTCAGTTTCTAAATTCTAATGTCAACTTCAAATTTATCCTAAAAGCCAAAATCAATGCAATGAAATGTGACTCATTCTAGCTTCTTGTACCATACAAAATTTCTGCAAGCGTGCTTAAGAATGATTACATGAGCAACCAGAAAAAACCCTTACACTGTTAAGTAGATGTGGTCTAGCAAGTTGATTTCTTTTATGGGATGAATAGGTGAATGCTTATTGTTGGCTTGGCTAACTAAAATCACTATTAACTCACGAGAAAATTTTCCCTTGTTATAACCATCTGTCTTCTCTTTTTTTCTAAAGATCCTCAAATCTGAAAGTTAAAACCTTTTTGGTAACATACCCCATTGAATAAAATAGAAAACAAAACAATAACATTGAAATCCAAATCGGAAATTAACATTTTGGTAGATGCAAATAATAGGGCATAAATTAGAAGTCAGTCTTAAATTTAGTCATACCAATGAGTATTGAAAGAAAACAAGGGAAGTATTGCACTTAGTAGATCTCACCTTCCATTTGTTACCCAAAGACTTGAACCAATCTTGTTCTTTTACGTGAGTTATAGGGTCAATTAAACCCCTCTGAATAGCACTGCTAAGCCAAGAGTCACCCAAAGAAATAAGATCAGCGGACATGGCAGATTTACGGTCCAAAAAACCTTTATCAAAAGCTAAATTCAGCTCAGAATATATTGATTCGAGACTTCCACGGAGCTCAGTATTCATCTTCAACCTCCTGCCTTGCGCTTGAACAAAATCCTAAAGGACACAAGTACATGGAACACAACAGTGTCATAAAACATATTTCTGTTTCGAAAGAATTGCAATGCAGTGCAACCTTAAGCCAAGATGGAGGCACTGAGCTCCGTAGCGCAACTATCCGTAGAGGAACCGTCAAGGCAAAGGTTTTGGACTTCCACTGTTCAAAGGAAGCTCTAAATTCCTCATCCTCCTCTTCACCAGCAACAGAACTTGATTCCCCAGTGGAAGGAGTTTCTGAAAGTTGCAGAATTCGCACTAATATGGATGAAAACTTGCATAATTAAATAAACCTCGATTCAAATCGTACCCTTATACGGAGAGGCCCATGCTTATGATATGCTTGTTAGTAATAGTATACCTGAAGCTATAGTAGCCGCGGTGGGAAGAAATAAAGAAGGACCCAGGGCAAAGGCGCGCGCACGAAAACAAGCGAATAAAACTGTGGAGGCGACGACATGAAAGACCAGCAGTGGGAAATGGCTTGGCGCTTCCGAACAGGGAGGAAAAGCCGAGTTAGAATGCCTTGGAAACATTCCTGCGCCATCCGACGAGGCGGAGACAAAGGAGAAGAAACGATGACTCGCCTTCGGGACGTGAATGAATAAAGGAGATCGAGAAGCTAGAGATTTAGAACTAAGACTATGGCTTGGGATAGATCTAGGGTTCGAAAAGTGGAGGTCGATAAGATGGGGTGGAGAAGAGATGCGAAGGGAGAGAATGGCCATTATCAGCGAAGGTTTAAGCAATGAATAAACCGAACTGGACTCGGTCACGCTCAGGAGAAATTATTTGGTGAGGAGTCCGGATGTAGCTGTGGATATGGGATTTTCTTTTTCATCTATGTCTTATCAATCTGTTCGATCCGATTCATAATTTTTTATTTTTTATTTTTTTATTTTTTATTTTTGGAATCTGGATATTTACCCATTGTCACCCTCGAATTGATGTTTGGTGGTGTGACTAATCCTCGGCTAAACTATAAGAGGTACTCACTCTAGAAACCTCATACACTTGATTGAGCTCAACTTAAGAAGCACAGTCACTCGAGGGGAATCTAGCACGGGTTGGGGGTTCGCAACCATACTCGCCCACTAACCAAGCTAAGCAACGGTGGGTAATTTTTTTATTTTTTGAAGAGGCGTTTAGAGTTGGTGATACATTTTAAGAGAAAAGCCTAGAAAGTCCCCAAATTTAAATATACGGGACTTTTGATATATGCTCAGAGAGAAAATGAGGAACAGCGTTGCAATGTTCGCGGAGATGAAATGCTCACAGGACACGGAGGCTGAAAGGAGGTATGCAAACGTTCATGAATCGAAAGTTAATTTGATTGGAACTACTGCATGTTTCAACTTATCGATAAATTTCTACCTCATCCCATGTTGTTTGAAGGGTTTATGATGTTTTATAATTTTCTAAAGTTCTAAAACAAAGATGCGTAGAAAAAGCACATCAATGCTCAGATCAAGCGCATACAAGCACGTAGAAAAAGGAAAAGAGCACTGTGCATTTGCTACTGCGCTTTCACTGTGGATTGTCATCGTGCTCATGCTGCACTTTCACGGCGTTTCCACTATCCTTTCATTGTGTTTTTGCTACCATTTTATTGCGCTTTTCACTATGAATTCGTTGCGCTTTAAATATGTTTTCATTGCACTTTGCACATCTAAAGAGAAATGAAAGTGCAGTGAAAGCGTAGCTGAAGCGCACTAGAAGCTCGGCAAAAGTGCAGTGAAAGCACAGTTAATCTATAGTTCTATCATTTCACTGCGTTTTTGCTACACTTTTACTGTGCTGTCACTGGGCTTTGTTGCACTTTGAATGCACTTTTGCTGCGCTTTTTTCTATACTTATGTTGCGCTTTCGATGCATGTTTACTATGCTTTCGGTTCACTTTTGCCACACTTTTCATTGGGCTTTTGCTACACAGTGAAAGCATATTAAATCGTAGTAAAGGCGCGGTAAAGCACAGTGAAAGCCCATCAAATGCACAATGAAAGAGCAGTAGAAGCATTATGAAAGTGCAGTTATCTGTAGTTATATCATTTCGCTACGTTTTTGTTGCGCTTTTACAATGCTTTAATATGCTTTCGCTGCGTTTTCACTATACTTCTCTTTACATTCACTTTGGAGAAGAAAGAAAAGCGCAATAGAAAATGAAAAGGAAGAGCAGTGAAAAGGACTATTTAAAAATGTACTTAGATATTTTAATGCTATGTAACCTAGTTTTGAAAACTTGAGAAATCGATATATGAATTTATACCATGAAAGCAAAAGCACACCGAAACACAATTAAAGCTCAGTGGAAACGAGGCTAAAACGAACCATAATAACTCTTAAAAAATTTAAACTTATGTAACCTATTTTTTAAATACAAAAAAGTTAATATACAGTAAAAGTGCAACAAAGGTGTAGCAAGTTCTTGTACATGTTTGTAAAGGAGACGAACTTTTCCAACGTTTGAAATAAAAAATCGAAGGATTGGAAGAACAACGTCTGGAATACCAAACAAAATAAAGTGAATAATGAAAAATGCCCTGTGAAAATAAAATGACCTAGCTTTGAGTCTTTTGAACTCTTGTGAATTCAAATTTTTTGGGTCGAGCGGGGTCGAGTCGAACGTGTTGACAAGACAGAAATAATAAACAAAATCTAATCGAACATCCACTCATCTCCTTCACGTATCAAGATTTAATTAGAATATAAACGTAGATCAACTTCCGGACTCCGCACCAAATAATCTCAGGGGCTGTTTGGTTTGTTGAAATTTTAAGGAGCACGC
The DNA here is from genome assembly GCA_016618105.1 of Dendrobium huoshanense. Classification (NCBI taxonomy): domain Eukaryota; kingdom Viridiplantae; phylum Streptophyta; class Magnoliopsida; order Asparagales; family Orchidaceae; genus Dendrobium; species Dendrobium huoshanense. The sequence goes on along the minus strand of CM028356.1, from coordinate 34,792,023 downwards.
TATTAACTTAAATTAAGAGAAGAAATATAAAATAAATAAAATTTAAATCTGAGCAAGTTTATCATTTAGTTGGGAGAATTCAAAAGATCGCATTAAAATATTTGCTTTATTCTGAATAAGCTAAAGGTTTTGATGCATTCTATTGAATGCACTAAAGGTTTTAGCATATTTTAGGTAGTCAAAATTAATTATAATTAGTAATAAAAATAATGAATCATATGTTATTTAGTTATATATTAGTATTAAAAATAAATGACTTAAAAGTGTAGATTGCAAGTAAAATAAATAATGCATTAAGAGAGTTGATCATTATTAGATATTAATAAGAATAAATTAATTAAGATAGTATATTATAAATTTTTTATTAATTAAAATAAATGTATTTGATGATCATATGTTATTAGTTATAAATTCGTATTAAAAATAAATAATTTAAGAGTGTAGATTGTAAGTAAAATAAATAAATGTATTAAGTGAATATATTATTATTATTATATAGTAATAAAAATTAATTAATTAATCTATTCTCTTAATTAATTTATGATCATCAAAAACATTTATTTTACTTAATAAGAAAAAAATTACTCTCTTAATTAATTTATTTGATTACTATCGAATAATAATATACTCACTTAATGTATTATTTATTTTACTTACAATCTACACTCTTAAGTCATTTATTTTTAAAGTAACTATAATCCACTCTCTTAATTCATTTTTTAATAGCAATAAATTATATTAAACTTGATGCATTCATTAAATTAACATCACTTAATAAATAAAATCTACTCTCTCAATTCATTTTTCTTTATTGCTAAATATTTTTAATCTAAACTTAGACTTCATTTATTTTTATTAACAATTACTTATATTTTACTCTTTTAATTCATTAAATTAACCTCTTCTAATTACTTACAACATACTTTCTTAATTCTATTATTTTATTACTAATAAATTTTTATTTTATTTCTTAATTTTTTTTCAAGGGCAGCTTTGAATGCATCAAAAATTTTGGCACATTCAATAGAATGCACAACTTTTGGAGCATTCTGAATGCACCAAACCTTTTGGTGTATTCTAGCGCACATTCAGTAGAATGTACCAAACCTTTTGGTGCGTTCTATTAAATGCACCAAACTAAATGGTTATTATCGAGAGCAAAACACATTCATTTATAACGATAGGTAATTACAAAATTTACAAACATAAAAATACAACACAATATAGATAGGAATTAAACCACTATGAACTGCAATAAAATCAGCTAAAAAAACCTAAAGAAACTAACAAAGAATCAAATATTAAAAATTATGGACTCAAAATAAGTCATAATAAATAGCACTAAACAATCCTAATTGTGGAGAAGACTGTCCACGGGTTAACAGCACAAAATAATTGGCAAAAGCCCTCTCATTTATCTAGTAAAGAAGGCCCCTTGGCAGCATCGCCAAGAAGCCCAGGTCGCATTTTAGCCTAAATAATTGTGTAAATAGTTTGAGACACAATATAATGGCAATTGATCTTCTTACCAAACCTTCTTTCACTTTGGTGTCTACAAATGTAATGAACAATGTAACAAATGAATAAATATGCAATGTTGTTAGATGTAACAGTAAAATCTTATATCTCTTCAATGAATTCAAAATTCTAAAACGGGTTGGATCATAGAAGGAAGGAAACAATCATAGGTATGATCAGAAGCGGAACCGGCCTTAATTCTCAGGGGGGGCAAACTTATAAATAAATGAGTATAAATCTTATATATATATATATATATATATATATATATATATATATATATATATATATATATATATATATATATATATATATATATATGTATCATTTTATTGACTAATGATTTGTTATACTTGAATACATAATACATTTATAAAATATCATCAACATCTTATATAATGAGAATTATTCTTAAACAAAATTTAAGTTGAAGTATGGATGATTTGTTTGAAAAAAAGAAATCAAAATGGTGTAATTGATTAATCATTCAACTTCTACAAAATGTATGTTGGAGTTGCCTTGAATTTGGCTCGACCTCTATTTATTCATATCCTTGATATTTGGCCCGGTCATGTCGCGAGGTCAAGGGGCAGCGCCCCTTCGGTGGTTTCCGGGGGCAACGCCCCCGGAACAAATTTTGGTTGTAAAGATATTTTTGGATTATCTTTACTATTTCTCTTTGTATTTAACAATTGTCTAAAGACCATAGTATTTTAAAATGTTTATGGGGGCAATTGCCTAAAAACTCTTATAATAACACCTCCGCACAATGTGTATAATTTGTCTTGGGGGGCAATCACCTAAAGATCATAGTTTATTTATTTATTTATTTATTTTTTTAGGGGGGGGGGGGGGGGGGGGGTTGCGCAATTGCGTAAAAACTCCTATAAATTACCTACAAAGTCATATAATATAAAAAAAAAATTAAGGGTTGGCGGGGGGGGGGCAATTGCCCTTCTTGAAGACCATGGGGTTCCGCCCCTGGGTATGATTTGCTAAGGATATAGAAGCAGCTTTCACCTTTTTGGGGACATTGGGTATAGAGAAGAAATGCTTGACATCCTTAAACACATGGTCACTTACTACATCTCAATAAGTGGCATAAAAGTTAAACGTGTAACCATCAGGGCAAGTAGCTAAATTTTTTGAAGAAGAATTAGCACAGGAAATTCAGGCATTACTTGCGGTTAATAATAGTTTTCTGGCTGTTTTTAAAAAAACCAGCGGCATTCTGGCGGTTTCAAAACTGCCAAAATAAACCGCGTAGGAAACAATTTCCGGCGGTTATGCGTACCAGCAATTTTCCGGCGAACTAGACAGCCGGTAATTTCGGCCATCGTTGCACCGGTGACCATCATTTAATCACCCGCGGCTTACCATCCGTCCGGCCATCAAAATCATTGGTATTAGCAGCGGCTAAACTGTCGGGTTATAGCCGGTTTACCACCGGTAAGCGCCGGTAAACTGCATGTTCTTTATTGGCGGCTTACCAGCCGTCAAAATCGCAAGTATTACCGGTGGCTAAACTGTTGGGTAGCGTCGGTTGACCGCCGGCAACCGCCGGTAAACCGTTGGTAATTACCGGCGGTTCTGTTAAATTTTCGACGGTGATAATAAGCCTTTCGGATTACAGCTCTGTCTGCATCTCATTTTGAACTTTTCTCATCTCTTCTATCTATCTCGTCAGTGCTGCAACCCTCTGGCTTATAGTTTCTTCAGCTTCACTAGGATCATAAAATACTGATGTGGATGAATTGCCCTCATAAGCATAGCCTTGTGAACCTAAACCATATACCCTCTTCCTCTGCCTTCCTCCAACAACATCTGATTATGTATGATACTCAGAATACTTGGTCGATCCTAAAGATGATCCCTCACATATAAACTGACGACTTTCCCGAGCTCGGATAAAATCATCATACGAGAATAAATCCATAAAATATATTGATATAAGAATGAATTTTTTATATTAAATTTATATTCCCAAACTCCAAAAAATTATACTCACATGAGCTTTTTTAGCATTTTCATCAATCCACTGATGGTCAGCTTGATATTTGTGAGTCCTCGTATGCAACTCCAGTGGTGTCGGCTCCCGACCAAGAAACTCTTTCTAAAAGTAGATGATATATTTAAAATTATATATATATATATATATATATATATATATATATATATATATATATATATATATATATATATATATATATATATATATATATATATATATATATATATAAAGCTTTTACGAGTTGTCATCTATCTTCCGTATGAGGAACAAATCTACCAGTATGAAGGGAGCTTCCTAAACCCCCACAATCAGATGTTCTGTTCTGCTTATTCTGCTCTCTTATTTTTGTGAACTCATGGCTCGCCCAAGCTCTACTCAGATCTTCACATATGCCCTCTCAAATCCATAATGGATGCTACCCATACTTTATAATGTTCATGAACATGTCCCTTAGACGGGTCGATCTTCTCATCTCAAATTTTATTTCGATCCTCGTGTTATGCTTAGGTAATAACCTAAAATCTTTATGTAAAAAAATATAGGCATAACAAAAAAATATTAATATAAATTAAATCAAATATTTTAATTCATGACAAATAAGTATACCTTAAATTCTCTAAACCGCATATCCCTAATTTCCTTTGTGATATTCTTCCATGATAAGTAAGGATCATCATATTTGCACTCTATGATATCCCGTATCTTATGGATAGGTGACCTTGAAGGATTGAAGCTGCAGGTTAAATTTTTTGTTAATAACATATAATATATCAAATTATAATAAACTTAATAAAATAAAGAAATAGCATATAATATATAATTTCCTTTCGGGTATTTGATGTAATCGAATTGAAACAAGGAAATACTTGGTCAAACTACCTTGCATTTGAACACAAGTAATATCTCATACATACATATCTATTGCAAATGCACTCAAAATGTTATCATTTGAACACAAGTAATAACTCATACTATTTAGAGTGAGTTTGCACGTTATGCAAAGTCTATGCATAGTCTATTCCAGATTTAAATGCACAGAAAAAACTATTACTCTCATAATATCATTTGAACACAAGTAATAGCTCCTACTTGGTCAAACTACCTTGCACCAACCATTAATGTCCATCACTATTTTTTTCAAATGAACTCGAAATGATCTAGTATTATATAATTATCATGAAAAAATATATTTTGGCCATAGATATTACTCTTACAATCAATGTATAACTAGCAAATGCACGCCATAGATATCACTCTCATAATTAATGTATTTCTCACAATCTATGTATTTGTATAGGCATTAATACAAACACATGGCCATCACTATTTTTAGGGAATTTACCTACAGCAAAGAGGAGAGCCAACGACTAAGATAGAGGAGGTGGACAAGTCCGACGGCTGGAGCAAAAATTTGGGCTATGCGACTCAAGGAGACCGGAGAGGAGAGGGGTTTAGCTTGGGGGCGAGATCTTCGGCTGGAGGGAGGTTGTTGGCGTCGGATTCTTGCGCAGTAGTCGGAGGCGCAATTGTGAGAGGCCAGAGGAGAGGGGGCGCGTCTGCAGCAGCGAGAGAGAATGCAAAGAAGTGAGGAGGAAAGCTAAGGATGGGTAAATTTAAGGCATTTTTCAATGATTTTTTGGCTGTTTATACTGCCATAAAAAATTTACTTAAAATTGGCGGCTTTGGCAGTTCGTAAAGGAGCTAGTATGAAATTAAACCGATGCCATATCCTGCAATTATTATACCACCGCTAATTTCAGCAGCAGTTTATTAAACACCGCTGGTTAAACAGTCGGTTAATACCGACGGTCTAACCGTCGGCTAAGCCGTCGGTATTATCGGTGACTATAGGACCGTCGATAATAGCTGCCGGTAATACTTGAATTTCCTGTAGTGTAGACATCTTCTTAATCTCATCGTTAGTTATTTAGAAAACTAATGAGCATGGGGGTAAGGTGATGAGAGGTACAACTACCAATATGTGAGAGCAAGTCACACCAAAGGTAGGTTTTGAAGAGTTAAAATGATTTTTATTATGGTTGATAACAACTTCAACAATGTCAGAATGTTCAAAAAAGCCACCTAATATGGTAGAGATTTCTCTAATGTAATTATAATTCTTTCATCATATGATTCTCCTATAAAGATAGTTTAAGTCCTCTTCACCTTTCTTTAAACCCTTACATTTGGCTTATTGAGGTATCTGAGAACACCAAGCAACATAATTTTTAGAAAGTTCCTCAGTTATGTGCTCAGCCTTGTCAATCAAAGGGATGTTGGGAGGTTCATTGTTAAGAATATTGAAGCATAAAAACAATTCACTCTTAAGATTTGCAATGGAATAGAAAAGGTGGAAATAGAAGGATCATTTAGAGGATTTAACTTATGGGTGTCAAAATGGGTATTCGGATCAAGTTTTGGTCGAACCCAGAACTAACTTGGGTCTAGTTTAGCTAATACAAACTTGACTCAATTTTATAAACTGATCAGAAAATCAGACCCAGGCCTGTCCCATCATTGGCCCTACTCGATCAGCTAACTCGGCCAAATGCGGGCAACGCACCTATGTGCGAGTACGAGCACATGTTGCAGGCCTATAGGGTGTGACCGTCAATGAGGGCCTGTGGGAGACATGTGTAATACCCCAAGATCCGTGTAGCGAAAGGATTCATCTATTTTTTTTTTCTTTTCTTTCTATCGATTTCCACAACTGTCGTTCATATTAATCCATACCAACATATATCCAGAGCCAGAGATAATTACATTACAAAAAGAAACTACAGCAGATACTATAATTCACATATAGTACAATCAGAGAAGTGACAAAAGAGTCCAAAAGAATATCTACACTAGCCACACAGGCTACAAAACAAAACCTACCAAAGGCTACAAAACAAAAAGCTGAACTCGGCAGAAAGATCTTCAAACTGGAGGCTCTGCACCTGAAATCAGTAACCACATATAATGAGCTTACAAAGCCCAGCAGGTCACCAAAGCCTACAACTGAAATCAAAGCACGACACTGAAAACAATATGCAGGTTAATCAAATCAAGTCAAATCAATCAATCGAACATGATCAATGAGTCAATGCAATACAAAGATCAATAGTCAATAAAACCAAGCAATGCAGCGGTAAGCAAATCGATAAATCAATTCAATCAATCAAAGTCGTCTATCAAATCGATGCTATCAAATCAATATGGTCTAATCAATTGAAATCAATCGAGAAAGGCGATACGAAGCAATGAATCTATAAAACAGTCCATACGGTGTAAAACAGTAGCAACAGTGATCTATAAGCAGTAGTACGATGTCCATACTATCAATGCAATATCTATATCCATCCATTTCTATATCAATGCTCAGTAGACTCAATGCTCAATAGTCAATCGATGAAATCAATGAAATCCGTACAATAGTAAATCAATTCGATAAATCCAATCAATATCAATAAACCGATCCGACATCAATAAATCAATACAAATCAGGAAATCTAATGCGATGCAATATCATGTACATGCAATTTCATACACTGGTCTTACTCGACAAGCCCAAACACTAGTCATGATGCTGTTGTAGTTATCAATCGTTCAATATCAATAGTGCTGTTGTAGTGGTCAATCTATATCAATAGTGCTGTTGTAGTTCGTTCAATAATGCTGTTGTAGTTCGTTCAATATCAATAGTGCTGTTGTAGTTCGTTCAATACACGTTGGTTTCTATAACCAACGTTCAACTAGGTTTCCACTTGTCTTTCAGCAATCAATCAATCAATGCAATAGTCGATGCAATAAGCAATATTAAAGAAATCGAGATCGATCACATTAATAGTCAAAGGCAGATCAATTCAATCTATTAATTCCGGGAAAATCAGAAATTATACGAAAATCGGGCAGAGTAACGGTAGTCTATCGAAATTACACAAAAATCCTGCAAAAAGACAAATTCTGAATTTCACCAAATTACAACAGAATAACCACGGCATCAATGCAAGACTATCAATCTATAGAATCCAAATCAAATCAAGTCCTGATAATTTCCTATTCAATTAAAATCGCGTAGAATCAATTCCGACCGGTAAAATCTTCGTAGAATACAGTCAAATCGTATACAATAATCATATCTATAACATACTAAAAGTTGTGCGGTGAAAGTTGTGTCAAATCAAAACCATGTCGAAAAGTCGACTACGAAAACACAAAACAGATCACAACTCGGTCAAAACACAATATCTTTGAAAACAGAAGTAAGGTTCGGAGTCCTTACCACGAGATAAACAAACTATCCAACAGCAACGAACGACGAAAATCGCTCCACGGGCCTCGAAATCGGACTTCTTCCTTTGCTTTCCTTCTCTTTCTCTCTCCTCAGATATTTTGATTTTTAAAAAAAGTTTTCTCTCTCTTCAAAACGAGCTCATTTCCTTATATCATACATGGATCGGCCTGGCCGATCGTCTCGATCGGCCTGGACGATCAGACCAATTCTGGTCGTCCTGGCCGATACTCCAGGGCGATGATCAGGACGATTTTAGGAACAGTGCAGATCGTCCTGGACGATCTCAATATCGTCCTGGACGATTCTGTCCAGAAATAGCTCCAGAAATTAGCTGTTTTCAATGCACTGATCGGCCTGGACGATCCAAACTTCGTCCTGGCCGATTCTGGGAGGAAAATCACTTTTTCAAAAGCTACAGCAAAGGAACGAGGTCTTACAATCTCTCCACCTTAGAAAAATGTCGTCCCGACATTTCCCTAAGGGTACAGAGCAAAACAGAAGCAAAACAAAACAAAACAGAGCTAATCCAATCAATCAATAAATCGCGTAAATCACAACGAAACAGACGATAAACAAAACTCATACCAGTCACATCTACAGGCATCCCTGGTGCATCCTCCTCCATCTCTTGCTTATCTCCAATCAGATCAGTCGGGACAGTCGGAGCAGTCGGAACCATCGGAACAGGTCCTTGTCTTTCAGAACTTGGGCATTCCGTCACTCTATGTCCATATCCACCACATCGGAAACATTGCCCAGTCCTCAGATAACATTGTCCCGGATGTCTTTTCCCACAACATTTGCAAACATTAAATTTTGCTCTGCTACTTTCCCCACTCTTCTTGCTACGGCCAGTGCGTTTTGCCAATTTGTCACTCACCATCTGAGCGACCATATTAGCAAACTTATTCATATTTGCAGAGGTGAGTGGGAGATCAGTAGTAGACTCAACTTTCTTTCCTTTCGGATCCATCGGCCTGATCAAAACAAATCGTTCGAATCAAAATCGCGGAAATCAAATACGTAAAACAAAACAAATCAAATAATGCAATCATCAACTCTGGATATAATCAAATCCTTTTCACTACACTTGCTCTGATACCAATTGTAATACCCCAAGATCCGTGTAGCGAAAGGATTCATCTATTTTTTTTTTCTTTTCTTTCTATCAATTTCCACAACTGTCGTTCATATTAATCCATACCAACATATATCCAGAGCCAGAGATAATTACATTACAAAAAGAAACTACAGCAGATACTATAATTCACATATAGTACAATCAGAGAAGTGACAAAAGAGTCCAAAAGAATATCTACACTAGCCACACAGGCTACAAAACAAAACCTACCAAAGGCTACAAAACAAAAAGCTGAACTCGGCAGAAAGATCTTCAAACTGGAGGCTCTGCACCTGAAATCAGTAACCACATATAATGAGCTTACAAAGCCCAGCAGGTCACCAAAGCCTACAACTGAAATCAAAGCACGACACTGAAAACAATATGCAGGTTAATCAAATCAAGTCAAATCAATCAATCGAACATGATCAATGAGTCAATGCAATACAAAGATCAATAGTCAATAAAACCAAGCAATGCAGCGGTAAGCAAATCGATAAATCAATTCAATCAATCAAAGTCGTCTATCAAATCGATGCTATCAAATCAATATGGTCTAATCAATTGAAATCAATCGAGAAAGGCGATACGAAGCAATGAATCTATAAAACAGTCCATACGGTGTAAAACAGTAGCAACAGTGATCTATAAGCAGTAGTACGATGTCCATACTATCAATGCAATATCTATATCCATCCATTTCTATATCAATGCTCAGTAGACTCAATGCTCAATAGTCAATCGATGAAATCAATGAAATCCGTACAATAGTAAATCAATTCGATAAATCCAATCAATATCAATAAACCGATCCGACATCAATAAATCAATACAAATCAGGAAATCTAATGCGATGCAATATCATGTACATGCAATTTCATACACTGGTCTTACTCGACAAGCCCAAACACTAGTCATGATGCTGTTGTAGTTATCAATCGTTCAATATCAATAGTGCTGTTGTAGTGGTCAATCTATATCAATAGTGCTGTTGTAGTTCGTTCAATAATGCTGTTGTAGTTCGTTCAATATCAATAGTGCTGTTGTAGTTCGTTCAATACACGTTGGTTTCTATAACCAACGTTCAACTAGGTTTCCACTTGTCTTTCAGCAATCAATCAATCAATGCAATAGTCGATGCAATAAGCAATATTAAAGAAATCGAGATCGATCACATTAATAGTCAAAGGCAGATCAATTCAATCTATTAATTCCGGGAAAATCAGAAATCATACGAAAATCGGGCAGAGTAACGGTAGTCTATCGAAATTACACAAAAATCCTGCAAAAAGACAAATTCTGAATTTCACCAAATTACAACAGAATAACCACGGCATCAATGCAAGACTATCAATCTATAGAATCCAAATCAAATCAAGTCCTGATAATTTCCTATTCAATTAAAATCGCGTAGAATCAATTCCGACCGGTAAAATCTTCGTAGAATACAGTCAAATCGTATACAATAATCATATCTATAACATACTAAAAGTTGTGCGGTGAAAGTTGTGTCAAATCAAAACCATGTCGAAAAGTCGACTACGAAAACACAAAACAGATCACAACTCGGTCAAAACACAATATCTTTGAAAACAGAAGTAAGGTTCGGAGTCCTTACCACGAGATAAACAAACTATCCAACAGCAACGAACGACGAAAATCGCTCCACGGGCCTCGAAATCGGACTTCTTCCTTTGCTTTCCTTCTCTTTCTCTCTCCTCAGATATTTTGATTTTTAAAAAAAGTTTTCTCTCTCTTCAAAACGAGCTCATTTCCTTATATCATACATGGATCGGCCTGGCCGATCGTCTCGATCGGCCTGGACGATCAGACCAATTCTGGTCGTCCTGGCCGATACTCCAGGGCGATGATCAGGACGATTTTAGGAACAGTGCAGATCGTCCTGGACGATCTCAATATCGTCCTGGACGATTCTGTCCAGAAATAGCTCCAGAAATCAGCTGTTTTCAATGCACTGATCGGCCTGGACGATCCAAACTTCGTCCTGGCCGATTCTGGGAGGAAAATCACTTTTTCAAAAGCTACAGCAAAGGAACGAGGTCTTACAACATGTGCGAGCGATTGCTATGACTGAGAAAGATGATGAGTGCATGCAATGCGAGCATGCTATGCGAGCAAGGCAAGGCGATGGTGCCACCACGAGCTATGAAGTGACTCACATGTGGGCTAAACGGACATAGGCTACACTCGCGGGTGATGCTAGTGTGGCTGCTCTACCTATGTTGGTGCGATGCATTGGAGCTAAGGCTGTGCGGGAAGGTGGGCATGCACCCGAACTTGGGTCAATCGAGTCAAATTTGGGTTACTAGGTTGACCCGAACCCTACCCAATTTTTCAAACTGGTCATAAATTGAAACTTGAACCCAACCCATTTATTAAACGGTTCAACTCAAACCCAAATTTTTCTAATCAAATTCGGGTCGGGTTATCGGATCGTGTCAACAATTGACACCCATAATTTAATTGTAACTTAGAGTTTGTGTAGCATGTTTTATAAGGCAATGATTAGATCATCATAATTTTTATGAGAAAAATGAAGTGAATGATAGTAAGAAAGAGGAAACAAGTCCAACCCAACATCATTCAGAAGAACTCTATCAATCTTGATGTGGATGGGGTATCATTTCATTTATTGAACTAAGTGTTGTTTAAACCTGTAGAAATCAAGCCTTTCATGCATACATCAAAAGTCATGCTATTTAGCTCTTCAAGTTTGCTAGCATTGATAGAGTTACTAGCTTTCCATTAATATATACTTCTGTAATAGTTGAAGCCACCCAAAACAATCCAAGATTGAGAAGATCAATTGGGATCCAATATTTTTAATATCATCCTATTGAAGAAAATATGAGTTATTGCAATATTTGATTCCATATTATGTCAGGCTTAGAAAAAAATTTATGCTGACAGCCTTCATTATAAAAAAACATATATGAATTACAAAACCATCGATTCAAGGTTTGAGTATTTTTTAAGTTTTCCTTCCAAGATATAAAATAGATCAAGATTGAAAGAATGGATAATGTTCGTATCACTAAGAACACGATCCATTCCATTGAAGTCTTTCACATTCTAAGAGGCGAAAGATGGGTAGCTCATTAATTCTTAGAGAAGGCGGGGGCCAACTTTTCGCCTTGAGATGGGCTTTATTTTTTATTATTCTCGTACATAGTTTCACATGTTACTAAGGCTTCATTTGGGACAACTTTCTTCCTGCTTCTTAAAGCAACTTTATAGTACAAAAATTAAATTTTAATACTTGGCCAACTTTTTGCCTTGAGACGGGCTTTATTTTTTATTATTCTCGTACATATTTTCACATGTTACTAAGGCTTCATTTGGGACAACTTTCTTCCTGCTTCTTAAAGCAGCTTTATAGTACAAAAATTAAATTTTAATACTCGAAAGCCACTTTAAGAAGCTGAAAGAAAGCCGGCCAAATGAAGCCTAAATCATCCCTATTGTGAGGATTTGATGTCAATAATGTGAGGATGGAAAATGTGTTTTCAGCGGTAGTTATTGAGGTGTTGTGGAAACTCTTGAAATTGTTTGGCTCATTACAGAAAAATCATTCATTACCGGCGGTTTGTTTTTGGCGGTTAGCATTAGATTTTCGACGGTTTTATAAAACACCGACGATTTTTAGGTGGTTTGAAAGACACTGATAAAAATCGCGTAGGAAACCATTCTCGATAGCATTTTTTGGTGATTTTTTCCATCAATGGTTTTCCCGCGGTTCATACCATCGGTTAATTTCCGGCAGTTAGAGTGTCGGTGCCCGCCAATTTTTTATCGATGACACACCGACTATTCAATCGCCGGTATGGTTATCATCGTTCTAACAGCATAGACCGTCTGTAAATAGGTGATTTACTGGCGGTTTAACGACGATCATAACCGAATGAATTACTGGCGGTGAGATCGCCCGCGTACCGCCGGACACCGTCGACAAACCGTTGGTATGTACCGATGGTTTTAGTAAACTTTTGGAGGCTATGGTCATCCATTAGGCATTGAAGTTTCTGAGGGCCAAACTGCCGGTTGGCCGCCGAAAACCTGTAGCATTTAAAAAAAAATTGACAGCCTCTCCTCTACTTTACGGATTTTTTCTTAAACTCTAAATATGCACATAAAATATAATAATTTTCACAAATATGGGCAACACGCCACTATAATCAATTACAATAACTACCATAAATATATTCATTAAAATAAATTAACTCATAATAAGTTCATAACCAAACAATAAGTCAAATCAAATAACTTTATCATAAGTTTACACATAAGTTCATCAAACCAAATAAGTTTACAATAAGTTCATCAAACAAAAAAGAGTACTAATTCTCCTCAGTATCCTTGCTGTCTGGTGATGCATGTGGTTGCTCTTGCTCTTTTTTCTTTTTTTTTCATCTCTATAGGATCGCAGCTCTACCTGCATCTCATTTTGAAGCTTTCTCATCTCTTTTATCTCTCTCGTTAGTGCTGCAACCCTCTAGCTTACATTTTCTTCGGCTCCACTGGGATCATAAAATGCTAAGGTGGATGAACTGCCCTCATAAGCATAGCCTTGTGAACCTAAGCCATATACCCTCCCCCTCTGCCTTCTTACAACAACATCTAACCATGTATGATACTTAGAAATCTGGGTCGATTCTGAAAATGATCCCTCACCAGTAGACTGGTGACTATCCCGAGCTTATACAAAATCATCCTGAGAGAATAAATCTATAAAATATATTGATATTAGAATGATTTTTATTATAATAAATTTATATTCCCAAACTCCAAAAAATTATACTCGCATGAGCTTTTTTAGCCTTTTTATCAACCCATTGATGGTTAGCTTGATATTGGTGAGTTCTCGTATGCAACTCCAGTGGTGTCAGCTCCCAGCCAAGAAACTCTTTCTGAAAATATAAGATATATTTATAATAATATAAATATATTTATTAAACTAATTTAAAGCTTTTACTAGTCATCATATATGTTCCGTATGAGAAATACATCCACCAGTATGAAGAGAGCTTCTTAAACCCCCACAGTTAAATGCTCAATTGTGCTTATTCTATTATCTTATTTTTTGTGAACTCAGGGCTCGCCCAAGCTCTACTCAGATCTGCCCATACGTCCTCTCCAATCCATATTGGATGCTGCCCAGACTTTTTAATGTTTGTGAACATGTCCCTAAGATGAGTCAATCCTCTCCTCTCAAAATTTGTTCTGATCCTCGTGTTATGCTCAGGCAACCATCTAAATTCTTTTTGTAAAAAAATATAGGCATAATAAAAAATATTAATATAAATTAAATCAAATATTTAAATTTATGCCAAATAAGTATACCTGAAATTCTTCAAACCATATATTCCTAATTTTCTTTGGGATCTTCTTCCATGATAATAAGGAGCATCATATTTGTTCCTTATGATATCCTGAATCTTATGAGTAGGTGGTCTTAAAGGATTAAAGCTGCATGTTAATTTTTTTTATCAATAATATATAATATATCAAAATACAAGAAGCTTAATAACATAAACTGAACTTACATATCATCGCAGGCTCAATATATTGACACTTATCTGCTGTAGTTGTGAGATTCTCAGCACTAACCTCTACTGGTTTAGATGATCCACTGTGTTCTGGTTGTATCGGTTATGGGTAATAATATGGGTTGGGGTAATGAGGGTAAGGGATGGTGGATGGACCAATTTGTGATGATGGTGGGGGGGGGGGGGGGGGGGGGGGGGGGGGTAATATGGATAGAATAGAGCTGCATGTGCCTGATATGGAGAGGAAAATTGAGGACTCATCGACGGAGGAGGGAAGAACCAAGGAAAGGGTGGTGGCTTAACAGCAGGTGGATCTAACTGACCCTGCTCACTAGGGGACTACTGCTGACTCCTGGGAAGAACCAAGGAAAGGGTGGTGGTGATGATAATATAACTGGTGGAACTAATCTCTGCTCCTCACTTTCATCAAGTTGTCTAAGTCTATTAGGATTAACACTCAACTTTTTTCTAAAAAACTTTGAGGCAAAGGATCTATGAGGAGGATCGTCACCTGAGGCCATCTGCATTAAAAGAAGTAATTGGTAAAGTATTTTAATATATAAAAATAAAGAATATAAAATACATAATAATGAATTATAAAAATAAAGAATTACAGAATACAAATTAATGATTAACATTTTTATTGCTCATAATACAAAAAGTATAATTCTATAAGTACAAAAATTATTCAGAAATATTATAAAAACTATAATTCTAAATTACAAAAATTATTCATAATCACAAATATTTTTAGTTCTCTCCAATTTATCTTCACTTTCATCCTTATTCTCACTTAATGAGCTAGTTGAACTATTCACATCTTCTAACTGTATTTCAATACTAAGGGTTATAGTTGGCATCTCCTCAATTTTAATAAGTCTATAACTTGACATCTCATCCTCTTGATGTGTAGTTGTTATAATATATTGTTGATCAATTATCCCCCGTACTTTTATATTTATGACAGCTAGCCAGTCTTGTTTATCCCTACGACCATTGGGATATTTGCTGAAATAAACTTGAATGCTTGACTTGCTAACACAAATGGATCAAACTTCATGTATCTTCTACTATATGTTACATCTACTAAATCATATATAGGATAAACCCTTATGCCTCTATTCTATACTAGATCATACCATTGATAGTTAAATAAGCATACAAAGTTCTCATCTTCGCTAGGTACTCCAGGTCAAGAACCTAATTCAGAATACCGTAATAATCACACTCATCTTCTTCATGAGTATTCCGTCTAACACATACTCCACAATTTTTAGTTTTCATTCCTTCACTCCATGACTTTATATGAAATCTAAACTCATTAACTATATATATTGGTCAGGTCTTTACTTTTCACATTGGACTCCATGCTAGTGCTTGCAAATCTTTATCGAAATAATTATTATCAGGGTTATGTACCTAATTTTTTTTAAAATATTAGTATTTTTGGTATTAAATAAGATATAATTCAAATATAAATTTTAAAATTTATGATCTCACATAAATTTTAAATCAATCTAGAAATTTATTTGTAACAACTTGCTCAATATCCTTAGAATCTGTCAGAGATAAATTGCTTACAAAATACCTAGTGATAAATCATCCAAATAATACTTTAGTATTTAAATAAATATTACTCATTATGCACATCATGGAAGATCATACTCTAAGATTGGTTCAACTTCTTCACAGTTCAGTAGCATATATAAATTCGCTGTTTTGATTTCTAAATCATTCAAAAATATTTCAACACATTTGCCACTAGGCTTTTTATGACTTCTAAATACTGATAGTGCAGCCTGTGATTGTTCTTCTACATCAAAGTTCATGTTACAACTAATCTTTGTTCTTTTACTCCTTATATGGGGCTCAAAGTAGTATGAGTAAAAGCGAGTGATTTCTTGAGATAAATATGCTTCACATATTGATCTTGCTGATCATGCTTTATTCTTAACATATTTTTCAACTTGTTTACAAATTTATTAAATAATTATAATAATCAATTTAATAGATATATATTCTCAACTTATTCAAAAATATTGAAGTCTTAATAAACATATGTTTTATCTCTCGAAAGAATACATCCAACGATATTGTATAGGTCCACTAACTCTAGTTTCGTAAGATAGATGGACTGGAAGATATTCCATAAAATCAAAAAATTCTGGGGGGGGAATTTTTTTTTAACTTGTAGAGGATAATTATTATGTTCTCATCGCTCCTCTATAAAGCATCTTCGCTCAGTTTAGATGAACATAGGTCTTTAAAGAAAATGCTAAGCTCAGTCAACGAATTTGATATGTAATTTGGTAATATACATACTATGATTGGAAGAAGAATCTCAATAATTATGTGACAATTAAGACTTTTTAGTCCAAATAACCTCGTAAATTTCAAGTCAACACATCAGCTTATGTTTGATCCATAGCCATCAAGCATTTTTAAACCTTTAAACCATTGACATATTGATCTTTTTTGCTCTAACGTAAAGGAGTAAAGTGCTTTGGACTTCATTATTATTTTATCGTTGATGATTGTTACTAACTCTAGATTTTTTTACCAATAATACTCTTTAATATCCATCATTATTTTGATATTATCTTTGCTTTTACCTTTAACATTCATAATTGCATTAAAAATATTATCTAAAAAGTTCTTATCAATGTGCATAATATCCAGATTATGTCTTATCAAATTAGTTCTCTAATATGATAATCTCTATAAAATATTTTTTTAATCTAATTATATTGAACACCATATTCTGGATATTTAAACTCTGTTAATATTAGAAAATTAATAATTATTGGAAATTCAAAAAGTCTCTATAGTACATCATCATCATTTAATCTGGGTGGAGGAGGTGACCTCTCAACTCTGTTTTAATAAATAATTCTTTACTCCTCTGAAATTGATGATCAATAGGTAGGAACATGTTGACCTTTATTTTGCCCAGACCTGGGCCTGGAGAGTTGACTTTGTCAAATTGACCAAGTCAGATCCCAAGACCCCCTCCCATGGGTTCAATGAGTCGATTTGAGTCTGTTGAGCCCAGACCCGAGTTTTGGGTCAACTTGGTTGACCAAGTCAACCTAGGTTGACCTATTTTGTCCTTTTGAGTCCTAATTCCAATTATAATCAATTCAAACCCTTTCATGGCTTGATTCCACTCTCCCTTGGACCCAATTGACTAGGTTGACCAAGTCAAGTGTTGTCTTGGTCAACCCAAGTCATAATAGGTCAAATATGACCTATTAAGGTCAATTTAAAACCTAATTTAATAGAATTAAAGCCTATGAGCATTTTGGAATTCAAACCACGGCCAAATATAATGGATTCCCCTCTTAATTGCCGATGGATTCAATCCCAACCGTTCATGATAGGGTAGAGCCTTTAAATACCAAAAATTAGGTCCAATTTAGGATCTTTTTCCAAAATCTCTTGCACCCAGCCTCCAAACAATTTGAGACCTCGGGTGAGAGTTCCTAGAGAGTTTCCCCACCTTCCCTGACCAGATCCCGACCGTTCAAGGGCGCCGCCGACGAGATTCTGGCGAACCCGAGAGCTTGGAACTTCCAGTTCATTTTGCATGCGATCTAGGAGTCGAGAGTTTGTGATTTCTTCTACAACTAAAAACGTGGACAGTCGACAAGTGCAACAAGTCAGAAATCCCTCTATTTCATCGAGTATTTTCGGTATAATCCTAAACCCTAGTTAGAACACATAAGGTTAATTAGCATTTGATTAAGTGTGTTTTAGACCAAGATTTTCATCCCCCACAAATGCTCTTCGCTATTAGATCCTAGATCTAAAGTTTCATTCGATTTCATTCACTCAATCGAGAGAAATCGACAAAAAACACCCCTAGGGCGTCGGATGGGTTGTGCATGGCCTTCGCGCCGTTTGAGCCGTTGATTCCCAGATCAACGGCTCTGATCGTGGGATCCCGCGGTCTCTCATAACCGCGGATCCGCTCCTGTCGTTCGGCGCTCTGTCCGGCACGATCTCAGCTGTTGGATTGTTTCAACGGACGATCGGACGGCACGGAGCCGTGTCCGACGTGGCTAAGTGGTCGCGGTACGCGGGCCATGATTGCGGCATGATCGCCGCAATCATTGGCTGGCGGCGCAATCATTGCGTCGTCGCCAATGATTGGCCCGCATTCTTGGAGCCAATGGGACAATGCTGCGTGGCGCACTCTGCCGCCGTCGACTTTTTTAAATTAAAAATTAATTTTAAATTTATTTTTAAACATATTTTAAACCTGAAATCTTCAAAAATTCATAAAAATTCGTTTTTGATCCGTTTTGACGTATAATACCTCGTTTTGTCCGTATTTTCATTCTCTACACTATAAAAAAAATTATATATTTTTAATTATTACTAAAATAGTAAAATAACCTTATTTTTATTATTATTTTAGTATAATAATTATTATATTGTTATTTAATAATTATTTATATTAATTACTATTAGTTTAAGTTATTATTTTGCTGTTTAAGTTTTATTTTATAATCATTACTATTATTAATATTTATTATCATAATATATAGATATATATATATTTCCTAATATATTATTATGATAATTATTTATTTAAATTATATTTTTTACAATTGCCATAATTATTAATATTCTAATAGTTTGATTTTTTTTTCTTATGATCCTATTTATTATTATAATTATTATTTAATTATTTTTTAGATTATTTTTAATTATATTTTACTATTTTCTATAATTATTTATTTTTAACTATCCTTTATTGATTTAAACTTCCAAAATCCATAACCTCCTCGTTCCAAATCCGTTGTCGACGCACAGCACCTTGTTTTGGGTGTATTTTGAATTCTGCATTGCTTAAGACTATTTTTAGATAAAAATTATGTCTGTATTTTCTGTTATTCCAAAAACAGTAAAATGACACTATTTTAAAATATTTTTTTATTGTATTTAAACTTGTAAAAATCATATCTTTTCCGTTTTAAATCGGATTTTGGATCTTTTCAGAAAAATATGTATTTTATTTTGAGGCCATTTTTAGGATCTGATTTTCACTGTTTTGTCAGATTTCTGTCTTGGAGCATTATTTGATTATTTAGTTATTATTTACTTAATTAGTATAATGATTATTTTCAAGATATAAACTGTTTTCAAACCATTTTGAAACCTCGATTGTGTGGTCAGTGGGTCTCCCTATATCCATGTATTATGAATTGACTTACTTTTTAATTACTTTATTTTTCCAAAATGTATATTTATATTTATAAGTATTTTGAAACTATTTTAAAATTACTTATAATTAAATCCTAATTTTGGGATACCCACTATTTCATGAAATTTTAGGCATTGATTATAAATGTGAAGAGCAATCATGGGGGGTGGATTAGTGGATGGTTGAGTCCCAACCATTCGCTAATCCCTTCATTATGTGTTTTCATTTTCTCGTTGTTCGTAGTTTGCATGTGTAGGATACACCACGAGCACTTAGTTTAGGCTCTCCTAGATCTAAGGACATGGAGTGTTTTTTTGTTTATGTACTCCATGCATTTATTACCTTGAGGGTTAGATAAAACATCAATCTTAACTCCTATAACGTAGTGACACCCTAAGGACAATAATTATGGACCCGTCTAGCGAACTTAGAAGTTTTCTAGGAGCTAGGATAGATCCCGAATTGACATAAAAATCTCAAAACTTAAACTTAGTGACATCATAAGCTTCTCATAATTTTCTAGGAATTTTTAGGGCTTGTTAGACCCCTTAGTTAACCAACCCTAACTAATCTGCTAAATAAGGCCCCGAGACCTTCCGAAAATTACGATAAATACATTTTAGGTCAAAAAATTACTTATAATATTTCAAACTGACCAGAATCTGATCCTTGACTATAGATAAATAGGGCTCTCTAGTTTGACTTCAGGATGACCCTTAATTTGACCATAGGTGGAATTTATCATTTTGCCCCTAATAATTCATTAAAATTTATTAAAAATCCCAAATTTTCTCCAAACACTTGGGAACACTTTCTCTGGTCATTCCTGACCTATGGGGCAATTCTAATCAGTTTGGAGCTGGTTTGGATCAAAACCATAAAATCAACCCTTTGTTAGGAAATTTAGAAATTCTCTTAAATACCCTGAACTTAGAAAACTCATAACTAATTGTAGAAAATTCTAAATTAGAAAAACTCACTTGCATTAGACTCCAATTAGGTCCTAGTATTTATTAAAAATCTTAGGTTTCTAGAAAATGGCCTGAATTAGAAAGTCAACTTTTTGGTCAACCGTAGTTCATTTAGGACCCGAAACTTATAAAATTCATAACTTTGCCT
Source organism: Dendrobium huoshanense (assembly GCA_016618105.1). NCBI lineage: Eukaryota > Viridiplantae > Streptophyta > Magnoliopsida > Asparagales > Orchidaceae > Dendrobium > Dendrobium huoshanense. Next base: position 34,771,200 of record CM028356.1, on the reverse strand, counting down.
TGAAAACTCTAATTTCAGTGTACTACCTGTTTAACTACTCATCTTAAGGTCTAGTATTTTCTTAATATGTTAGGAGACCCAAACCTAGCCTATTTCCCATAGTGACTTTTTAGTCTAGTTCCTAATAGGACCCAGGAATTTCCAAAATTGGCTAACATGACTTTAACTTCAAATATCATCACCCTAAGTATTTAAAACTGATCAACAAACTAAAATAATTAAAATGGAGCCTATTCACTAATATTTAAATTTCAACTAAAATTATTTTTTCAGACCCCCAACAAACTTGAACTCTATATAACTTCAATTAACTATCATGCTCAGGACCTATCCAAACCACACTAGCCTTACACACACGTAGAATTATTTGCTAAGGCACCACTTCTAGATCTAGCTTAGGCCGCTGGGTTTTACTTTTCTTTTGTGTGCCGGAGCTTTCCGTGATTTTCATTGCATGTTGTTTGAAATTGCTTGTGTGTTTGCTTACTTTTTTTGCACTCTGTAGATGATGTGATGAGCACTAGATTTACCCCTAGGTTAGGAGCGTTATATGTATATATATACTATTCTTCTGTGTAGGTGGTCATGCTCAAGCTAATAAAAAGGGGGGCACCATTATGATTTCTAATACTGTCTTGTGTAGGTGCTTGCTCAACCCCCCCTAAATAAATGAGGGCTAAAAATAATTATAACTGCTACAGGTAGAGCTGCTTAGCCCTCATAAATTAAGAGCATGGCTTGGCACAGGGTCAATGGTTTGAGCATTTTTATTTTTATATATACTACTGCTTGTGATTTTTTTACTATGATAACTATGCAGGGAGTCTAGAATTTTTTTTTAAATGGATGTAATATTTATAATAATCTGTTAAGAGTTGTGAAAATGATCTTTGAGTGTGGATATTCTTATCCCACTTGAATTTCAAAAGAAGAATGCATCCTTATAGGAGAGAGTCTTCTTTCATTTGGGAGATCGAGTGGGATGGCTTTAGATATCTACAGAGAAAAGGAAATGCCCCTATCAAGGGGGAATTGTCTCTACGTTTAGATATTCAAGTCATGATGGATCCAAGGAGAAGAAATCCAAGGAGTCCAAGGAAGAGAGATCTAAGGAGTCCAAGAAGGAGACTTCCAAGGAGTCCAAGGAGAAGAAGACACCCAGAAGACTGAAGACCAATATCCCACTCAAAGACATTTGCATCTGTCATAGGCTTAAAAATCCGGGTTGTTGGCAGTGGTGTCCGGCCACTTTATTTTCTGCATATCTGGTTGTAATAAGGGCAATTTGCCTATGGTCATTTAATTGATTAATTTTGGATTTATATTGATGTGTTTACCTGATTACGTAGTAGAATCATATGCTTTTTCTAGATTTCTTTATTGCATGCCGCTTTTGTTTTCGCCTGGATTCTGTTAGGCTCATTAAGGACTATAAAATTCTTCTACTCGTAAATAATATTTAAAAATTTTAGATTTTTTTAATAACATATAAACTTAACGAACCTAGGGAACTGCTGGAATCGTCCGGGGTCGCATGCATATTATTGCATTTCTTCTTCCTTGCTATAAGACATCTCCCTGCCTGTGGGTAGAGTTCGGATAATCTGGCCTATGAGGATGAAGTGTCAGACCTAGGGAGACCCAATATTTTTAAAAAATTATTTTCTATAAGCCTGTTTTTAAAATTCTATAGCATTCATGAGCTGATATTTCAACTAGCATGCATTGCATTAGAAACCAATTTAATTAAATTTAATTGCATTATTTAGAAGCATCTGACCCACATGAGTTCAGGACCACTTAAGAAATTCTCTAGATGTTGGTCCTATTTCCAAAGAACTATACCTCACATCCATCTTTTATAATTAACTTGATAGCATGGTTTTAAAAGCGACTAAATGGTTAGCTGGCTCCCCCAATCTAGGCCAGGATAAGTCCAGATTTTGCACTACATTAGCTAGGACACGGGTCTTAGTATTTCGTAGAGCACTAAACCCAATCTAGATTTAAGATTCAATGCTACTACATTCGGTCTCGTAATATGCCTAAAATAGTAGGTAGGTCTCATCCTTTCAGGGACTATAAATCCTACTTATCTGCGTCACAGGATGACGCCACCTCCATCTCTTCTCTCACGCATGTGGTTGAGTGCTTGATTTTTTTTATCCAGTTTTCTCCATAGTACCCTAGAGCCTCCGAATGCTGGTATGAGCCACGCATGTTGATTCAACCCTTCGGACCATTCTTCCCTTTGAGTAGGATTTCCTAGTCTATACCCTCCTGCCGAGCCCACTTTAGAAGAGGATAATGTATGATCCTTAATCAAGAGTTTTCTCAGGCTTCGGCCTGGGATGTAATTAACCACAGGGCTTGCGCCCGTGGGAAACTCGGTCCCACATCTACTAAACCCCATTCAAACTGTTGTATCGGGTGAGGGAAACCCGTGACTAGGTCGTGTATATTACTACCCATCAGGGTGTGTTGGCGACAGCCTCTATCCTCAATGGTTAGTTGTATGCACGATCCAATCTGTCCCTTCCAATTGACTCGTTCGCGCGCGGTGCTCTTTCGGAGGTCCACATATGATGATAATCAAACCAAGTATTTTTCCCTCTATGTTTTAGTGTGAAAGCTTTAGTATTTTTCATGTAGTAAGGACAAGCTAATTTTTCTACTGTGCTCAACTAGACAACATATCATAACTTGAAAAATCACCAATGATCCACAGCAATACAGCTCGAAGAAAATAATTTTATTTTGATGATATGTCATATATGAGAACACCTTCTTTCCATAATAACTTGAGATTATCAATTAATGGTTGCAAAAAAAATATTAACTTTTTCTTTTAGATTATGTGGTCCAGGTATTATACGTGTTAAAAATATATACGGAGTAGTCATACACATCTCTGGTGAAAGGTTGTATAGTGTTAGTATAACTGGACAACAAGGGTACGGTATAGCTGCTTGACTATATGTGGTAAAACCATCAGCACATAATCTCAATCTTATGTTGCTGGGTTCAGTAGAAAATGAAGCATGCACTCGATCAAAATATTTTCACACTTCAGCATCTGATGGATGAGAAAGAACACCACTGTTTACTAATTTCTCCTTATGTCGTCTCATATGGTCTACTGAACTCATTGATGCATATAGTCGCTGAAGTCTTATAATGATTGGTAAATAAAATAAACAAGAATATGGAACTCCTTTTTTTATGATGTTATTTTCCTGAGTTTGGCTTAAATTGAGGCGCATTGGAGGTGCGATAATAAACTTTTGTTGCATCATCCTGATAGTATAACATACATGCATTGATACAATAATCACTTTTTATAGCAGAGAGACTCAACTTCGATACTGATTTCTTCGTTCAGTATAAATATGAGAATTAAATTATTCGTTGGATTAGTTTCCTTGAGAAGACTACTGAAGTCATTGAAATAATTACGATGAATATTATACTCAGTTTTAATACTTAACATCCTCATTGCAATCGATAATTCTAAATGACTTTTGTAATCGTCCCAAATTAGTTTTTGAGCTGCATGTAGTAACTCAAAGAATTTTTTTATTTCTATATTTGGTGGTTCTTCCACACTAGCCCTTAAATTATGATCTGCTACATCAAAAATAAGTTCTTCATACGATCTACTCATTTGATCTTCATCAAATATTTTAAAAGCTGTGGATGGACCAACATGAGTATTTCTATGTGGCTCGTTCTCACCATGTGATGTCCAAATCCAGTAGTCTAGAAGAAATCCCCTACGATATAAATTAAGCTTCACATCATTGAGCTTGAGAAATGCTTAATTTTTATGCTTCGAATATGGACATCTAAATATTTTATCGAACTTAAAGGAAGACAGTTGAGATGCAACTTGAATGAAAGTCTAACACACTGTATAAGTTCATCTGTCAATCATCTTCGACCCGGTAACAATCTGTTATACATCCAATATCTCTCTTCTTGGATAATCATTTGGACGTTGAAGCAAACGTCTTCCTACATAGTTATGAAATCAACTATCATCTCAATTATACACTCCATATCAAATTAAAAGCATTAATCATATTGCAAGTCATGAGTGCACAAGTACCCCTAATAACATACATGTTAATTACCTAAATTAAGAGGATTCAAATTTTCGTAAATGTGTCGTATATCATGTAAACTATTGCAAGTAACATTTGGTACGACTTTCTCATTCAAGTATGTGAGATGTGCTATATCACCGAAAAGAAAAGTCTCCTACATGTTTCTTTCATATAGAACAATTGCTTTTACGCCATATCAGTGTACTATACGAGCACACTATATAACAATTCATACGAGTGAAAATTTTAAAAATAAAAACAAAAACACAAACCTACGGGAATCGAACGACAGATTCACAGAGGAGTTGACGAGATATTCGTCCTTGATTTGATGCCGGAGCGGGGTCGAGATCTTCGGCCGGATGGAGCTTGTCGGCGGCCGGAGGAGCGTCTCGATCGCGCTAGAGGGCGGAGGAGATGGGGCGACTATCGGAAGGAGAGAGAGGACGATGCGAGCAAATGAAATGGAAGGCTGGAGAAGGCTTATTTTAGGGCTTTTTCAATTATTCGGAAGAAGCTAAATGAAAAGGAGAGAGTACAAGAACATTGGGAGTTTTAAAAGTCAATAATATAAAATTTTTAATGATTATTGCATGTGGGAAGTTTGAAGATAAAACTATTGAGGTTAATATTGTTAGTGATAGGTTGATTTATAATAAGCTATTTATTGATAATGGTACTTTAAATGTTATTATTTTTTATACTTCTTAAGTTAGATTGTATGAAAATTGAAGGATAAATTTTGGTAAAAATTGATGAGCTATTATAAGGTGGACTTTTAGAAGATAGGATAATATTGAGGTGGCTCAAATGTATATTTAAGGTTATGGCAAGTGGGATATGAGAGGATTCATTGTGAGTATAGAATAACAGATAAAAGTATTAGGAGAGAAGTTTTACTTAATTTATAGTAATACAACATAATAAATTGCAAATACATTCTTGGAGTCTTTGAGTGTAATTGGGTTTTGAATTGGTTGCAGGTGTCCATGTTGATTTATGTAGTAGGTCTAAGTCATATTGCGCTTGGTTGAGTTGCATCCTTGCTGAAATTCTTATTAATTGAATGCCATGGAAGTGAGAGATAATGCTTAGGTTGCACATGCGCAAGTGTTTTGAAGGTTTTGAAGTAGACGATTGATGGTTTTGGAGCCATTGTTGTTGAGAAGGATATCACCAACATAGATCAATATGTTGATGGTGTTCTTTTGGCTATAAAGCATTATAGATGGATCAATTGTATCGGTTTTGGACACAATTTGGTGAATGTGAGTGGAGAAAGTAGTGAACCATTGCCTCATTACTTGTTTGAGATCTTATAGAGATTTTTGAAGGAGGCATACATGATGAGATTATTGGATATCAACAAAGCTTTAGCACATCTCACAAGTTAGTAAAATATGAGTGTTAATACACTTAAATACATGTAATAATTACCTTAAGGTGGTAAAAGTAAAAATTATTTATCTTCCTATGAAATTCAATTACATTAATAATCACCACGTGGGATATCTTCAATACATATGTAATTATCATCTCAATTAAATACTTCATAACAAATTAAAAGCATTAATCATATTGCAAGTCATGAGTGTGCAAGTACCCCCAATAACATACATGTTAGTTACCTAAATTAAGGGGATTCATATTTTCGTAAATGTGTCATATATCCTGTAAACTATTGCAAGTAACAGTTGGTACGACTTTCTCTTTCAAGTGTGTGAGATGTGCTAAATTACCAAAAAGAAAAGTCTCCTACATGTTTCTTGATCATATACAACAATTGCTTTTGCGTCATATAAGTGTACTATACGAGCACAGTACTATATAACAATTCATACGGGTGAAAATTTAAAAAATAAAAACAAAAATGCAAACCTACAGGACTCAGACGATGGATTCACAGAGGAGTTGGCGAGATCTTCGTCCTTGATTTGATACCAGAACGGGGTTGTCACGACCCAACCCGACCGGGATGGATCCCGCTCGCATCGGGCCGCGATATAACCTTTGAAAATCCAGGATCTAGCTTTAGAATTTGCTTCAGAACATTCTTCCAAATATCGTATAGATAGAAAAAATAGAGCTACTATAAACATCCAAATACAAAACAGTTCATCTATCTTTTTTTTCATCAAAACAATCATATACAGATACAGTACATGGCTTACAGACAAACAGAAAGAATAGAACATAACAGAAAAGTCATGACTGTACAAAAATCAAAAGTACAAAATACCTAATCACATATCAGACTCTGAACTGCTAATCCAAAACCTCATTCCCTTTCCCAGAACCTGAAAACCATGCAGAAAACAAGAATGAGCTAACAGCTCAGCAAGACATCACTCACGTCAATCAAATAGTCGAAATTTACATCAGAAAATACATCGAAAAATTCCCATACGGAAATCATAAAACAGAGAGAACAAATACTTGATCAATCAAAAATTTGCTTACGGATACAGCAAATTGAAGTCATTTCAAATCGGAGTTCATAACAGATATCATAAAGATTTCATGTCACAGAGCAAACAGAATCGTACAGAATAACCAGAATCATACAGAAATCAGATAAAATCACATTCATATCAGATCATTCGTATCAGATTCATATCAGATTCATCGATTAATTCCTAAAATAGATCAGATGAGTCACAGAACAGATTATCAGATATCAAACATCAGATTCCCTGACCCTGACAGAATCTCAACGGATTATGGCCCCTTATGCCTCCCTTCCTTGACACAGACAGAATCTCGACGGATTCTGGCCCCTTATGCCTCCCTTTGTGCTTTATAGCACCAGAACATAACATAACAGATATTCGGAATTCCAGAACAGAACTTATTTTCAGATTTCAGAGCTCATTTCAGATTTCCCTAACACAGACAGAATCTCAAAGGATCCTGGCCCCTTATAGCTCCCTTATGATAGCATACAAACACTTCAATTCATTTAATGTATCAATTCAGAAAAATCAGAATTCGTACGAAAAATCAGCGGCATAACGGCAGTATACGGAATTTACACAAAATTCATAGATTCAGAAATTTACCAAATTACCACAGAATATCCACAACAACATTATAAGACTTTTACTGTACTGACATAACATTTTTCAATATCTCGATAATTTGCAATTCAATTAAACGCCGCAGAATCCAAAATATCTGGTAAAAATCTTTCAGAAAATACTCAAAACGTGCACAATAATCATCTCAGAAACATACCAAAAGTTACGCGGTAAAATCTTTGTCAGAAGAAAATAACACTAGAAATTCGCTAACGGAAACAAAATTCGGAACATAAAAGTCGTCAAAAATCTCATTTCTAAAAATTGAGAAAGGAGGAATGTGCCTTATCTCAAGTCGGTCAACTTCTCAAACTACGGCGACGGACGAAAACGGACGGAAGTCGCCCAAAAATCCACTTTCTTCTTTTCCCTTCGGTTTTCTCTCTCCTGGACTTTCTCTCTCTTCAAAACGACTTAAATCGGATATTTATTAAGCAGGATCGTCCCGGGACGATCTCCTATGGACCAGAGCGTGAACCAGATCGTTTAAACGAAATTAAATACCAATTTCGTCGTCCCGGGACTAAACTCTCGGGTTCGGTTCGTCCTGATTGTTCCAAGTTCATACAGACGAACAAGCAAATTCCTTCACAATCTGTACAGATCGTCAGGGACGATCTACTTCGTCCCTGACGATCCTGGGAGAAAAACAGCCTTTACAGGGGTCGAGATCTTCTGCCGGAGGGAGCTTGTCGGCGGCCATAGGGAGCTTGTCGGTGGCCGGAGGAGCATCTCGATCGCGCGAGAGGGCGGAGGAGACGGGGCGACTGTCAGAATGAAGAGAGAGGAAGAAGCGAGAAAATGAAATGGAAGGTTGAAGACAGCTTATTATAGGGCTTTTTTCCGGCGGCGTTCTGGCGGTTCGGTCTGCCTGAACAAAATCACTTAACACCGGTGGTTTAAACCGCCGGTAAAGCGCTGTTAATAACTAATTCCGGTAGAATAATCGGCGGTTATTTAACCGTCACTAATTCCAGTGGCGATCATTTAAAAAATCATCGGTTAGACTGCTGGTTAAACCGCCGTTAGTACCGACAGTCACATAATCGCCGGTCAGGACCTCCGGTAATTCAAGAATTTCCTGTAGTGGATGATGGTTTGAGGAGGGTTATTTGATTTAATGAGAGATTTATACAAGTATATGTTTGAGTTAAAAAGAGATTTCGGATGCATTAGATCTTGTGTAGTAGTATGGTTATATGTGGTGGATAGTTTATGAGAAGAGATAGCATTTGATGGAGCTCCCCTAAATGGAGCAATAGGTTTCCTATTGTGTAGTAGTATGGTTATTTATTTTATTTATAATGACCTTATTTTTATTAATTAAATATTTCAACTTATAACTGATCAATAATTTACTAGTCTGATTAAATAGTTATTTTTATTTAAAAAACTAAATTAAAATAAAAGCAATATAAATTAATTTAAGATAAAAATCATTCATTAACTAATATTAATTATTAAGACTAATTTAATTTCTTGATAAACATATTATATGTAGTTTTTAAATTAATATTTGTTATTTTAATTAAATAATTTATTTATGTAAATTAAAAAATTATTAGTACAAATTAATATTAATCTTTAATTAGTAATTTATAAAACTAATAAACATAATAAAATATATTTAATCAAATTAAATCACAAATAATATAATTTATATATAAATTAACATTTTTAACAAATTAATATTAATTATTATAATTAATTTAAATTTTATTTTATTATATATTATTATATAAGAGGTTGTGAGGCATCCTGATTCACCATGAAACTCTCTAGCGACATAACAAAATAATTTCTCCCAACAAAAAGGCTGAATGAACCCACACACAAAAAAAGTATTGAATTAAGCTAAGAAAACGTTATGCAGACGCGCTATCTAATCAAAATTTAAGCTTGCCTCAAATGGATGGAGTCGCTCCATATTTAGTTTAGTTTAGTTAAACACGTAGATTAAATTGTGATTAAACTAATTTTAATTAAAGAAAGACCAATCAAGAGTGTAATTTCAATTAAGCGACGTCCAATTTTGGTTGCAGGGAAGCTACGTTAGGTTATCATACCAGAGTTCCGTCCCGCAGGCAATGGGACGTCCAGTTTCCGTTTGAGAATTTATTAATTAGTGAGTGATAATGAAATGATGAATAGTTCTTTCATCCATCGCTCCCATTTTCTCTCGATCAAGTTATATAAATATAAATGGGTTCCATGCATCACAATTCACAGCAACTCCGACAAAAGCAGTAAGGAATTGTAGTAACGTTTAAGGTACAAGGAGTTGACAATGGCGTCTTCTGTCGTGGTTTCCCTTCTCATCCTCTCAGCTGCTGGGCTACTTCCGCTTCTCACATACAGCAAGGGCGGATTTTCCATGGAGCTCATACCCCGCGATTCACAAAATCTCCTTTTTACGACCCCACTCCACCGCTCACTCCCGCCTCGCGGCCGCCCAACGCTCCGCGCCCCGCGCCCTATTTCCGACAAGCCATGCCAAAAAGCACACTCTCCGAATCCCCTGCATCAGCACCCGCAGCTGACGACAACTTCTACTCCGACATCCACCAAATACTTCGAGTATCTGATGAGCATCTACTTGTGGATCTCCTGCTGAGAAGATCCTCGCTATCGCCGACACAGGCAGCGACTTATTTGGATTCAATGCAAGCATGGCGACGAGTCGTTACACCGCAGTCCGCCCCCTTATTCGACCCGCAAGCCTCCTCCACCTACAAAGTCGTATCTTGCGAGGCAGAATCTTGCTCTGCTTTACCGCAGGGCAGTTGCGGCTCTGAATCCCAGTGCGAGTATAACTATGCGTATGGTGATGGATCCTTCGTTGATGGCTTTCTCTCCACGGAGACAATCAGCTTCGACTCCATCGGCGGCCGCCGCGTACAATTCCCCAAAAGCTTCTTCGGTTGTACCCACCGCAGCAATGGAACCTTTGATCAGAACGAAGGAGGTCTCGTTGGCCTCGGGGGAGGGCAGCTCTCTCTCATCCGCCAGCTCGGCTCTGCCATCGATAATAAGTTCTCCTACTGCCTCCCTTCCGCAGACCAAACCTCTGCCACGAGCCGTCTTAACTTCGGCTCGAACGCAGACTTCCGAGGTGGCTCCAATGGCGCCGTCACCACTCCGTTGATCCCCGGGTACCCCGACACCTTCTACTTCCTCAGCCTCGAGCAGATTAGCGTGTCCGGACAAGCCGGAGCAGTAAACGTGAAACCAGCAGCGTCGACAAATGCGAAAAAAGCCAAGGATTTTGGGGGCAATATCATCATTGACTCTGGCACCACCCTCACTCTCATTGACGATGAGGCATTGCAGTCCTTGACAAGCAAGGTTGTGAGCAGCGTGAAGCTTCCGCGAGTGACGGATCCCGAAGGGGTGTTCAGTCTGTGCTTCGATGTGTCTGGTGAAGGGGGAAATAATGCAAAATTCCCCGACATAACCTTCCACTTCTCCGGCGGCGCGGCAGTCGTTCTGCACAAATCAAATGCCTTCATCGAATCCGCCACCAATGTTCTGTGCCTGGCTTTGATATCCAGCGATGGAATTGGTATCAACATCTTCGGTAATATCGCACAGCAAAACTTCCATATCGAATACGATCTCGGCGCCATGCAGCTCACATTGGCACCCGCAGACTGCGCCAATCTCTAAATTATTATCATTCGCTACATGCATGATTTCTGGCGTCGAACGTCGAGGCCTTTGTTAAGTAATGGATGTATATGCCCTCATCACTTGTACTTATTGTTTGTTACTCGATCGATCTTATTATATATGTTAACTGAATGCTCAATCTCTGCTCTTTCTGCTCCATCGTGCAAAGCTTTAAATTGTATTATTACTATGAGAATCGGCTATTGATCAAACAGGGACAACTAATAATGAGGTCTCGTTTGATTACTTGCTCGGACATAGAAAGCACGTTTCAAAATAAGAATTGTTGTGACCTGGAATATTCGCGGCGGCAGAGAAATATAAAATTTAAAGCTTCGTACAGCACACAAGCAGTTAAGAGAGAGCGTTCATAAGAAACATCAGAATTTATGTGGAAACCCCCGAAAATGGGAAAAAATCACACGGCCTAACCAATTTGAATCAATCCATTATTATTTGTAGCCCATTACAAATAAGTCTTTTCATTGGGCGAAGGCCTTGTGTTGATGTAGCAAATGTACATAATGTTAAGGCCATTTTTTATGATTTTTATTTTTATGCATTTTTTAGATTATGTTTGGGATAGCTTTTTTGTTGCTTTCTAAAATATTTTTTTAGTATAAAAAGTTTTTAATTAGAAATTTTTACACCAAAAAATTATTTTAGAAAGTATTAAAAAAATTATCCTAAATAAAGTGGTGGTCTGGCGGAGCAAAGATGTCAGGCGGTGGTCCAGCGAAGGTGAGGGCCTCAAGTGGTGGTTCGGCGGAGCAACGACGTCAAGCGGTGGTCTGGCGGAGGCCAGGGCCGGCGCCTCAAGTGTTGGTTTGGCGGAGCAAAGAGGTGAGGCGGTGGTCTGGCCCAGGTGAGGGCCTTAAGTGGTGGTCCGGTGGAGCAATGACATCAGGCGGTGGTCCGGCAAAGGTGAGGGCCTTAAGTGGTGGTCCGGCGGAGCAACGGCATCACGCGGTAGTCCGGCCAACGACATCACGCAGCGGTCTGGCAGAGGTGAGGGCCTTAAGTGGTGGTCCAGTGGAGCAACGACGTCAGACGATGGTCCAGCGGAGGTCAGGGCCTCAAGTGGTGGTCCAGCGGAGCAGCGGCGTCAGGCGGTGGTCTGGAGGAGGTCAGGGCCTCAAGTGGTTGTCCGACGGAGCAACGACTTTAGGCTGTGGTCCGGCATAGGTGAGAGCATTAAGTGGTGGTCCGGCAAAAGTCCGGCGGTGGTCGAGGAGGAGCTTCTTCCTCCTCTTCCTTCTCTTCTCTTCTTCTCTTCTTGCTTGGATCCCCTTTCAAGAGGAATGAGGGATCTATTTATAGATTTCTGGAGTAATGGCATGACCCGTAAATAGGTGAGAGATCAAGGGTAAATTGGGAGTGGTTGGATGGACGATCGATATTGAATCCCTTGATCATGCACCGTTCGTCAGACATTTTAATGCTTTAATGATGTCAAAATTTAGTGATCTTGGGCTCGTTGGATTCGTCTCGTCATGTTTGGAAACCGTTTGGTAACCCAAATTGTGGTTCGAAACTTCCAATAGCGCTTCGGGTCCTTGATTTGGACTCATTTGGGCTCAGATTGAGTCGAATTTGGTGTCGTTGGGTTCGTATTTCCGAGATGTTCGGTTCAACTATAAGTTTGCTGAAATCAGAGCTCTGATGGTCCCAATTTTAATTTTGAAAGTTTCCAACTTAATTTTGCATAGAGATTCGTGCCCGATCAAGATAATTTTTAGATGATGTATCAATAATAATAATAAATAAATATGTGTACAGTAAAATTGGCAGATGAAAAATATGTTATGTGGATAAATTCTATGTATGTATATATATATACACACACACACTTGGCACGTGCGCTAAAATTTATGTTAGTAGAGTTGGTGGTTAATATCTTAGCTTTTAACAAAAATCAAATACACATTGAAAAAGTTGTATAAGATCAGAAATTTTTTACATGAAAAATTCAAAAGGAAAAAAAACACTGATATCTGGTCAAGTTTTAACAATCCATTATAGAATAAAAGATATCAGAATTCGCTCTTCCTTACAGTTGAAGAAGATTTGATTATTTAAAATTGAGAACAATCACCTGATTTCCCCTACATGAATTACAAAAATATGATGTCCACAGTCGGTTACTTAAAACCCAACAACTGGGTTAAATCATGGCAGAAGTATGGCAATGTTGGGAATGATTGTTGTTGTTGGTCATCTGCGATGATATTCGAAAATTTTGGAAAAAAAAAATTCTCTCAACTCTTAAACCTTAATTTTTTTAGAGAATGAATTCCTATTTATAGCCTTTTTGAGATAGTCATTTTGATAAATTTAGTTAGAATCCAAAGTTCTTCATCGTACGGTCCATATTAATCTAATTAATCATAAATCATTTATCAAATATTTTAATAGATTAATGATATTAGAATCAAGAGATCTTGGTCATGTTAGATTAATTTGTCTTGCAGAGCCTCTTGATTTGACTATAATCATGTTCTTATATTTAGATGTTGTTTGTTCCATCAATTTATGCTAAGATGTTTTCGAATATAGCTCAAGTGTCTGACTTGAGCTTATTTGGAGCCAGATCATATCATTTGTAGCATCGATATATAGGTTTGTCTCATCAAAAAGTGTTGTTCAGCTATAGGTTTGTTGAAATCTGAGTTCAGATGATACTGAATTTAATTCTAAAATTTTTTCAATTCAAATATTACATCGAGATCAATACCGATCATGTGAATTTTCTAGAGTTATATCAACGGTCCTCATTTTATGATTCAATGGCTTGGTTGGGACTCATTGCTTTGTCATTCAAACCAATACCACAATCTCACTTTTTTTATATTTTTCTTCCTACTTTTTAAAAATTTCTATAATAAAAAGGTACTTCTACAACAAAATATGTTAATACGTTAGTCTTAAAAAGTTGTGCAACTTTTTAAAACTAAATTATTAAATCCATAATATTTTTAAGAAGATTATTTTTCTAACAATAACTTTATAAATATCTTTTAAAAAAAATTGCAACCACCCCAAATAGGAACTTTTATTAGGTCCGATGTAAGGACGTAGAGGAACGTCAGCTCACATTGGCTCCCGCTGACTGCGCCCATCTCTAAATTATTATACGTAAATTATTATCATTCGGTACATGCATGATTTCTGGCGTCGAACGTCGAGGCCTTTGTTAATTAATGGATGTATATGCCCTCATCACTTGTACTTATTGTTTGTTACTCGATAGATCTTATTATATATGTTACTGAATGCTCAATCTCTTCCCTTTCTGCTCCATCGTGCAAAGCTTTAAATTGTATTATTACTATGAGAATCGGCTATTGATCAAACAGGGGCAACTAATAATGAGGTCTGGTTTGATTACTTGCTCGGACATAGAAAGCACGTTTCAAAATAAGAATTGTTGTGACCTGGAATATTCGCGGCGGCAGAGAAACATAAAATTTAAAGTCTTAACTTTGTATAAAGATCCAGCACACAAACAACTAAAAGAGAGGGTTCATAAGAGACATCGGACTTTTTATGTGGAAACCCCAGAAAAGGAGAAAAAATCACACGGCCTGACCCAATTTGAATCAATCCATTATTATTTGTAGCCGATTACAAATAAGTCCTTTCATTGGACGAAGGCCTTGTGTTGATGTAGCAAATGTACATAATATTAAGGTCATTTTTTGTGATATTTATTTTTATGCATTTTTTAAGATTATGTTTGGGATATCTTTTTTGTTGCTTTCTAAAATATTTTTTTAGTACAAAAATTTTTTACTTAGAAATTTTTACAACAAAAAATTATTTTAGAAATTAGCAAAAAAGTTATCCTAAATAAAGTCTAAGTTAAAGAAATCAAAGATTATATATGGTGTTATTTTGCAATTAATGTTAACCTTTAATTACATCCGCGAAAAAAAAAAAAAAAGGATAAATTCGGCAAACTTCATTCTTTTAGAGCATATTTTTGTAGTAACGGAGTTTCAAATTCTTACGATCTTACCTATGCAAGTTTGAGGGCTTCAATCCGGCCACTAAATGCATAGCTGGTGTTGTTGCAATGTAAACCTAAAGAAAATTAAGATGGTAGATAACATATGTGAGAAATAAAAATAATAATAATTGTTGCGTCCTGGAATATTCGCGGCGGTAGAGAAATATATAGTTTAACGTCTTAGTATTGTACGACGATCCAGCACACAATCAGATAAGAGAAAGGTTGCAGCGTTCATAAGAGACACAAGAGTTTTTACTTGGAAACCCCTGAAAAAGGGGAAAACCCACAGGGTCTGGCCCAGTTTGAATGAATACATTAGTATTTGCAGTCGATTACAAATGATGCCCTTCTTAGGAGAAGACCTTGGCTTGATATTACAAAAGTACATCATATAGAGCGCATTGGATGGTGGGAGTTACAATAATCAACATGTACATGTTTGTTTGGTTGGAAGGGCCGTAGTTAGCATGAGACAAGAGTCCGAAAGACAGTTGTCTGGTGATGGAGGTTGGAAGGACCATAGTAGGCGACGGAGGTCAAAAGGACCGTAGTCGGTCGGAGACCGGGGTCAGAAAGACCGTTGTCTGGTGATGGAGGTCGGAAGGACCATAGTCGGCGACGGAGGTCAAAATGACCGTAGTCGGCAGAAGACAGGGGTCAGAAAGACCGTCTGGTAGAACTTTGAGTGTCAGATGGTGGCCTAGTAGAAGTCTGAGTCTCGGGCTGTGGTCCGGTAAAATTTTGGTCCTCAGTTGGCGGTCCGACAGAAATCCGGGACTCAAGTGGTGGTCTGGCAGAACTCCTGGCATCAAGTGGTGTCCTGGTGGAGCTCGGGACCTCAAGTGGTGGTCTGGCGTAAGTCCTGGCCTCATGAGGTTGTCTGGCGGAGCAAAGATGTTAGGCGGTGGTTCGGCGAAGGTGAGGGCCTTAAGTGGTGGTCCGGCGGAGCAACGGCATTAAGGGGTGGTCCGGTGGAGGAGAGAGCCTTAAGTGGTGGTCCGGCGGAGCAACGACGTTAGGCGGTGGTCCGGCGGAGGTGAGGGCCTCAAGTGGTGGTCCGGCGGAGCAATGACAACAGACAGTGGTCCGGTGGAGGTGAGGGCCTCAAGTGATGGTCTGGCGGAGCAACAACGTTAGGCGGTGGTCCGGCGGAGGTCAGGGACTCAAGTGGTGGTCTGGCGGAGCAAAGACGTCAGGCGGTGGTCCGGCGAAGGTGAATGTAATAGCATGAACTGCTCCAGTATCGTCCAGGACGATCTGGGATCGTCCTGGGACGATCAGTTGAAGATTTGCTCCAGAATTTGCCCAGAAGTGTTCCAGGTGTTTTTCTGTAAGCATCGTCCAGGCCGATCGAGACTTCGGCCAGGCCGATTGGCACTGTAGAAAATATCGGCCGGACAACAGCCCTGGGAGCTGTCCAGGACGATCAAGTTGGTCGGATCGTCCCGGGACGATGTGGCGATCGGCCGGGCCGATCTGAAGATTACTTAAGGAAATTCAGTCGTTTTGAAGAGAGAGAAAATCAAAAATAAAATATCTGATTTTGAGGAGAGAGAAAGAGAAAAAGAAGAAAATTGGAAAAGTTGATTTTGGGAAGACGCGGAGCCGTTTTCGTTCGAAGAGACTGTTGAGGATATTGTTGTGCACGAGGTAAGGCACATTCCACCTTTCTCAATTTTCAGAACCGTCGAGTTTGGCGGTATTATCTGTCCGGAATTGATTTTTGTTCGTGATTTTAGTCCGTATCTTTTGAATGGTTCAGTTTTTACCGCGTAAGTTTCTGTATATTGTTGACGTGCCGAGTGTGCACATTTTGGTTATTTTCTGAAGATTTTTGTCCGGGTATTTTTGATTTGACTGTATTTTTAGTCGACTGGATTTTTCTGTGAACTTGGAAATTCTTTGTGCAGTAGAATAAATGTTCTGAAATGTTGATATCTGTATTCTGTGCGAATTTGGTGAATTTTGGATTTTCAGGAAAATTGTGTAAATTCTGTATATTGCCGTTGTGCTGCCCGATTTTTGGGTAATTTCTGATTTGTCCGAAATTCTTCTGATTTGATATGCTATCTGTATATGCTATAAAAAGGGAGTTATAAGGGGCCTGGATCCTATGAGATTTAGTTAGTGAAATGGGAATTCTGAAATGAGCTCAATGTACATTTTGATATATGTTCTGTTCCGGATCCGAGGAAAAATCTGTTTAGGTGCTATATGCACTATTTATGTATTCTGGTGCAATAAGCACACCTGATCTGTTCTGTTCTGGTGTCGTGAGCACAAAGGGAGGCATAAGGGGCCTGGATCCTATGAGATTCAGTCTGTGTCAGGGAACTTAGCTATTAATTAAATATCTGATATGATTCTGATATGATTTTGTTCTGTTCCGATATGATCTATACGATTCTGATTCTGTTGATTTGATATGTCTGATCTGTTCTGTTTCTGATTTGATACGACTTCTGTTTCCGTACAGTTCTGTTTGATTTGATATCTGTCCGATTCCATTCTGATTTCTGTATGGATTTGTCTGATGTGTTGGTTTTGCGATTCTGAGGATTTTGATTGGAGGTTTGTTGCTTTGCTGAGCTGTTGAGCTCACCCTTGCTTTCTGATGGTTTTCAGGTTCTGGGAAAGGGAAGGAAGTCCAGGATTAGTTCAGAGTCTGATCAGTATAGGTATTGTTTTGTACCTTTTGATTTTTGTACAGTCATGGCTTTTCTGTTCTGTCTTTCTTTTTGTCTAAAAGTCATGTACTGTATTTGTAGATGATTGTTTTGAGGAAATGAAATCAGATAGATGTTTTGTTCCACTGCATTTGATGTTTTTAGTAGCTCTATGTTTGTGTGTCTGTTTGAGTTAAATTATTTGGAAGAATCAGTTCCGAACCAAATTCCAAAGCTAGATCCTGGTTAGTGCTTCTCTCGTCGCGGCCCGGTGCGAACGGGATCCGTCTCGTTTCGGGTCGGGTCGTGACAAGCCTTTTTTTGGTATCAGAGCAATGATTTTGGAATTTGGTAATTGTGTGAAACAGAGCTATAGGAAGTGATCAGTAAGTCTGTCTGGGGGGTAGTTTTGGTTTGTTCGGCTTTTTATTGTGTTGTTTTTGTGATAGTTTTCTGGATTTTCTGGATTTTTCTGTATGGATCAGCCAGACCTAGACATGACAGACGGTCAGAGTGCCGATCAGGCAGCACCAGTGGGGAGTACAGCCCCAGTGGTCGGTGCTGACACGCTTTCTCAGTTTGCTTCACTTGTTGCTCAGATGATGAGCGAGACTCAGAGCAGAGCTTCTACTGTCAGATCTGATGACCTTGATAGATATTTGCAGTTGTTTTTGAGGTTGAAACCTCCGAGATTTGAGGGCGCTGTTGAGCCCAGAGCTGCTGAGGAGTGGCTGAGGAGATTGGAGAAGACTTTTGACGGGATGTAGTGTCCGTCAGATAGGAAGGTTCCGTTGGCTGTTTTTCTGTTAGACGGTGAGGCTGGGCACTGGTGGGAAGGCCAGCAGGCAGCCAGATTTCAGAGCAGACTGAACTCTTTGATTACTTATGAAGAGTTCACTGAGGTATTCCGAGATTAGTTTGTTCCTCCTTCTGCACGACAGCAGATGCAGGAGAATTTTCTGAGGCTTGTTCAGGGGAGCAAGACGGTGATGCAGTACGAGACTGAGTTTACTGCATTAGCCAGGTACGCTCCGCAGCTGGTTAGCACTTCTGCTGAGAGGTGTTACAGATTTCTGAGGGGATTACGAGATACTTTGAGGCAGCCCCTGATACCGTTTCGGATCACCGACTTCTCTGAGCTTGTGGAGCGAGCTCGTCTGATAGAGAATGATCTGATGGCTACTCAGCAGCGGTGGACTGCGAGTAGGAAGAGATTTGGAGGTGAGGCATCTGGCAGTGGTTCCTCTGGGAAGAGGAGATTCGTTTCTGGTTCTGGATCTGGAGATTCCAGAAGGAGCGGAGGGTCGTCAGGTACTGTTACCAGTACGACGAGTTCTGGATCAGTCAGTTCGGCACCTGTGTGCCAGAACTGTGGACGAAGACACTTTGGCCAGTGCTACAGGATGGCTGGTCTGTGCTTCCGATGTGGTCAGTCAGGACATCGGATTGCATAGTGTCCACAGATGGGATTTGATCAGCGTTCGGAGTTCCGATCTGAGGGCTTTGTCAGACCTGCCGGTTCAGCAGCAGGAAGACCGAGGACTGTTCCTCCACGCCCTGAGGGATTTGCTGGTAGACGTGGTGATTCTAGTTCTGCACCACGGAGACCACCTACGGTTCAGAGGGAGCAGAGTAGTTCTGTTGCTTCAGCTCCTGTTCCAGTTCAGCCACGAGTTTATAGTCTGAGTCAGCAGGAGGCTCGTGATGCTCCCGATGTTGTGACAGGTACGATTCACATTTCTGATCAGTCCTGTCGTGTTTTGTTTGACTCTGGAGCGAGTCATTCTTTTCTGTCCGAGTACTATTTTGAGATTTTACATTTGGACTCGTTTTTGCTTCCGATTTCTTTGTCTGTGATTTTACCGGCTGGGAATCCTTTGATTGCTCGACAGTTTTGTTTGTGTGAGATTGAGATTTCTGGCAAAAAGTGGAAATCAAGTTTGATTCGGTTGCCGATTTCATCGTATGATGTGATTCTGGGCATGGATTGGTTGAGTCAGTATGAAGCCCAGATAGACTGTTTGAAGAAGCAAGTGAGTTTGCTTATGGCTGGAGAGAGAGTTGTATTTCAGGGATTACGAGGTGTTCTCTCCAGTCTGGTTTCTATGTTGGAAGTGAGCAGGATGTGGAAGAAGGGATGTCCAGTCTTTTGGCTTCGGTGCGAGATCTGAACCTAGAGGTTGGTTCTGTTTCTGAGATCCCTGTGGTACGGGAGTTTGTTGATGTTTTTCCTGAGGAGTTGGTTGGTTTACCTTCGGATAGAGATGTGGAGTTCTCTATCAATATTTTTCTGGGTACCGCTCCGATATCAAAAGCTCCATACAGGATGGCACCGAAAGAACTTTCTGAGTTGAAAGTTCAGCTTCAGGAGTTGGTTGACAGAGGTTTTGTGCGTCCTAGTGTTTCGCCGTGAGGAGCACCTGTTCTGTTTGTGAAGAAGAAGGACGGTACACTCCGTATGTGTATTGACTACAGAGATTTGAACAAGGTCACGATCAAGAACAAGTATCCTTTGCCTCGGATTGACGACTTGTTTGATCAGCTTTCCGGATCTTCGGTATTTTCGAAGATTGATTTGAGATCCGGATACTATCAGGTGAAGGTAAAGGAAGTTGATGCGGTGAAGACCGCTTTCAGTACTCGGTACGGGCACTACGAGTTTTTGGTTATGCCTTTTGGGGTAACCAATGCGCCCGCTATTTTCATGGATCTGATGAACCGAGTATTCAGAGAGTATTTAGATCAGTTTGTGATCGTCTTCATTGACGATATTCTGGTATATTCTGCATCTGAGGATGATCATGCCAGACATTTGAGGATTGTGTTGGAGACTTTGAGGGGGCATCAGCTGTATGCCAAATTCTCCAAGTATGAATTCTGGTTGAAGAGCATTTTATTTCTGGGGCATGTGATTAGCGGAGAAGGCATTTCTGTAGATCCCCAGAAGATTCAGATAGTTGCTGATTGGCTAAGGCCGACTACGGTATTTGAGGTACGTAGTTTCTTGGGCCTGGCTGGGTATTAAAGGAAATTTGTGAAAGGATTTTCACAGATTTCGACTCCTCTGACGAGACTGACTCAGAAGTCAGTACCTTTTGTTTGGACACCGGAGTGTGAGATGAGTTTTCAGAGATTGAAGGATTGTCTGACTTCAGCTCCGGTACTAGCACTTCCGTCAGGTACGGAAGGATTTCAGGTGTTCAGTGATGCTTCACTGAAAGGAATGGGTTGTGTCCTGATGCAGCATGGTCAGGTAATTGCTTATGCTTCGAGACAGTTAAAGCCACATGAGAAGAATTACCCGACACATGATTTGGAGTTAGCTGTAGTAGTTTTTGCTTTGAAGATTTGGCGTCATTACCTGTATGGCGTCAGATGTGAGATCTTTACTGATCATAAGAGCCTGAAGTATATTTTTACTCAGAAGGATCTGAATTTGAGGCAAAGAAGGTGGCTCGAGTTGATCAAGGACTATGATTTGACTATTCAGTATCAGCCTGGTAAGGCGAATGTGGTAGCGGACGCTCTGAGCAGGAAGTCTTCTGGATTATCAGGTATTCAGCTTACTTTTGATGACTTTCTGATTCGTGATTTGGAACGATTGCAGTTGGAGGTGATTTCCTCCAGTGGTTTGGAGTTGGCTCAGATGAGTATTCAGTCTTCATTGTCTTTAAGGATTCAAGAAGCCCAGAAGTCAGATTCTGGTTATTCGAAGTTAATTGCTCAGATTGGATCTGGTAAGACTCCTGAACTTTGAATTTCTGATTCTGGTGCTATTTTCTGTAAGAACAGGTTGTGGGTACCTGTGTTTGGAGATTTGAGGCAGGAGATTTTGTACGAATCTCATCATTCAGGCTACACTGTACATCCAGGCAGTGGTAAGATGTATGCTGATATGAAACTTTTGTTTTGGTGGCCTGGAATGAAGAAAGATGTGGCAGAGTTTGTGTCGAGATGCGAAGCCTGTCAGTTGGTGAAGGCAGAGCATCAACGACCAGGTGGACTGTTGTAGTCGTTGCCTATCCCTGAGTGGAAATGGGAGGAGGTAACAATGGACTTTGCGATGGGTTTTCCTCGATCTAGACAAGGGCACGACGCTATTTGGGTAGTTGTAAATTGATTGACGAAGTCCGCCCATTTTCTTCCGATCAGACAGACGGATTCAGTTGATCGATTGGCACAGATTTATGTGAAGGAGATAGTCAGATTGCACGGTATGCCTCGCGTGATTGTTTCTGATCGAGATGGATGTTTTACTTCCAGACTTTGGAAAGGCATTCAGCAAGGCTTGGGTACGAAACTGCATTTTAGTACAGCCTTTCATCCTCAGACCGATGGACAGTCTGAGAGGACTATTCAGGTGCTGGAAGACCTGTTGAGGCTTTGTGTTCTGGACTTTGGCGGAAGCTGGGAGGATCATATTCCGCTGATTGAGTTTGCTTATAACAACAGTTTTCAGTCCAGTATCGGTATGGCACCGTACGAGGCTCTGTATGGCAGGAAGTGTCGTACTCCTTTGACTCTGACGGAGGTCGGAGATAGACAGGCTTTTGGGGCCACTTTTGCTGATGAAACTGCTCAGAATATCAGTTTGATAAGAGAGAGATTGAAAGCTGCTCAAGATCGACAGCAGAAGTATTACAATCAGAAGCATAGGTTTGTTGAGTTTCAAGTTGGTGACTTTGTGTATGTCAAAGTCAGCCCGATGAAAGGTGTGAGCAGATTTAGTCAGGTGAGCAAGCTTAGTCCAAGGTATGTTGGTCCTTTTGAAATTTTGGAAAGGATTGGAAAAGCTGCTTACCGACTATTGCTTTCTGATTCTATGCCTGATGTGCATAACGTGTTTCACGTGTCCACTCTGAGGAAGTGGGTATCCGACTCTGGGAAGAAGGTATCTGCTGATGAGGTTGAGATTCAGGAGAATCTGGCGTACAAGGAAGAACCAGAGTTGATTTTGGCGTACGACATCCGAAAGTTAAGAAATAAACAGATTCAAATGGTTAAAGTCCAGTGGAAGCACCGGACTGCACGGAAAGCGACTTGGGAGAAGGAGTCTGACATGAGACAGTCGTACCCGTACTTGTTTTGACTGAGTTTGGATTGGATAATGTTGAGGACGACATTTTTTCTGAGTTGGGGAGATTGTAATAGCATGAACTGCTCCAGTATCGTCCAGGACGATCTGGGATCGTCCAGGACGATCTGGGATCGTCCTGGGACGATCAGTTAAAGATTTGCTCCAGAATTTGCCCAGAAGTAT
Source organism: Dendrobium huoshanense (assembly GCA_016618105.1). Classification (NCBI taxonomy): domain Eukaryota; kingdom Viridiplantae; phylum Streptophyta; class Magnoliopsida; order Asparagales; family Orchidaceae; genus Dendrobium; species Dendrobium huoshanense. The sequence continues at coordinate 34,748,410 of CM028356.1, read as the reverse complement.
TCCAGGTGTTTTTCTGGAAGCATCGTCCAGGCCGATCGAGACTTCGGCCAGGCCGATTGGCATTGTAGAAAATATCGGCCGGACAACAGCCCTGGGAGCTGTCCAGGACGATCAAGTTGGTCGGATCGTCCCGGGACGATGTGGCGATCGGCCGGGCCGATCTGAAGATTACTTAAAGAAATTCAGTCGTTTTGAAGAGAGAGAAAATCAAAAATAAAATATCTGATTTTGAGGAGAGAGAAAGAGAAAAAGAAGAAAATTGGAAAAGTTGATTTCGGGAAGACGCGGAGCCGTTTTCGTTCGAAGAGACTGTTGAGGATATTGCTGTGCACGAGGTAAGGCACATTCCACCTTTCTCAATTTTCAGAACCGTCGAGTTTGGCGGTATTATCTGTCCGGAATTAATTTTTGTTCGTGATTTTCGTCCGTATCTTTTGAATGGTTCAGTTTTTACCGCGTAAGTTTCTGTATATTGTTGACGTGCCGAGTGTGCACATTTTGGTTATTTTCTGAAGATTTTTGTCCGGGTATTTTTGATTCGACTGTATTTTTAGTCGACTGGATTTTTCTGTGAACTTGGAAATTCTTTGTGCAGTAGAATAAATGTTCTGAAATGTTGATATCTGTATTCTGTGCGAATTTGGTGAATTTTGGATTTTCAGGAAAATTGTGTAAATTCTGTATACTGCCGTTGTGCTGCCCGATTTTTTGGTAATTTCTGAATTGTCCGAAATTCTTCTGATTTGATATGATATCTGTATATGCTATAAAAAGGGAGTTATAAGGGGTCTGGATCCTATGAGATTCAGTTAGTGAAATGGGAATTCTGAAATGAGCTCAATGTACATTTTGATATCTGTTCTGTTCCGGATCCGAGGAAAAATCTGTTTAGGTGCTATATGCACTATTTATGTATTCTGGTGCAATAAGCACACCTGATCTGTTCTGTTCTGGTGCCGTGAGCATAAAGGGAGGCATAAGGGGCCTGGATCCTATGAGATTCAGTCTGTGTCAGGGAACTTAGCTATTAATTAAATATCTGATATGATTCTGATATGATTTTGTTCTGTTCCGATATGATCTGTACGATTCTGATTCTGTTGATTTGATATGTCTGATCTGTTCTGTTTTTGATTTGATACGACTTCTGTTTCCGTACAGTTCTGTTTGATTTGATATCTGTCCGATTCCGTTCTGATTTCTGTACGGATTTGTCTGATGTGTTAGTTTTGCGATTCTGAGGATTTTGATTGGAGGTTTGTTGCTTTGCTGAGCTGTTGAGCTCACCCTTGCTTTCTGGTGGTTTTCAGGTTATGGGAAAGGGAATGAAGTCCAGGATTAGTTCAGAGTCTGATCAGTATAGGTATTGTTTTGTACCTTTTGATTTTTGTACAGTCATGGCTTTTCTGTTCTGTCTTTCTTTCTGTCTAAAAGCCATGTACTGTATTTGTAGATGATTATTTTGAGGAAATGAAATCAGATAGATGTTTTGTTCCGCTGCATTTGATGTTTTTAGTAGCTCTGTGTTTATGTGTCTGTTTGAGTTAAATTATTTGGAAGAATCAGTTCCGAACCAAATTCCAAAGCTAGATCCTGGTTAGTGCTTCTCTCGTCGCGGCCCGGTGCGAACGGGATCCGTCTCGTTTCGGGTCGGGTCGTGACAGTGAGGGCCTCAACTGGTGGTTCGACAAAGCAACAACGTCAAGCGGTGGTCTGGCGGAGGTCAGGGCCTCAAGTGGTGGTTTGGCGGAGCAAAGAGGTTAGGCGGTGGTCTGGCGCAGGTGAGGACCTTAAGTGGTGGTTCGGCGGAGCAACGACATCAGGCGGTGGTCCGGCGAAGGTGAGGGCCTTAAGTGGTGGTCCGACGGAGCAACGACATCACGAGGTGGTCTGGCGGAGGTGAGGGCCTTAAGTGGTGGTCCGACAGAGCAACAACGTCAGGCGGTGGTCCAGTGGAGGGCAGGGCCTCAAGTGGTGGTCCAACGGAGCAACAGTGTCAGGTGGTGGTCCGGCGGAGGTAAGGGCCTCAAGTGGTGGTCCGACGGAGCAACGGCTTCAGGCGGTGGTCCGGCAAAGGTGAGAGCCTTAAGTGGTGGTCCGGCAGAAGTCCGGCGGTGGTCGAGGAGGAGCTTCTTTCTCCTCTTCCTTCTCTTCTCTTCTTGCTTGGATCTCCTTTTAAGAGGAATGAGGGGTCTATTTATAGATTTCTGGAGTGGCATGACCCGTAAATAGGTGAGAGATCAAGGGTAAATTGGGAGTAGTTGGATGGACGGTCGATATTGAATCCCTTGATCATGCACCGTTCGTCAGACATTTGAATGCTTTAATGATGTCAAAATTTAGCGATCTTGGGCTCGTTGGATTTGTCTCGTCGAGCCGCTCGATTCGACTATAAGCACGTCATGTTTGGAAACCATTTGCTAACCCAAATTGTGGTTCGAAACTTCCAATAGCGCTTCGGGTCCTTGATTTGGACTCATTTGGGCTCGGATTGAGTCGAATTTGGTGTCGTTGGGTTCGTATTTCCGAGATGTTCGGTTCAACTATAAGTTTGCTGAAATCAGAGCTCTGATGGTCCTAAATTTTAATTTTGAAAGTTTCCAACTTGATTTTGCATAGAGATTCGTGTCCGATCAAGATAATTTTTTGACGACGTATCAATAATAATAATAAATAAATATGTGAGAAATATGTGTATAGTAAAATTGGTAGATGAATAATATGTTATGTGGATAAATTCTATGTATATATATATACACTTGGCACGTGATGTAAAATTTATGTTAGTAGAGTTGGTGGTTAATATCTTAGCTTTTAACAAAAATCAAGTACACATTGAAAAAGTTGTATAAAATCACAAATTTTTTACAAGAAAAATTCAAAAGGAAAAAAAACACTGATATCTGGTCAAGTTTTAACAATCCATTATAGAATAAAAGATATCAGAATTCGCTCTTCCTTACAGTTGAAGAAGATTTGATTATTTAAAATTGAGAACAATCACCTGATTTCCCCTACATGAATTACAAAAATATGATGTCCACAGTCGGTTACTTAAAACCCAACAACTGGGTTAAATCATGGCAGAAGTATGGCAATGTTGGGAATGATTGTTGTTGTTGGTCATCTGCGATGATATTCGAAAATTTTGGAAAAAAAAAATTCTCTCAACTCTTAAACCTTAATTTTTTTAGAGAATGAATTCCTATTTATAGCCTTTTTGAGATAGTCATTTTGATAAATTTAGTTAGAATCCAAAGTTCTTCATCGTACGGTCCATATTAATCTAATTAATCATAAATCATTTATCAAATATTTTAATAGATTAATGATATTAGAATCAAGAGATCTTGGTCATGTTAGATTAATTTGTCTTGCAGAGCCTCTTGATTTGACTATAATCATGTTCTTATATTTAGATGTTGTTTGTTCCATCAATTTATGCTAAGATGTTTTCGAATATAGCTCAAGTGTCTGACTTGAGCTTATTTGGAGCCAGATCATATCATTTGTAGCATCGATATATAGGTTTGTCTCATCAAAAAGTGTTGTTCAGCTATAGGTTTGTTGAAATCTGAGTTCAGATGATACTGAATTTAATTCTAAAATTTTTTCAATTCAAATATTACATCGAGATCAATACCGATCATGTGAATTTTCTAGAGTTATATCAACGGTCCTCATTTTATGATTCAATGGCTTGGTTGGGACTCATTGCTTTGTCATTCAAACCAATACCACAATCTCACTTTTTTTATATTTTTCTTCCTACTTTTTAAAAATTTCTATAATAAAAAGGTACTTCTACAACAAAATATGTTAATAAGTTAGTCTTAAAAAGTTGTGCAACTTTTTAAAACTAAATTATTAAATCCATAATATTTTTATGAAAATTATTTTTCTAACAATAACTTTATAAATATCTTTTAAAAAAAATTGCAACCACCCCAAATAGGAACTTTTATTAGGTCCGGTGTAAGGACGTAGAGGAACGTCCGGTCGGAGGCAAAATCCCGCCAAAAAACTCGATATTGCTAGGTATTATTTGATAATAACGATGAATACCGCTCTGTGAAGACCAATACCGAGTTTTACCGAGCAATACCGACTTATACCGAGTTTTTGCTAGGAAAAACTCGGTATAACTTTTATATAACTCGGTATTGCTCGGTATAGCTCGGTATAACTCGGTATTGGGTCTTCACGTGATGGTATTCCTCATTATTGTTTGATATTGCTCAGTATTTCTCGTTTTTTGGCGGGATTTGACTTCCGACCGGACGTTCCTCTACGTCCGGTCGGAGGACGTAATAATTGTTCCCCAAATAGACCCTAAACATCAAGTTAGAAGTAAAATCTCAAAGTTATAAGAAAAAAGGAGAAAAAGAAGCAAAACTTCTAAAGATAATTTATTTTGTGAGCTTGAGAGTTGAGATTTGTATTTTATTTTGAGTTTGAGTTCATAAAAGTTTTGGGTTATGCATTATATCCAAAATCAACACTATAGATATCAACATGAAAATTTGAATAAGATGAATATGACCACAAGAGTTAGTTAAATTAAAATTCAAAGTATAGCAAATAATGGTATGAAAAAAACCATCCAACCTTCTTTCAAATTTTTATTTATTTATTTATTTATTATTATTATTATTTTAAGCATGTTAGTTTTAAACCTAGTATTAGGCCTCTTAGCATTGAACCCTAGCAAAGCCTACTCTTTGCTTAGCACCCTATGACCCTCAATGACCCTATAAACCTTTCAGTATCCTTAAATCCCATGAGCTCTTAACGTCTCAGTTGGATGAGATAAGATTCAATTAACTTAAGAGTTAAACCATGAAATGACTTAGGCTTTGTTTGGGACGGCTTTTTTATTGCTTCTAAAAATGGAATTTTAGTACAAAAATTAAAAAATTTGTACTACAACTCCGTTTTAAAAAGCAATAAAAAAACTGTCTCAAACGAAGCCTTAGGCTTCAATTGGAACAGCTTTCTTACTGCTTCTTAAAGTAGCTTTTTAGTACAAATTTTTTAATACTTATACTAGAAAGCCGCTTTAAGAAGTAGTAAAAAAGTCGTCCCAAACGAAACCTTAATATTTCTTAGGACCTTATTGCCTTAATCGCACCTAAACTTAGATGACTACCCTAATATAGATAGACTCTTCACGCCCCTCTAGACCTTATTGATCCAATAGGACCTAGAGGACCTTAGCATAATTACCATAATACTCTATCTAAGACATCATTGGCACCTTCATAGTTATAAACCTCTAGGATGTCCTCAATTCTATAGTGGGTAGAACAATCACATTCCTTAAAGAGATACTTGATCATTTAGAGCCTTCAAATGGCTAAGCCTAAGAATTAGATAACAAAATCATCCTAGAAGTTTACTGACGCAGGAGCTCGTGCAAAAATTTTGGTTTTATTTTACTGTCATGTATTACTTTGTTTTTTTTTTTTTTGGCATCAGCCTTCTAGCCAAGCCTGTAGCATATACTTGTATATAGTTGAGCTTTTCCCGGCTTGGAAGGGACTTTTGCTTTTGGATGGATTAATAAAGAGCAGAAAGGTGTTTTAGAGTTCAAGAAATTCTGTCTGTATCCTGGATTGCTTTTAATTCCAGGTGGTGATTTGAAGGTTCTGTTCGTGCAAGTATCCTCGGTGGGTTTTTGGCCGGAAGTGCTAAGTTCCAGTATCAGTTTGGTATCAGAGCCGGCAAGATGCCGCCTTATCGCAATCCCCAACAGTCGGTACAAGAAGTGGTGATCGAAGATTTGCAAAGGGAAATACAACGATTGCTACAGAGACTAGAACGGTTTGAACAAAGAGAAGCTGCTAATTAAGATCAAGAAGAGGGAGAAGATGTAAACCCATTTTATCAAGCCTCATTCGGTGACGAAGAAGGAATGCGAAGGCCACGTGATCGTGCAAGAAAAGCAAGGCGTGACGATGGAGGAATCAAAGTTAAATTACCTGACTTTCAGGGGAGACTAAATCTAGATGAATTCATAAATTGGATTTATACGGTGGAAAGGATATTGGAATTCAAGGAGGTACATCCTGAACGCATAGTCAAGCTCGTAGCCATTAAATTGAAAAAGAACGCGTCATTGTGGTGGGAAAACTTGAAACGGACAAGACTCCGGGAAGGCAGTAGCAAAATCGTGAGCTGGGACAAAAATGAAAAAAGAACTTCAGAGGAAGTATTAACCAGAGCAGTATAAACAAGAACTGTTCTTGAAGCTGCATGGAATTCAGCAAAACCAGATGACGGTGGAGGAATATGTAGTAGAATTTGAACAATTGTCACTTAAATGTGATATGGTAGAACCTGTGGAGAACACAATCGCAAGGTTCTTGGAAGGGTCACATCCCGCAATTAGCAATGTGGTTCAATTGCAAACCTATTGGACATTTCAGGATGTCATTAACCTTGCTCTTAAAATGGATAAACAACTAAGATAATAAAAAACATGTGCAGAACAGATGGGGGCTTAAAGAAGAAGTCAAGGAGCAGATTAGTGGCAGGAATGATGCCAACTCCAGCAGCTATTTGAAGATCACCGAAACTGCTCAAATTAACAAGAAACCGACCAACACAGCAAACTATCCAGCTAGGAAGTGTTTCAAATGTCACGGGTTTGGACACATTGCATCAAACTGTCCAAATCTACGTGTAATTACACTTCTAGAAGATGAAAAAAGAGAAGGGCCGAAGACAATGAGGGAGATACGACCGGTCTTGAGGTCTTGAGTTCACCAGTTCCTATTATTCTTTCAGCAGATGAAGGACCGTTGTTAGTCATCCATCGTTTACTCAAGAATCAGAAAGAAGAGTTGTTGCAACGACATAATCTTTTCCGAACTCATTGTATAGTTCAAGGTAAAGTATGTCAAGTGATCGTTGATAGCGGAAGTTGCGAGAATGTTGCTTCGAGCCTGATGGTAGATAAACTTCATTTAAAGATAGAAGAACATCCTATTCCTTATAGGTTGTCGGGGATTCAAAAAGAAAATGTGGTCAAGGTTTCTAAACAGTGTTTGGTGAATTTTTCTATAGATAAATACCGAGAACAAATTTGGTGTGATGTCGTACCGATGGACGCCTGCCACTTACTTTTAGGGAGGTCATGGCAATACAATCGTCAAACTATTCATGACGATGCCAAGAATACATACACTATTAGCTATGATGGTTGTCCGATGATGTTAGTTTCATTAGAAGAAGATCAAATGCCCAAATCCCCAGAAGATTTGTTGATCAATTACTCTCAATGCCGAGAGGCCTTGCAAGAGGCCACCACAAGCTATATGTTAGTGTTAAAGGATATAACGCAATCTGTGGATAATTGTCACCCAAGTATCCATGAACTTTTACAAGAATTCCGAGATGTTTTTACTGAAGAAATTCCAGCAGGCTTGCCTCCCGTACGAGAGATTTAGCATGAAATTGAGCTAATATCGGGAGCTATGCTTCCAAACCGACCTCCTTACAGGCTCAGACTAGATGAGCATGAACAACTACAGCAGCAGACTGAAGAATTATTAGCAAAGGGCTTTGTTAGACCCAGTGTAAGCCCTTGTGCCGTGCTCGTGTTGCTGGTTCCAAAAAAAAGATGGATCTTACCAGATGTGTTTTGACAGCAGAGCGATTAATATATAAAATTATTGTCCGTTACCGATTTCCAATTCCTCGCATAGACGATCTTTTTGATCAATTGCATGGCGCCAAAGTATTTTCAAAAATTGACTTGAGAAGCGGATACCATCAAATCCATTTGCAAGCTTGCGACGAATGGAAGACCGCTTTCAAGATTTGAGACGGGCTATATAAGTGGACAATAATACCGTTTGGATTGTCCAATGCTCCAAGCACCTTCATGCGGCTTATGAATCAAGTATTTCAACCGTTTCTATGTAAGTTCGTAGTTGTTTACTTTGATGACATATTAATTTATAGTGAAAATCTGGAGGAGCATCTTCAGCATTTGTGATGTGGTATCATTTAGCAGGGATGTGAGGGAGAACACCATAACCGCTCCAACGGCCTTGCCAGCGTGGCCACTTCCTCTGAGCATCTCCAACGGTCTTGCCAGATACAAAGTGCACCTAGTATTTTAATTATTGCTTTCTAGTTATTACGCTAATACCCTTACTTATTTCAGCTGCTATGATATTAAGCTAATGTAGTGAAGAGAAGAGATCATCTAGACATTTTATCAATATCAGTTTCTACTGTTCCATTGCCTTGGTTGCTGTCTTTGTGGTCTTCAGTGCAGGAGATTGGAGTGTTCAACTGCCGGTTCCACACCAATTGGTATCAGAGCCGCCGACAATCAGCACTGGGATGGCTGAAACTAGCCGACGAGCTGCTCCTGACGAAGATCAGAGCCAGGAGGACTTGCGGACCGCCGTGAACAACGACTCTAAGGAGTTGAAGGAGCTTGCTGCCGAGTTCCGGCAATTCGCATTGGAGACAAATAGGGATATACATGAGTTGAAGCAGAATGGTGGCGTACCCACTGGAGGCCGAAGATTGGGTCGCGAGGATACCTCACCAATGCGGCGAGTACGCGCAAACGTCAAACGGACGCCGCGAGGACTTCCTACTGTCTATCCCGGTTATTCAGACTCGGAGGATGATGACGAATTGCAGACGGGAGCGGAACTTCTTGAACAAGAAGAACGAGGATATGGCGGATATGGCGAACGACTAGGAGCCAGACAAACTCGGGATCGGCTACCCGTTCACCAAGGTGAGTTCCGTGTCAAAATAGACATTCCTTTTTTTGAAGGATGCCTCCACATTGAAGATTATTTGGACTGGGAGAGGACCGTCGAAACATTCTTCGACTATATGAAGATTCCACCAGAAAAACAGGTCAAGTACGTCGCGTGCCGCTTGAAAGGAGGTGTTAGCGCTTGGTTGATGCAATTACAACAAAATAGGCAGCGAGAAGGTCGAGGAGCTGTCCGAAACTGGTACCGCATGAAACAACTAATGAGGGGTCACTTCTTTCCAACAGACTATGAACAGATGCTCTTTCATCAGTATCAGCATTGTACTCAGGGCCAGAGCACTGTCAGTGACTATATCGAAGAGTTCTACAGGCTGAGCGCGCATAACAACCTACGGGAATCAGAGAATCAGCTCGCTGCCAGGTATACGGGAGGGTTAAGAGACTCGATACAAGATAAATTGCAGTTAAATTCCTTGTGGACACTCTCTCAGGCGGTAAATTTTGCACTCAAGGCTGAATTGCAGCTGTCAAAACATTCTAAGACTTACTCATCTCGACGGCTACTTCCTGAGCAATCCAGTGATTCCCGTAGTTTCGGTCCTAATAAATCTACACCTCCCGGATTGCCTACGGGTACCAATACCGCTCCCGCCTCCGACAACAAAACACCATTCAAACCTCGGCAGCCACCACGAGATAACCCATATGTTAAGCCCACGACCCTGAAGTGTTTTCGCTGTTTTCAGCCCGGGCATAAGTCTAATGAGTGCCCCACGAGACCCCAACTCCAAATAGTTGAAGGTGACAATGAAGATACCGACGATAAAATTGCAGCAGATTATGACGACGATATAGAGGAACTCGCACTGGATGAAGGGGACGCTGTTATTTGCATTTTAGAAAGATTTATGCTAGCACCCCGCCAGCCTGTCAATTCCCAACAGAATGCGATTTTTCTCACTCGTTTCACAATTGGCGGAAGAGTTTGCGAACTCTTGATTGATAACAGTTGCACTGAAAATGTAGTCTCTCGATCCTTGGTACAGGCATTACAACTCAAAACTACAAAGAATCCCCAACCTTATAAAATTAGTTGGGTTAAGAAAGGAGTAGAGATCTCCATTTCAGACATGTGCAGGGTTAGTTTTTCTATCGGTAAGAGTTATACTTGTGAAGTCCTTTGTGATGTTATCGACATGGATGTTTGCCATATGATTTTGGGCCGTCCCTGGCAATATGACAATGGCACTGTCTATGATTGTCGCCAGAACACCTACTCTTTTGAATGGAAAGGTCGAAAACTTCGGCTCCTACCACATTCCCCTGTATCTATTGACAACGCCAATAAGAACAATACTGTTCTTAATATTGTATATGGAGCTGCCTTTTTATCCGAGCAGCATGCATGTATCTACGCCTTGGTGGCAGTAGATGGACCTCCCAATCTTCCGCAACCCGCTCAGTCACCTGAAATCACTGCATTGCTCCAGGAATTCCGTGATGTTATGCCCTCTGACTTACCGTCCAAACTGCCACCTATGAGGATGATACAACAACAAATTGACTTGGTACCCAGAGCTAACCTACCCAACCTGCCGCACTACCGAATGAGTCCTAAGGAGCATGAACTGTTGCAGGATATGGTCGAGAATCTGTTAAAACAAAAGCTGATCCAGCCCAGCATTAGCCCATGTGCGGTGCCAGCATTGCTTGTTTCAAAGAAAGAAAATAAGTGGCGAATGTGTATTGATAGTAGAGTTATCAATAAGATCACTACCAAATTCAGATTTCCTGTACCCCGCATTGAGGAGATGCTGGACAAGCTCGCGGGATCCAAATTTTTCTCCAAGCTCGAACTCCGCAGCGGATACCATCAAATACGCATTCATCCCAGAGACGAATGGAAGACAGCCTTCAAGACTAAGCAAGGCCTATTTGAATGGTGTGTTATGTCATTTGGGCTATGCAATGCACCGGCCACCTTCATGCGATTAATGAACGAGGTACTCAAGGATCATCTAAACCATTTTTGTGTTGTTTATTTCGATGATATGTTGATTTACAGCCCACCGTTTGAAGACCATATTGAGCACCTTACAGAGGTGCTACAAACCTTACGAGCCCATCAACTTTATCTGAATTCGTCCAAGTGCAAATTTGCAATGGCACAAGTTTCCTTCTTGGGATTTATCGTCTCTGCGGACGGCGTGGCGACCGACCCAAACAAGATCGCGGCTATACGCGATTGGCCAATTCCACGCAGCCTGTTTGACGTCCGGAGCTTCCACGGCCTCGCCAATTTTTATAGAAGATTCATTCGTGGGTTTAGTATTATCATGGCTCCTATCACAGACTGTTTAAAATCTAAACAATTCTCGTGGAATGAAGAGTGCCAAAGAAGTTGGGATACAATGAAACAGTCCTTATGTGCAGCCCCTGTCTTGACCTTGCCGAACTTCGATCTTCCCTTCCAAGTTGACACGGACGCGTCTACTGTTGGCATTGGCGCAGTCTTGTCTCAGTCCGAGCGGCCCGTGGAGTTTTTTAGCGAAAACCTTAGTACCGCAAGGCAAAAATGGATTGTTTATGAGCAAGAGCTCTATGAGGTTGTTCGTGCTCTTAAGCATTGGGAACATTACCTGTTGCATCAGGATTTTGTCTTAAGCAGTGATCATAAAGCATTACAATTTCTTAATAGCCAAAAGACGATTAATTGCATGCACGCCCGGTGGATTCTCTTCCTTCAGAAGTTCACCTTCGTCCTGAAACATAAGTTCGGTAATCAAAACAGAGTGGCTGATGCTCTTAGTAGGCGGACAGCACCAGTCACGCAACACCAGATGGAACTCACGGGTCTCGAATGCCTCAAGGAGCTCTATGCTGAAGACCCTGATTTCTCTATCATTTGGAAACAATGCCTTGCAATGCGACCACTTACAGAGTATTCGCTCCGACATGGCTATCTCTTCAAGGGCAATGTTTTATGCATCGATTAAAAAGGCGTTCGAGGCGGAAGCCTCGAGGCGGAGGTCGGGCAAACTGAGGCTTAAGCCTCGAACGTTCGGGCGAGGCTTACGCCTTTTTCCATGGAGGCGTACGCCTCACCGCGTGAGGCGTCGAGGCGCATCGAGGCAGCGCCTCGAAAGCGAGAAAGTTACCTTCACAGTCAGCGAGCTCCCGTTGTTTCTTTCGATCAAAATGTTGTAGCTTACGATCCGACAGGAAAGGGAAAGTCGTCGAAGGAGCAAAGTCGAACAGCCACGAAGGAGCCAAAGAAGCGACGCGTGCAATCTCTAGACCTCCTGTGAAGCAACGAAGCCGAACAGAAAGGGCGAAAAGAGAAGATGAAAGGCAAACCGTAGACGCAGCTAAGTTATTATTGATTAACTTAGTTAATATAATTTAAAATATTAATAATTAAACAAATTAATAATATAATTAGTGCATGAATTAATTATCTATTTTAACTTAATTTAATAATTAGTATTATTAATTAAATTTTAATATAATTAGCCTAATTAATATAAATTACATATAAATTACGCGGTATGCTCGGTACTGAGCGGTACATGCTCGGTACTGAGTGGTACATGCTCGGTACTAAGCGGTACATGCTCGGTACTGGCTCGGTACTGAGCGGTACTGGCTCGGTACTTAGTGGTACATGCTCGGTATGCTCGGTATTGAGCATATATAACAAGCAGAATTTTAAAATTACTCTTATAATATAATTTTGTTCCGGGGGCGCTGCCCTTTGACCCCGCGACCTGACCGGGCAGGTCGAACCCTGCCAGGGGCCAGCGCCCCCTTGGACCCCCAGCAAACTGGTTTATTTTTGTATTCATGTTATTTTATTATTGGTAGTACAAATAATTATTATTTTTGTTATTTTTTTGTCATTATTTAAAATTTTAAATAAATTTATTTTAATCGTTTTGAGGCTTACGCCTCGAGGCTTACGCCTCGCCTCGCTTAGAAAAAACGCCTCGATTCCCGATTTCACCTTTTAAAACCTTGGTTTTATGAATACTATACTCCTCGTACTGACAGCAGCTGGTGAAAGAAGCACACGCTGGGGGATTAGCAGCCCACCTTGGCCGAGAAAAAACGGTGCAACAGCTGAAGGCACGATTCTTTTGGCCGAAACTTCACCGTGACGTCTCCCGATTCATTGAGTGATGCGCTATCTGCCAAGAGTTCAAAGGTAATAAACAAAACACTGGCCTCTATACACCTCTTCCCGTCCCTGATTCAATTTGGGAAGACATTAGCATTGATTTTGTATTGGGCTTACCGCGGACACAAAGAGGAGCAGACTCTATCATGGTCGTTGTCGACTGGTTCTAAAAAATGGCACGCTTTGTTGCCTGTAAAAAGACTCTTGATGTTGTCAATATAGCACGCTTGTTTTTTAATGAGATTATGCGGCTACATGGTCTACCGAGGAGCATAACGTCCGATCGAGACGTCAAATTTGTAAGCCATTTCTGGCTTGAACTGTGGAAGCGCCTCCACACCTCACTCATGCGCACCATCCTCAGTCTGATGGCCAGACTGAAGTCATCAACCGCACTCTTGGTAACCTGCTTCGATGCTTAGTACAAAACCAGCCGAAACAATGGGAAAATGCGCTTAGTCAGGCGGAATTTGCTTTCAACTCTATGCCTTATCGCTCAACCGGACAAAGCACCTTCGCCATTGTCTATACGAAGGCCCCAAATCATTTATTTGATATTGCCATTTTACCGAAATGTGCTAACAAAGCCGCTATTGTTTTGACCGATCAATGCCAATCGGTCCTTGATGAAGTCCGCATGAAACTCATCTCTTCTAACTCTTCATATAAGAAGGCCGCTGACAGTCATCGGAGGCACGTTTCGTTTCAACCAGGGGACCTTGTACTTATTCGGCTCAGTAAGGATCGATTTCCTGTTGGAGCTCATTCCAAATTAAGTCCTCGCAAGTTCGGGCCGGTACCTATTCTCCAACGCATAATGCTTATGTCGTTGGTTTGCCAGATACAATGAAAACCTTCAAAACCTTTAATGTAGCTGACACTTTTCCTTATCATCCACCCGACGATACAGGCAACCCACACATTCAAGTAGACCTGAATTTTCTGCGGCCGGGGGCACCTGATGTGGTATCATTTAGCAGGGATGTGAGGGAGAGCACCAGAACCGCTCCAACGGCCTTGCCAGCGTGGCCACTTCCTCTGAGCATCTCCAACGGTCTTGCCAGATACAAAGTGCACCTAGTATTTTAATTATTACTTTCTAGTTATTGCACTAATACCCTTACTTATTTCAGCTGCTATGATATTAAGCTAATGTAGTGAAGAGAAGAGATCATCTAGACATTTTATCAATATCAGTTTCTACTGTTCCATTGCCTTGGTTGTTGTCTTTGTGGTCTTCAGTGCAGGAGATTGGAGTGTTCAACTGCTGGTTCCACACCAATTTGTGTTTGGTGCTTGACAAACTACGAGAGCAGAAATTGTTTGCCCACCAAGGAAAGTGTCGATTTCTGCACAACAAAATTGAATTTTTAGGATTTGTGATTTCTGCAAAAGGTATTGAAGCAAATCCAAGGAAGATTGAGGCGATTGTGAATTGGCCAATTCCTCATACATCTACTGAGGTCAGGAGATTCCATGGACTTGCCTACTTTTACCGAAGATTCATCCGAAGTTTTAGTACTATAGCATCTCCACTCACTGAAATCTTGAAATTTGAACCATTTTTCTGGACAAGAAGTGCTCAAAATAGTTTTGAACTTCTGAAGAAAACTATGTCGGCAGCCCCGGTCTTAAGTCTGCCAGATTTCAACAAGGTGTTCGAGGTAGAATGTGATGCCTCCAACGTGGGGATAAGCACTGTGGACATCCCATCACCTTCTTCAGTGAGAAGCTAAATGAAGCTCAGCAGAAAATATTCTACGTGCGAAAAAGAATTTTACTCCATAGTCAGAGCTTTACACCATTGGAATCACTATTTGTTGGTCAAAGATTTCATATTATACACCGACCACTGAAGCTCTTCGTTTCCTAAATAGTAAAAAAAAAAAAAATTTGAAAGGTAGGCATGCGACATGGTCTGAATTCTTAGCGGCTTTCAATTTTGTGTTAAAACATAAGGCAGGGCAATTTAAACCAAGCCGCGGATGCTTTGAGCCGTTGCCACCTGCTGCTTCAAATAACTCAGACTAAAGTTTTGGGGATGGAAACTTTCAAGAGCAAGTGCCCAACGGATGGAGATTTCCATTTGATTTTGAATAAATGTCCGGCTCAACCTCACAAACTTTTTCATATTAAGAAGGGGATACTTGTTCTATGGCCAATTGTCTTTGTATACCAAGAGGCTCAAACCAGCTGGCCATTATTACCGAATGCCATGATGGTGATTTGAAGGGGCATTTCGGAAGAGACAAAACCCTGAATTTAATTCAAGAAAAGTTCTATTGGTCGATAATGTCACGGGATGTTGGGAGATACGTCCAGGGATGTCGAGTGTGTCGTTTAGCGAAAACCCAAGGCACTAATGCATGTCTCTACTCTACGTTGCCCGTTCCAAAAGATCCTTGGGAAGAGGTGAGCATCGACTTTGTGTTGGGTCTGCCTCGCACCCAATGTAACAAGGACTCGATCATGATGGTGGTAGATCGGTTTTCGAAGATGAAACATTTTGTAGTCTGCCATAAGTCTTTGGATGTGAGTCACATTGCTTATTTATATTTTAGGGAAATAGTCAGATTACATGGCATTCCGATGACTATTACCTACGACAGAGATGTAAAGTTTATGAGCTATTTTTAGAAGACTTTGTGGGGAAAATTGGGTACCCATCTGCAATTCAGTTCAGCTGCCCATCACCAAACAGACGGGCAAACGGAAGTCGTTAACCAGAGCCTTGGTAATCTGTTAAGATGCTTTGTGGGTAAAAATATTAAGTAATGGGATTTAATACTCGCTCAAATTGAGTTTGCTTTCAACCATTTCGTGAACCAATCTACCACACGAAGCCCTTTTGAAATTGTGTATGGGCAAAAGCTCCTAACTCCATTGGATTTGATTCTTGTAGTGCATCAGACCACTTACAATCCTGATGGCAAACAAAGGATTAAGGAAATTCAAAAGCTGCATCAACAGGTCCAAGAAGTAATCATTAAACAGAATGAGCGGTATCGAGTCCAAGCCAACAAACACAGGAAAAAGGTTGAATATAAAGGATACTTGGTGTGGATCAAATTAAGAAAAGAACGTTTTCCACCAGGAGTTTGTGGCAAACTAAAACCCCGAGCTAATGGTCCATTTCGTGTTGTTAAAAAGATCAATGATAACCCTTACTTGATAGATTTACTGGAGACTACCACATTTCGGTTGTGTTCAACGTAGCCGATTTGACTCCACATCTTGAGAACGAAGCTCTTCCAACCCTGGGAGAACGACGCAGGAGCATGTGCAAAAACTATTGTTTTGTTTTACTGTCCTGTATTACTTTGGTAATGTTTTAGTTTTAGTTTTCTTTTTCTTTTTTTTTTCTTTTTTTTTTTCCTTTTTTTTTTGTGCATCTGCCTTCTAGCCAAGCATGTAGCATATACTTGTATATATTTGAGCTTTGCCCGGCTTGGAATGGACTTTTGCTTTTTGATGGATTAATAAAGATCCGAAAGGTGTTTTAGAGTACAAGGATCTCTCGCCTCTTGTCACTCGGCATGACTATACTCCTCACTTGCCACATGTCACTCATCACTCTCACTCATCAGTCATCAATCGGCATGTTTATACCTGTTCCACATCACTTATCACTTGCCACTAATTAGCACTCGACACTCGGCATGACTCACTCGCCACTTGACCAATGACAATCAACGTGTTAGTTATTCATATATGTTTTTATATTTTCAGCTACATACTGGGCTACATACCGTTTATAATTGAGTATGTTTTTTATATAGCTTTAATGTAGCCCCATAATCTTATAAATAAATGATCATAGGGTAATTAAAGAAGGAAGACGGAGAATACTTAGAATCACACTCTTTCTCACTCTCACTTTTTCCTATTTTTCTATGTATTATTACGCTATGAAGCCTTATAAGTCTTGAAAGTAAGGTTCGAATATTACTCACGGATATATTTGAATTCAACATCCTAAAAGATGCAGTAATATGCCAAGGTCCCGAAACCAAGCTTTGCAAACACTCAAGGGTGAGGTGACACTTTAAATGTCTAAGATGCAAATAGGTATATTAGAAACAAAATAGGTATATTAGATGCAAATTCTTATACATACAACGTCACAAAACAACAAATCCAATTTCAAGGCACTATGGACCTCCTTTAATATAGAAAACACAACATTGTAGTTCTAGCGCCACGACACTATGAACTCAACACTGATGCGTTGTAGGTTCAATGTTATGTCACTTTAGAGGCATTTTCAGTCGGAAGAATTAGCATCAAGGTGCTACGGAAACAACACCAGGACTTTGCGAGTCAAGACAATTTTATCTTCATTGTTAAGAAGTTTATTCAATTAAAAGAGAAATAACTCGTGAGAAACTCTTGTATTCGCGTCTGGAGACGATGAACGTAAGTGAAAAGTGAAGATTTGTACAATTTCTTCCATTTTTCATAGTGGATATCTTTTTCTTTTTCTTTTTCTTTTTTCTTTTTTCGAGTTTTTCAAGTTAAATCCTGATGCTCTTCTCTACTGTTTTCTTCTTTCTTGTTTGTTTCGTTCTTGGTTTACTTCCCAACAATTCAAATAAATAAATTTAGTTCATTACAACTTACCTCTTGAATAGGCTGCTGCAAACGGAAATCAAAGAACAATTTGAACAGACTGATAAAGTATGATTCTCTATGAATATTTCTGCTCAAATGGGGCATATATATGAACTGTGCACTCACTCCATGATAGTTGTATGACCTTGAAATGCTTGTAAGCAGGTTTCCTTAGGCAGCAACCAACGGCCAACTGCTAACAGAAAATAGCAGTAGAAGCTTACAAATCAGAACTGCTTTCATGGCCCGGAAATTAATTCCATCAAAGATTTCATTGGTGAACTGTATCCATAAGCAACTGAATCCCTCCAGAGAGTCAATCCTGATTGAAATGGGAAAAAAATCAAAAATTTCATCTTGAATAGAAACTACCTACCTTATAGTTAAAGGAATGATGAAGAATGACAGGAGAAACAAAAAAGCTCAAGAAGCATTTAAAGTACTAAGGGGTTGAGAACAAAACCTAGCCATGCAAAGTAACCAAACGTTGCAGCTAGGAAAAATGTCCTGCCGATGCTGTTAAATCTGGTTGGGAGGTTGATGGAAGCAAAAAAGAATCAGAATCACGAAGGAAAAATCCTCTAAAACGCTGATGAATGGAGCTTACAAAACCTTACATGAACATGCAGAGCAGATTTCCCCACCCATGCAGAAAGGATCCCCAAGATGAACCAGTGAACCTATAATTATAAATTATATGTCCATAAGATAGAAATTAAAGCAAGAGAATCAAATAAAAAGGCACATAAAATGCCAAGATAAGGTGGCATGAAAATAAAATAGATATATACAGATTGAGGGTCTCCAATTTACATCTAATAGTAACATTAGCAAATTTCTTAGTGTTCACAAAATGGAGGTTCACTTCTTAGGTCCCTACATTTTTTTTTTAAGACATTTAGGTCAATTAAGACAAACTCATATACACATCACATACGTTAAACTTGATCCAAGATTTCTTAGTTGGAAGCCAAAGCTCTAAATATAAACCAATATGAGTTACGTTTAGATCCCTACATTTACTTGTGTCGGTTTGAAGCAGGTAACCGTAAACACAATGTGGACAATTTTGAAATGCGAGAAATACATTGAGGTAAATTCATAGCTATGAAAGAACACAAAGGATACATTATCAATGTGTAAGAAATTAGCTATAATGGAAACCCTCGGTCATGAGGCAAATAACATGCTTGGTTTCAGATGACCCATATAACAACTGATTTTCAGCTAAGCAATATTAGCATTGTATTTATCATTTTGAACATATTTGTAGAGTAAATATGTTACAGAATATGCGAACCTAAACCATTCATGATTGTCCAATCAAAATAGGACAACAAAATAAATATCTGAGGCTAGTTCACCCTAAGCATAATTTTGTGTTGTTGCTCACCCAGAGAAAAGAGTGGAGAATCTACAAATCCTATTTGTCGGTGGAATATGCAAAGTGCAGGAATGAAGAAATTTAATAATCACAAACAATCTTTTATTTTTATTTTTTGGATGGAAATACTGTACTAATAGCACTACATTTTAGGATAGAACAAATTACTAGAGATGTAAAAGAGAACAAATGCATATTTTAGGAGAAGGCGATAGAGAATGTAAAGCTAACAGGATTTCTAGGAAAATTAGACCTTTGGAAATCAAGAAAAAAAGAAGGATTAAGTACCACATCAAATCACGGATAAATAGGGCACGTGGAACCAAAAGGCCATTTCCAAGCATTGCAAGCAACATTGAGAAAGCTGATAAACCTCTGATGTTTTCTGGATTCAGATAGTTGGTCCACTGTTCATGACAAAACTAGTTAAGAGTTGAATATCCCAAGTATAATCCACATGAACAGCATGAACAATGCAAATGAAGTATCCTAACCATTTGTGCAACGGGCATCCACATGAAGAGAAGAGTAGCAGTCCAACCAGATGTTGATCTTACAAATTTAGTTCCTTTCTCAGATAGTTTTCCAGCACGTGCCTGCAGGTCTTATTGAGAGCAAGATCAGGAACTAAAGACATCATAAAATTTTCAAATAGTAAAAGCTTAAAAGCATATTTGGAACCAATGGCTTATTAAATGTGGCGACAAATCAGCAATATTGAATGTGGCAGAAACAGTATAATCACCCAGTAGATCAATTTTGTAAGTGTTATTATTGATACGCTTGATTACTTGGAATGGGCGTATACCTTTGGCTTAAGTTTGCCAAAAGGTCCAAGTGGAAAACGTTCACACTTAAGGCGAATCAATACAAGATCACCCTCCTTAAAAACAATGGGTTTTCTAGTTCTACATGATTGTTTTTTATATTTGGTATTTTGGTTTACAATCATTTCCCTCATATGTTCATGCAACTTTTATATGCAAATCTTCAAATGGACTACGGAATGTAGTTTGGCTAAGGTATCTATTATATGCAAATTCCGCTTGTGCCAACCCCTGATCCCATTGTTGAATATTTTTGCCAACAAAAACACCACAATAGGTTGCCCAACCCGCTATTAACAAATTTAGTCTAACCATCCATTTGAGGATGAGCTACCGAGGTAATTTAGTTCCTATATTTTACCAAAAAAATTTCCAAAGATGACTTGAGAATTTAAAATCATGATTGGATATAATCAATCACAGAGCACCGTAAAGTTGCACCACTTCCCGAAAGTATAGGCTAGCAACGTGGATTGTATCCAGAGTTGTTGCAAGGGGCAAGATGAGTCATCTTAAAAAAAATATTATGTAATATTTGTTTCGCTTTGTACAGGTAAGACTGACAACAAAGTCCACGCTAATGTTATTCCAAGGAGTATCGGCACAACAGTGGTAAACACAATCCTGTGTTTGGTTCTCAAGCTGATGCAGGACTAATTAAATGATATGCTTATGGATTCATATGGTCATTGCACAACTAATAGATTAGAACAATTTCGGGACCAAATTACAAGCAATGTTCAAACGGCAATTAAAACAAACGAGGGGATCAATTGCGTAGGCTAAATAACATGCTCCGAGTTTGAACTATCACGATAACTAAGAAAATAGAAGCAATACATAATAGTAGTTGTCAAGTTAAATCCCTAATCTAACAACGAGATGTAGGATGCATAGAAGAGTACACTCAGTTCCTACAAATGACTAGGCTTGGCAAGAGCAATCAAAGGCGCTTTCGTAATTATAATCATCCAATGAGAATTTAGATTTAGAAGAAATAAAACGCAAATGGAAAGAAGAACCTTTGCTTAAGGAGACACGGAGATCTCCCACTTGACGTCTCCAACGCCTTCGTCTATGGCTTCCGTCAGAGCAAACTATGATACGTCTCTTGAATATGGGTTGGGGCCTACTTCCAAGTGTTGATTCCAAAACCTGAATTTGTACTCAGATTTCCTCCAGAAATCTGAGAGAAATCTCAGATTATTTGGTGAAGGAGAGGGGCTTGACAGGAGGGAGCTCACGGTATGCAATGCCTTGGCTTAAAGAGGGAAAGTGGCGGTGGGAGAGAGAGGCGGCAAGCAGGGTATGGAGTTGGCGGGCTGCAGCAATAGGAGAATTGATTTCCTGAAGTCAAATTCTGACTTAGAAAATAAATTAGGAAGAGGGAAAGTGGCGGTGGGAGAGAGAGGCGGTGGCTGCTTAAACGGTGGGGGGAGATGTGAGATTTCTAATTTAATTCCCTTAGATTAGGGAGATCAATTAGGGAAATTAAAGGCAAGAAAGGATCTCAGCCGTGAGGTATTGGGGAGGGATTTAAATTATTTCCTTCAGCTAGAGTTGCTTTAGGCAATAATTTGAAAGTGAATTTAATGAGAGCAAGGGGGTGGGCCGGCGGCATGCTTGGGCATGGAGAATAAATTGTGGGGAGCAATTAAGGATTCCTAATTTAGGTCTTGGATTTAGGAAGAAATTAATTTAAATCCTCAGGAATTAAATTCCGGAATTAGATTTAAATCAATTATTTCCTAAAATAGAATAACCAATTTAGGAAATATTTTGAATTCAAATTTGAATGACTTGAATTTCAAATTAGTTCCAATTAGTCTCATCCCAAAGTAGGAAACAAAATAAAACAAACAAAGGAGATGATGAGGGCCGGCGGCCAAGGCTTTGGCCGGCGGCAAGGCTTGGGGAAATTTGGGCCGTGGGGTTTGGAAGTAGAGGGAAAGGTTTCGTGGAGGTGGTAATCCGGCGACGAGGTGAGGGATTGATGTGAGAGGAGAAAGAAGATGGTGATAAAAGAAAAAAAGAGAAACCACGAACCCGACTTATCTAGGTTGGTGGGTATTGCGCCAATCTCCTTCCTCTCCAAGGAAGCTCTCTCCCCTAGAACTCACAAGTTAGCACCATGCTCTAAGCAAGAAAAAGAATTCTCCAATAATCATTCATCAGCTTGAAAAATAAAACAAAGGGGCTTTAAATAGCCTCATACAAAAGACTCTAACCGACATGACACAAATGCCCTTAGGCTTACACATGACCAATCCCATACAAAGGGGTACAAAGGGAAATAAAATAAACACTCATAAGCAAATAATAAAATGCAAGAAAATAAAATACATCGACTCAAAAATATAACGACTCGATCGTGGCCGTAGATCGGCGGCCACGTCGCTGGTAAACTCTCCATGATGATCTGATGTCCCCATCACAAGCCTTGGCCAGGTGGCAAGCATGGCATTGTTTGACATAACAATCAACACCTCTTGTCAACAATGGCCAATAAAACTTCTCTTGTATAAGAAAAAGTGTTTTATCTTTACTCAAGTGTCTGACAAAACCTTCATCAAGACACTTGAAAAGGATTGCTACATGGTTTGACTCCCTCAAAATCTACAATTTGTTGCCTCAAAATAAATACCTATTTTCTATATGATAGAGATGATGCGCTAGCTTTTCAGCATGGTGTTTTGCCCAAATCTCTCTGAAATCAAAATACCATGCATATACATCCTTTGGCACCTCAAATCTAATTGCTTTGGATTGTAGTGCATAAAATAAAAATTGTTGCATTTGTGCTTTAGGATGGAATGAAAAGAAGAACGAAATTCAACCCAAGAGGCATGTTTTTCATTTAATCAATTTTGATTGTAGGGGTATTTGAGTGCCCAATTATATGAAAATCATTAGCAAATAAATAGTGATTTCAATGATAGGAGCTTGCCAATGGCATAAAATTTTTTTCATGGGGAAATAATTTCTTCTACACAAGAGGCATTCCTTCCTTTCAATCTATTTTTATTTGTAGGGGTATTTAAGTGCCCCACGATATGAAAATCATTAGCAAATAAATAGTGATTTCAATTATTAGGAGCTTGCAAAATGGCATAAATTTTTATTTATGGGGGAATAGTTTCTTCCACAGCAACAAAATCAATAATTTATCCTAATATGTGGGGTCGACTACACAAATCTTTTTTCTCCATTGTGTCTTATTAAGATTCAAATTCTCATTTAAAATCATAAATGAATGTCTTATCATACATCTACTCTCCTAACTGAGTCATCAGAAGGCCAACGATCTAAGGCGACTCTCTCTAATCTTATCTACCACTAAAACTACTCCAACCTTTTCAGTATAAACTCATTTCACATTCTGTCTCTAAATGTAAAGCTACTCATCCACCTAAGCATCTTCATATATGCAACAATTTAATGTAACTTTATGCTTCTTTTTTAATAGCCAACGTTATGTATCATAAAGCATTGCAATTCTCACCACCATCTTATAGAATTTTCCCTTAAGTTTGAGGGGTACTTCTCTATCACACAAAAGGCCTTATGCATTCCTCCACTTAAACCATCCAACTTGAATTCTACTAATAATATTAACATCTATTTCACCATCACTTTGAATAATGGACCCAAGATATCTAAAAAGTGTACTCTTTTTAATGACTTGGCCCAAGGTCACAATCCCCTCACTAGATATATTACTACTAAAATTATATTCCATGTATTCGGTTTTAGATCTACTCAAAACAAAACCTTTTGACTCTAAGGTTAACCTCCATAATTCAAGTTTTCCTTCAACTCCTTAAGTCTTTTCAACAAGAAGAATATCATCAACAAAAAGTATACAACAAGGTACATCCTCTTTCAAATGTCTAATAAGAACATCCATGACTACAACAAAAAGATAGTGTCATTAAATTTTTCTCTGAAAAAAGTGACGAGATGACACCCTTGGCTAAGCACTACTCTAATTCCCACTTTGGATACATCACATTCTACTTCAAACACTGAACCAAAATCAAACAAGGTGAGTATTGGAATGGATATCACCTGTTGTTTAAGTTTTTCAAAAATTGTCAGGGCTTGTTTTGTTCCAAAATCATTCACTCTTGAGGAGCTTAGTCAAAGGTTCCATGATGAAGCTAAATTGAGTAAGCTAATTTCACCAAACCATGCAAATCCTTGTACCTACTCTTCTAGCGTTTTCATTTTTGCATGTCGTTGCTTTTGTGCACAAGACTTTCCCCAACAATTTGAGACTTTTTCTTAAGGATTCAAGCATTACCAAGGAACGCACACTAAAGAAAATGACAATGATAGTGTTAAGTATTGCTTCAGAGGAAAAACATGCCCTAAGTAAGACTGAATGTAAAGAAAATGACAATTTGAGCATGGACAGGTATTTCTTAACAATTTAAGCGCATCTCTTGCATGAATATTAAGATTTTTTATCACCTTAAAATAGTGCGGTGTTAATTTATTCACGAACTGAACTGAATTAATAGGTTTCTTAAATAGTATAGATCAGAACCATAACTAACATAATATAAATTTATTTAGGGTACAATCAGGAGCGGAACTGTTAGGTATTAAGGGGGGGCAATTGCCCCCCCTTAAATTTTTTTTTTTAATTATAGATGGGAAATTTGGTGACTTAACCCTTCTAAAAAGTTTATTTTGCCGGTTTGCCCCCCCCTTTGCCCTAAACAGCCGAAGTAACACCTAAAACAGCGAACTAAATTCGCATTTCGTGCAAGACGGCGACTCCTGCGACTCGGCGAGACTCGAGAGGGAACTGGGAAGGCTTCGCAGCTTATTCACGCAAGACGTCGAGACCGCGAGAGAAGGCCTGCGCGAGAGGGAAGGGTCCGTTCATGATTCGCGATTGCATCTGGCATCGGGAGATCTAGGTAAGTTGAGAAGCGATTTTTGATCTTCTTCGCTTAGGAATAGATAATGGCTGCTGTTAGTTTTCTTTTCTCCCTCTTAATGACAAAGAATATACTTCTTCTTCTTCTTCTATTGAGGATTTGATTAGCTTTTCTTGCATCTAACAATTTACTTTAGATTTTCTTGGTAAATAGTTGACAGATTTTTGTATTTTTATTTATCTATATATTTTTCTTTCTTATTGCAATCATCTTCAAGATTTCAGTAATTAATTAGGGCCTTTAATCCAAAGAATATACTTCTTCTAAATCTTTTTTTTTTCAGTTTAGATGTATACAGTTTACTTATTTACTTGTGTACGGGTAATTAATCATTTTGACTTCAGTAATTTGATTTCAGTAATTAATCATGGCAAACCACATGTTCTAAACTATAGAAGAATAACTTTTAAGCATTTTGACTTCAAGATAATCTGTATACAGTTTACTTAATTTCAAAAAAATGTGTTTGGGTAATTGGGTTGAAAGGAAGAGAAAAATAGATTGATAAAATTGTAATGATTTTCAATTTTCCTATCATAATGGAATAGAAGATTTCACTTTGAATTATGTCCTCTTTTTTTATATTAGTCTATTATACTAAGAAAATTTTGCCCCCCCCCTAAGATGAAAGGTTGGTTCCGCCCCTGGGTACAATTGAAAGCCATCTTAATAGAATAACTGCTAAACTCCTAAAAAGATCACATATAAACAAATTAGGGATGAGGAATCCAAAGGAAAAGGCAACCGAAGCTACATATGTCTTAAGACCTTTTTTGGCATTCATCAAATAACACTCCTAAACCTCATAAAAGAATATAGCACAAAAAGATCGGTAATAGTGGAACATACCAACACGACAGCCACAAGTGCAACAGCACAAGAGATGATACCAGGCAAAGTACTATTTGGGATGAAAGGGACAAATGTCGACCACATCACCTGAAGGGTTCTGAGATTATTAGCACATCACATTAGAAAAATCTCACAAATCTAACCAGACCAAAACTGAAAGTAAATTGACCTGAGGGAGAACAGAGAGGCCACCAACTGTAATGAAATCTTCCCAGAGAGTCCAAACCCCTTGATGAAGCCAACCAAAGTAATTCAAGAAGTTAATGAGAAGACCAGAAGCAACCACGGCAGATGTCACCGCGAACTGGGGCAGGGGCATGGCCTCGGCCATGACCAGCTGCACGATCACGACATAAGTCGACAAAACTCCAAGGGTTTGGACAATGACCGCCTCCGTTTCCCTCTTCTTAGCGAAGTACGACAACAATGAGAGGTTCCCCAATAAGCCTGTAAGCATTCCCTGTCGCATTTCACAGTTCCTTTAAAAAAAAAAACTTAAAAGATACCGGACAAGCATGCTATGATCAAGGAGATCAAACACTCACGAGCCAAGGGACGGCGAAGAGCGCGGTCGTGTTTCCGGATAGGAGATTGCGGGAGTTAAGGATGATTTGGGGGAGCTGGAGGAGAAGAAACGGGACGTTTGCGACTCCGGCAAACTTGGCAGTCAGAGAATCCCATTCTTGGAACTTTAATCCCTGGAATGAATCGAGATAAATGAAGGGCGGAAGAAGGAAGCATGAGAGGCGCCGGTTTCGTTACCTTGGCCGAGTAGGCTGTCGAGCCTGAGTCGGTGGCGGAAGCCAAGAGCTCTGATAGCTTGCCGCAGTCAAAGAGAGGTCGATCGGGTAGAAAAGGGTATCGGCTTCTAGAAGATTCGGAAATGAAAAACGCACGAAGGTGGGGACTTTGATGGGGAGAGACTGGTAAGTGACGTCGAAGAGCGGAACCTCTGAATGAGCATGGAAGATGCTGCCGTGGCCGGTATCTGGACACCGGCGGCGGCGGTAGCGCCACCGCAGCGCAAGCCATCAGTGTTCGTGTACCGAAGCGAGCTATGCAGCACTGTAGAGCGGGTAGTGATGTAAGCTAGGAGGAAGCGGATGGGTCGCCGTCGTCGGGGACTGGTAGCACGAGATTTGACGACTTTCATTTGCCGCGTGGAAGTAGATCTCGGGTCTGGGACAAGAAGGGACACGTGAAGGATTACTAAATGGGAATGCGGGTCGTTGGACACTTGTACTTTTTATTAACCTGATAGGTTATTAAATGCAGTTTTATACCCACCGGACTTAGCTGGATCCAGTGCTTGGGAACCGCCTAATTTATATTTGAATCTCCTTTCATGCTGCACGAGCTCTTAAATGTGGAGAAAATAATTGTAAGTTCTATATCTGTGGGTCAGATTGTTGGTAGGCTTGTCAAGAGATTAGTTACGCCGTCAAATACATCCTAAGTGGGTGGCAACACATGATACTCTCGTTCCTAAAAAATATAGTTTTATTTTAGTTTTTATTTTTTTAATAATTAGTTGAGTACAAGTGTGAGCTATAATTTTCAACAAATTGAGACATAATAGCTCAATAAATCTAAGAAAAAAAAATTTCTTATAACGAAGGATATATTATATTGACTAACGTGTCCCTAAAACATATCTAACTCTTATAGCATCAAATTACAGCAAGATTTATGTCAACACACCAATTTAACTTTGATAAAATAATATGTGGTATCCATCTCTTAGAGTTATGACTTAAAAATGATAGCCTAATTTGAATTAGCTTTAACATTAATTTTAAGGCCATCAATATAGTTGTGATAGCTCAATTCAAAATTTTAAAAGCTCTAGATCATCATCAATTTGTATGTCATTATTAAGGATGTGACAGTTCAGTAATGATCTTAAAGATGATGTGGTATAATTCTTCATCATTTTAATCCAACAGATGAGCAAAATATAATGCTCTCATTGGAGGGATTAATTATTCTATGCGGACGTCTAACGTCGTTCGGAGATCAACCAGAATGCGCCACATCATCCCTTCCCTCGGTACCGCGGCTCGGTATTGCTTGGTAATGTTGACGTGACACATTCTGATTAGTCTCCGGACGGTGTTCTGCGTCCAGTCTCCGCACAAAATAATCTCTCCATTGGAGGAGCATTATAGACATGCATGAATTATAGGTGCAAGATCATTTATTATAATCAACCATATACTTCATCAAGTTACTAGAATCTCCTTCATTTAAGTGCATAATGTACCTCCAAGGAGTTTGATTAGATCCCTTGTCAATCTCTCCTTATGAATTAAGTGTGAACTAATGATCCTTACGAATTATCTAGTGAAAAAGATATGGAAGGATACATATCTAAATTTCAATAAGATGACCTTTGACATGTTAGCCTATGTACACATTACTGCTGGTCCCCTTACTTGGTTCCTTTCCTAAGTGTTGTTAGTCTATGCTGCAAGGTCTTACTTTCATAGTTTATAAATACCTCTACTTAGTC
This sequence comes from Dendrobium huoshanense, assembly GCA_016618105.1. Lineage (NCBI taxonomy): Eukaryota > Viridiplantae > Streptophyta > Magnoliopsida > Asparagales > Orchidaceae > Dendrobium > Dendrobium huoshanense. The sequence goes on along the minus strand of CM028356.1, from coordinate 34,720,349 downwards.
TTGTAACAGATAACATAATTCAATACAATTACATTTCATTTCTCTCTCCCTCGTCTCTCTCTCTCTCGTCGTCTCAATTCTGTCTTCATGGTATCAGAGCGAATCGCCTAGCGGCACATTTTTCTTGCGTTTGTCACAATCTTGATCGTCTTCTTCCTCGGTCGCATCGTCCTTCATGGCCGATCAAGAATCATCGGCTTCGGCTCAAAGAGAGTCCAGACTCACCGCGACACTGGAAAAATTCGTGGTTCCCGCTCCCCTCAAATTTCTAATCTCAAATCTCAAGAATCTGGTTCCGACTGTTCTCACCAACGAGAACTACTCTATATGGCGTCACCAAATGCATCAGCATTTTGCTGCAAACGGTTTCAGTGGGCATCTTACAGGATCCAGCTCGTGCCCTCCCACCTCGGCTGCCGATGATCATCGGCTTTGGACTCTCATCGATAGGAATCTCACGTCCGCGCTTCTGTCGACGATTTCTGCTTCGGTGTTGCCTTACGTGATCACGCTGTCCACAGCACACGAAATCTGGTCGGTTCTTGAATCCAGACTGCAACCCACGAATCGATCGAGAGTAATCCAGCTTAAGAACGAATTACATCAGGTTCAAATGAAAGACCGATCAATGCAACAATACTTGACTCAAATCAAGCATATCGTCGACAACATCGCTGCCGCGGGATCCAAGATCGACAATGAAGATATCATCCTCTACACATTGAACGGTCTTCCAACCGTCTATAACCCCTTCAAGACAGCGATCAGGACCTCCCTAACGCCTATCTCCCTGGAAGATTTCTATTCTCTTCTTTGTAGTGAAGAGATCAATCTTCAGCATGATCATTCCCAAGAACTCAGTAATCCGTCCGACAACACTGCTCTCTTCACTGGTCGGAACAAGTTCAATCGCGGCCGCTTCACCAGATCTCAATTCAAGAACCAAGGCGTGCGAACCAACCCCAGCAACGATGCTCGCACTCCACGAACTCAGTCCTCTGTTCAGCGCCCGATATGTCAAATTTGCGGCAAAACAGGGCATACAGCGCTAGACTGCTGGCATCGTTGCAATCCACAGTACGCTCCTTCCTCCTCGGCGAATCCTCGAGCTCACTACGCACAGCATCAAACTACACCAAATACCACTGAATGGATTTTAGACTCGGGCGCCACCTCTCACATGACTCAAGATTTGTCCAATCTCAGCACCGCGTCTTCCTACAATGGCCATGACTCTGTCTCGGTGGCTAACGGCACTAGCGCCTCAATCCAGCACACTGGTAACGGTCTTCTTCCTCTCCCGGAGACCGCTCGTAAGCTTCGCCTTCAAAACATTTTACACGTTCCGTCAATTTCCCATAATCTAGTTTCAATTTCCAAACTAACTACAGATAACAACATTTCAATTATCTTTGATGCTAATGGCTTCGTTATTAAGGATTCTCAGGACAACCGGCAACTTCTTCGTGGTCACAAACGTAACGGACTTTATCAGATTAGCTCCTCCTCTACTTCCGGTCCTTCGGCCTTGCACGTTCGGAACAGCCACACGCAGCGGTGGCATGCCCGTCTGGGACATCCGAATCCGCAGATCGTGTCGTCTTTATCAAAATTCATTCCTGATTTACATGTTTTTTCCAATAATACTGATGTCTGTATTTCTTGCAAGTTGTCCAAATGTCATAAACTTCCGTTTACTAATAGCATCACTGTTAGCACAAAACCGTTTCAACTTGTTCATGCCGATGTCTGGGGGCCATCCCCATGTCAGTCTATGAATGGTTTTAGCTACTATGTGATCTTCATTGATGACTTCACGCGATATTCATGGTTGTATTTGATGACTGCTAAATCCGAGACTTTTTCAAAATTTAAAATCCTATGTAATTTAATTCACAATAAATTCAACACCACCATTCAATATTTTCGTTCTGACGGTGGTGGTGAGTTTATTAGCAATCAATTTACCAATTATCTTCAGGAACACGGGATCACTCGTCAGCTCAGCAGTCCTCACACTCCGGAACAGAACGGCATGGCTGAAAGAAAACATAGACATCTTTTGGACATCACAAGAACTCTGCTTCACGCGGCAAACTTACCTTCAAAATTCTGGGCCGAATCTCTTACCACTGCTCACTATCTGATCAATCGTATACCAAGCAAAGCCACTCATCCTCATAGTCCCCACTACCTTCTTCACGGACAGCATCCTTCCTATTCGCATCTTCGGACCTTCGGATGCCTATGCTTCCCTTGGCTCAAGCCTTACACCTCAAGCAAGCTGGAGTCACGCTCTCGACAATGCGTGTTTCTCGGGTATTCCACTACACACAAAGCATACCGCTGCCTAGACATTCAATCCAACAAAATTTACATATCCAGGCATGTCACCTTCCAAGAAGACATTTTTCCATTTCACACCACTCCATCAAACATCATACCATCCTCTCCCACGACGTTTCAGTCACCTCTTCTTCTCACTCCAGCCTCCACTATCGGTTCCTCTTTCACCATCCCTTCATGGGTCACTCCAGACCATGTCTATGTTTCACAGCAGCCATCCGTGCAATCAACACCGCGAGGTACGTCTTCAAATCCTTCACAGCAGCACAGCCCAGCCAATACAGTTCCTCTGCCCAGTCCTCCGGTCAGAAATCATCCCATGCACACAAGGCTCATGTCTGGAATTACCAAACCACGACAGATTCTGGATCTGTCAGCTATAACAACAACGGATGATACCCCAACTTCCTTCACACAGGCGAATAGTCATGCGCATTGGCGGTTGGCGATGGCTACCGAGTACGAGGCCCTCACCCAGCAAAGCACATGGTCCCTTGTTCCTCCCCCTCTCAACCAGCCGATTATAGGATGCAAATGGACATTCAAGATCAAACGAGACTCGTCTGGGAAAGTATCACAATACAAGGCCCGCCTCGTTGCTCTTGGATGTGCTCAAGAACTCGGTATCAATTACACAGACACGTTTAGTCCCGTCGCCAAAATGACTACGATCCGTGTCTTGATCACCTTAGCTCTACACAACAACTGGTCCATTCTTCAATTAGATGTATCCAACGCCTTTCTACATGGGGATCTTCAAGAAGACGTCTATATGAAACAACCCCAAGGATTCAAGGACCCCATTCATCCGAATTTTGTATGCAAGCTCAATAAATCAATCTATGGCCTGAAACAATCACCACGACAATGGTTCAGTAAAATTACTAGCTCGTTGCGCGCATTCGGCTTCATCTTCAGCAAAGCCGACCCCTCTCTCCTCATTTATACGAAAGATCGGACATCCGTATTTGTATTGATCTACGTCGATGACATCTTAGTCACGGGCAATGATAAGTCCACAATTACCTTACTCTTAAAACAGTTACATTCTAGTTTTAAACTCAAACAACTTGGTGATATTTTCCTTTTTTTAGGAATACAGGTAGACAAAACTCCTACGGGATATTTTTTGCATCAACAGCACTATGCCAAACAGCTTCTCCACACAGCCGGGTTCAACAACAGCAAAGCCGCTCTTACACCGATGTCTCTCAAACAATCCACCGCGATCCACACCCAGGCAAGTTTTTCCGATCCTAAGCTATACCGAACACTTGCAGGTTCCCTTCAATATCTTTCTATTACTCGTCCCGACATCGCATTCACCACTAATTACATATGTCAACATATGCATGATCCATCGGTTGCCGATTTTCAAACTCTCAAACGGCTGTTAAGGTACATTCAAGGAACCGTTGCTCTTGGCATTCCAATTGATCGTGGAGATCTGCAGCTTCGCGCCTTTGCCGATGCCGACTGGGCCTCGGATCACACAGACAGGCGGTCTATCACCGGGTTCTGCACTTTTTTGGGCAGCACGATCATTTCATGGTCAGCAAAAAAACAAGTGACGGTGGCCAAATCTTCAACCGAAGCTGAGTATCGGGCCATTTCCTCTGTCACCTCTGAAGTTATCTGGCTTCGTAGGTTGTTGGCCGAACTTCACATTCCTCAGACTGAACCTACTCCGCTATATTGTGATAACACATCTGCTATCGCTCTCGCTAACAATCCGGTCTTTCACGCCCGGACAAAGCATATTGAGCTTGACTACCACTTCATTAGCGATCACATCAAAGCCGGAGCGATCAAGATTCTCCACATGAGCTCAGCGGAGCAACCTGCCGATATTCTCACAGAACCTCTACCTACGGACAGATTTCTGTTTTTACGCAGCAAACTAAACATCTGCTGCCCAGATGTTTAGTTTGAGGGGGCATGTTAGCCTATGTACACATTACTGCTGGTCCCCTTACTTGGTTCCTTTCCTAAGTGTTGTTAGTCTATGCTGCAAGGTCTTACTTTCATAGTTTATAAATACCTCTACTTAGTCTTGTAACAGATAACATAATTCAATACAATTACATTTCATTTCTCTCTCCCTCGTCTCTATCTCTCTCGTCGTCTCAATTCTGTCTTCATGACAAGCAAAGAAGCTTCTTGCCTTGATAAGAACTTTTATGAGGTTTCTAACATTCAAAGTAAAAATAAGACGTGATAATGCATGAAACAAGAAGCTATAACATCATAACATTTTGTATGAGAGTAATTTTCAAAATTTTGAACACTTAGAATATAAGAATATGCCTTTTGATATGCTTATTGTTGAAACCTTAATTATAAAGGCTTAAGAATGGTTTTTTTATGAGTTAAGAAAAATAATGGTCTTATAAATGAATAGGACACATGTCAGTCAAAGAGCCCATGAAGTGTCATATGTGAAATCATGATGGCTGATAAGATAAATATACATCATAAAATGCAAAATTGGGATAACCAATGAAAATTTATAGCAACAAAAAAGTTTGGGTGATCATTAGAATATTTTAAATATCTAAGAATGGATGTTAGTCAAGCTAGAGGTGACTGCATGTTGACCATGTATTGGTACATATAAAGAGTAACTAATAATAATGTTATAAGATATAAGACGACTTGATCAACAAACAAAAATTATTAATTTTATAATATATTGAATGATGTAAAAGCTTATTAGTGAGGACCAAGGGGAAAGAATCTATCAATCAAGAATGGCTACCATACTACCTAGTAGTACAAAGGCCACAATGGGGATGACTCCTTGCATTGGCCAATAAGATATCTTTTAACTAGTTAGAATCAATAAAATTTGAATCATAGGAAAAAGTGCGCATAATTTGTTCTCATGACACATGTATGTCTTGGATAAAGCATAGAAAATGAAAAGACACACTTTCCTCTTACTTTTAATTTTTATATATAAATATAAGTAATTTGAATTAAAGAGGCATGCTCACCCTTCCACTCTCTTGCCAAGTATTTTTAGTGTCAAAAAGCAAAGTCTATTCCCAATTAGGTTATCTTATGTGATTAAGGATATAACATCAAAATGAAATAAAAGGAGGCTAATTATCATATTAAAATGTTGAAAAGAGATTGGAAATCTTGGGTCCACTAGAATGGTAGTTCCTTCATTGATTACAATGAAGATGGTGATGATAAAAGAGCACAATACTAATGATGGAGGTGTAATGGTAATGGAGGGGTTAGAGCAAGTAATAATGGAGATTGGAGCAAATTAAGTTATAGTTGGAGTCATCAATGAATTGTAGAGATAGGTTTGTAGGGAGATCATAAACCTTAAGTCAGTTTTCTTACCCAGCGAAGTGACAGATGTCAAAGTTCTAGATAAGGAAGTGAGCTCAATAAGGCATGAGAGGGATAGATAGACTCAAGGCATAGAAAGCATATTGCTAGAAGAGTAAATGATAAAGATCTTAAGTTGAGAGGCTTTGCTCATTTATCAAATAATTGTATGTGATGGTCAAAGAACCTATCTTATATTTGATAGAGTCACTCATCATTTTAATGATTTTAAATTTTTTGTTACTAAACTATGTTAATTTTCCATGCAATCAAACGAGACCTCATTATTAGTTATCCTTTTTTGATCAATAGCCGATTCTCATAGCAATAATTCAATTTAAAGCTTTGCACGATGGAGCAGAAAGAGCGGAGTTCATTGACATAAATCATCATGAGATCGATCGAGTAACAAACAATAATAAGTACAAGTGATCAGAGCATATACATCCATTACTTAACAAAGGCCTCGACGTTCGACGCCGGAAATCATGCATGTAGCGAATGACGTAATTACGTATAATTATAATTTAATTTAGAGATTTGCGCAGTCTGCGGGTGCCAATGTGAGCTGCATGGCGCCGAGATCGTATTCGATATGGAAGTTTTGCTGTGCGATATTACCGAAGATGTTGATACCAATTCCATCGCTGGATATCAAAGCCAGGCACAGAACATTGGTGGCGGATTCGATGAAGGCATTTGACTTGTGCAGAACGACTGCCGCGCCGCCGGAGAAGTGGAAGGTTATGTCAGGGAATTTTGTATTATTTCCCCCTTCACCTGACACATCGAAGCACAGACTGAATAGCCCTTCGGGATCCGTCACTCGAGGAAGCTTCACGCTGCTCACAACCTTGCTTGTCACGGACTGCAATGCCTCATCGTCAATGAGAGTGAGGGTGGTGCCGGAGTCAATGATGATATTGCCCCCAAAATCCTTGGCTTTTTTCGCATTTGTCGACGCTGCCGGCTTCACGCTTACTGCTCCGGCTTGTCCGGACACGCTAATCTGCTCGAGGCTGAGGAAGTAGAAGGTGTCGGGGTACCCGGGGATCAACGGAGTGGTGACGGCGCCATTGGAGCCACCTCGGAAGTCTGCGTTCGAGCCGAAGTTAAGACGGCTCGTGGCAGAGGTTTGGTCTGCGGAAGGGAGGCAGTAGGAGAACTTATTATCGATGGCAGAGCCGAGCTGGCGGATGAGAGAGAGCTGCCCTCCCCCGAGGCCAACGAGACCTCCGTCGTTCTGATCAAAGGTTCCATTGCTGCGGTGGGTACATCCGAAGAAGCTTTTCGGGAATTGGACGCGGCGGCCGCCGATCGCGTCGAAGCTGATCGTCTCCGTGGAGAGAAAGCCATCTACGAAGGATCCATCACCATACGCATAGTTATACTCGCACTGGGATTCAGAACTGCAACTGCCCTGTGGTAAAGCAGAGCAAGATTCTGCCTCGCAAGATACGACTTTGTAGGTGGAGGAGGCTTGCGGGTCGAATAAGGGGGCGGACTGGTGGTAACACTCGTCGCATGGCTTGCATTGGATCCAAATAAGGTCGCTGCCCGTGTCGGCGATGGCGAGGATCTTCTCAGCAGGAGATCCCAAGTAGATGCTCATCAGATACTCGAAGGTATTTGGTGTGATATCGGAGTAGAAGTTGTCGTCAGCTGCGGGTGCTGATGCAGGGGATTCGGAGAGTGAGCTTTTTTGCATGGCTTGTCGGAAGTAGGTGGCGCGGGCGCGGGAGCGTTGGGCGGCCGCTTTGAGGCGGGAGTGAGCAGTGGAGGTGGGGTCGTAAAAAGGAGATTTTGGTGAATCGCGGTGTATGAGCTCCATGGAAAATCCGCCCTTGCTGTATGCGAGAAGCGGAAGTAGCCCTACAGTTGAGAGGATGAGAAGGGAAACCAACACAGAAGACGCCATTGTCAACTCCTTTTATCTTAAACGTTGCTACAATTCCTTACTACTTTTGTCGGAGTTAATTGCTATGAATTGTGATGCATGCAACCCAATTATATTTATATAGCTTGATCGAGAGAAAATGGGACGAAAGAAGTATTCATCATTTCCCTTTCATTTTCACACATCGTTAATTAATTATCTCCAACATAAACAGTACGTACGTCCCATTGCCTACGGGATGGAGCTGAATGACAACCTTCCGTGGCTTCCCTGCAACCAAAATATAATATGTTAAATTAATAAATTGAAATACTTTTGATTGATCTTTCTTCAAATAAAAAGAATAAAATCACAATTTTATTACGTGTTTAACTAAAACCAACAAATTATGGAACGAGTCCATTCATTTGAGGCAAGCTTAAATTTTGGTTTGGGAGAGCGTTTGCAAGACGTTTTGTTAGCTTAATTCAATATTTTTTCTTATTTTATTTTTTGTTTTGATACAATCATTTTTTTTTAATTATCTTATATATAATAATCTTAGATCCAGGCACCTATACACGCTATATTATCAACATAGATTTTTTTTTTTGGGACATTTAGGCCATTTAAGGCAAACTCACACACACAACGCATACACATGGACTCGAACCTTGGACCTCTTAGTTGAAAGCCTAAGCTCTCAACCAATAGGCCAAGGAGAGTTGTGTATCAACTTAGATTTTGTTTGAGATAATTTTTTTATTGTTTAAAAAAGTAATTCAAATAATATTTATATTTTAAAATAAATAATAATAATAACAAATTATCAAAAATGAAACTTTAACGTGCTAATAATATTAATTACTTGTTAGAAAATTTAATGTAACGTGGCAGACTGATTCTGTGATTGAAAAGATTAAAATAATCATTATCAGCTCATTTGATTGATAACAAACTTTAAAAAAATAATATAGCGCTTGTCATGTTCAGTCTTGTTGTTCTGACTAACTAGAAGGCCAATCAATGAGCTCCTACTTTTCGTGAGCAATATCATGATGATGGTGCTTGATTTTTCCACTTTTCTTCTGATTATGCACATCATGTTAATCTTATAACATCGATCATGTTAATCTTATAGAACTTTCTGCAACTTCTGAACCTTTGATTTAAGAAACAACTATGTTTTCTTTGCAAAACAAATATTTTAACACAAAACGTAGCTGTTACGGGCTTAAATATTCGCGGCTGTAAAGTAATTAAATATTTTTGTCCTAGCTTCGCACAGATATCCAGCACATAATGAGAGAAAAATACTAGTATTTTATCGTGGAAAACTCTAAAAAGAGATAAAAACCACATGGTCACTTCCAGTAGAAATGATTCCACTATTGTTTAATAAATTACAAAGCTTGCCCATATACTTGAGGGCGGGCAGATTACAATAGTTCACAAAGTGGGTTGAACTTCGTGTGAATGATGAAGGTCGGGCAGAAGTTTGATGGTGGTAGAGCAGAAGTATGGCGGTTGTCGGGCAGAAGTTCGGAGACGGTTGGTGGCCAGGCAAAAGTTCGACGATTGTCGGTGGCCGGGCGGTGGCCGATGAGGAGAAGTCTAGTGGCAAGAGAGATCTCTTCTTTCCCTTTCTCTCTTCATTTCTTCTCATACTTGCTCTCCATTTATGAGGGGTCTATTTATAGTTTTTTTGGATTGGCATGGGTAGTAAATAGGGAGAATATTTAGGGCATGCTAGGAATGTTTTTGATGGTCGACTAATATTTATTCCCTCAATTATATATTATTCATCGAGTATTTGAGTATCTTAATAATGTCAGAATTCAGCGATCTTAGGCTTGTTGGATTTGCCTCGTCGAGATGCTTGATTCGACTACAAGCATGTCACATTTGAATATCATTTGTCATCCAATTTACGCTTTGAATCATCTAAATGTACTTCAGGCTATCGATTTGGACCCATTGGGCTCGGATTTGATCGAATTTGATGTCGTTGGATTTGTCTCTTCAAGGTGTTCAATTTTACTATAAGTTTGTTGAACTCAAAGTTCAAACGGCTCCGAATTTAATTTCAAAAGTTTTCAGTTCAAAATTGCCTTGAGATTCTTGCTTGATCAAGATAATTTTTTTTAATAATATATCAATTGCACCCTTATTTTTAAATGTCGAATCTTACATAGTCCAAAAATATTTGTCGGAGCACTTCAAATTATTAAAATGCAAAATTATAATTTCTAAATAATATCGAGGCGCGACCACCCCCTTGATGTCAACATGGACTTCCCTTTTGGGCTATGAATCAAGTATAATGCCCTTAATTATAAATTTAGCATGTCCTGAGGTCGGGGTGTTGATTGGAATAAAAGTTATTGAAACATTAAGCTCTTAAAATTTTTAAAGTACTAAAAATTGGTCGTAAAAGCTCCATTCACCTCAGAAACTGTCAAAATTTATTCCAGGATATTGAAAAAGGATGTCGAGGACCCCAAAATCATCCAAATTAGACTTTCTGGGCCAAACAATTAGGCTCAAACTTATTTGTGTGGTCGAACCCACCTACAGCCCCCCGCCCTCACCCACCGGAGGTAGACCCACAAACATGATCGCACTCACTGCATGCCTTGCCGCCTGCACCTGCTATGCTCCTACCTGCGGTCCTATGCAGCCTGTGCCAACACTGTACAACCCACGTCGATTAGTTTTCACACACCTCTTAGAAAGCTAGCCGTAGTTGGTTGTTTGCAGTTATTTATATATTTTACACACCTTTATCTTCTCTTATTTTCTATTCTCTTCCTTCATTCTTCTCACTATCTTGACTAGGTGGCGTCCCCTATCAATTCTCAGTGTCCCTCTCTTTGTGTAGAATAAAACTTTTTTAATCTTCTTTTTCTATCATATTCATTCTCACTTTTAGAGGTTGTCCATTGTACTTGATAGGCAGTATCCCCTATCACAATTTAGTGCCCCTCTTTTATGCAGAAGTTCAAATGGGTGATCATTCTTCCCTTAAAAATCCCAAGACCAAAGGAGATCAATAATCCACTGTTCAAAATGATGGCCCGAAGAAAACCTATAAGGTGGATAAGTCTGTGGTATCTGCAATTACTAGCAATTCTTTGATCATATTCAGCAAGAAGCCTCAATTCCTTGATGTTATCGTGATGAAGGTGTCTGAAAAATCTTATCAGGCCTATTTTCCTCTAGGTACCTGAGTGTTTATAAGATCAGTTTGTTAGCGGGGCTACGATTTCTACATGCTTTGAAGTTAGTTGATATTTTAGTGATATGTATAGTGAGTCTAGCCTAATTTTCATATATGTCTATTTCGATCGTGATGGAATTTATTATATTTTTTAGAGATCGTGGAGCATAATTGAAACCAAAATACTTCTCTCAGATGGGTCAATTCACTTGTGACTAATAAGGGCATATCATATTCATATCCAAATGATTAGATATTCATAATTAAGATCTATCAAAGAGCTAGACTAGTGGATTCTTCTTTGTGAAGAATGACTGAAATCTTTTAGAGAAATGGAGAAAGTTGAATGATCTATCTTTTCCCCTTCATACAAGAGCATAAAATATATTGAGGGTGCTCAAAATTCCTAATATTGACAAGTTTCTCTATGAGGTATGTTATTTGGGCATATATATATATATATATATATATATATATATATATATATATATATATATATATATATATATATATATATATATATATATTCAAAGTTGGATTGTCTATCAACGGAGGATGTCTCATTCGATCATGTTAAAGAAGTCAGTAAAAGTTAAAGTCGATGAGCTAATGAGTAGGTAAGTAGCTACGTTTTTTATTCTTCTCTTCATACATCTATAAGGATCATATCACTTACATATATCACCTTATTATGTCAATAATTGTAGTGCATGAATCTTGATGTTGAGCTAACTCATGCCTTGAATGATTGGAACAATGAATTTGCGAATGTTAAATATTTTTAAGAAGAGTACAAGTAAAAATATGATGACAAGAGTAAGGGATGAAAAAAATGAAAGAATATGTAGCATAAGGTAGAGCTGAATTCACTACAATGATAACTTCAGCCTCTTTGTAAAATTAACATATGCATTGAATCCAAATTGAATTGGTGGGTACACAAGTGATGATCAATCAGTATAGAAAGGATTAGCAAATTCTTGAAGAGAAGACAATAGACCTTGAAGATGAAAATAAGAAATTCTAAAGTATTTTGAAAGTTCGTAAGGGGTGTTAAACCCTAAAGAACTAGTCCCAAGGCTAACAAAGAGAGGGATGAATTTGATATTAAAAAACTTTCTTTCTAAAAAAAAATCTCATTCTTAAAGCATTTTTAACAACTAAAAATAGATAATCAATACATTGTAATATTAATCACAGATTTTCAACCAAGCAGTTATATGCAAAAATAAACATGAAAATAAAGTGTGGTGAAAATAATAAAATAAAAAAGAATACATCATATTCGTCATAATAGTTAAATCAAATCTGAATTACGTCCACTCCTCGGAGGCACATTCTGAGTATTGCTCTAAACCTTTAGTAGCTCTTTTTTAGCCTACATGGCTAGGCGAAGAACCCCTTATAAAATCACTTCCATCTTCAACGGTACGACGGAGTAGCCAGGTCCTTTGACACCAAAGAGATCTTCTTCTTCCCAAAACATCCCTAAAAAAGAATCTTGAATTCGATGGTACGAAGATACAAGCTTGCTAGAGCAACCGTCTGAAACCCCCTCCATATTCTCTTAAAATCCCCTCCAAGGATCTTCTCTCTCTCAAACTCCACCCTTTTTTGTCTTCATTTCAAGTTTTCTCTTCAAGTTTTCTTTAAAAGAATGAAGATATAATGACTGCCAAAGACACTTATCAAGTGCCTTGACAAAGCTTAAATAGTGAGCTTTAAAAAATCCTAAAAATCAATTCTAATGGTAAAGATTGTCCAGTATAATCACAGGATCATCCAGTATGATGTGCTTAAATAGAGGGCTTGAAAAAATCCTAAAAACTCAATTTATATGCCAAATATCATCCTGGATGATCATGAGATCATCTAGGACGATGTGCAGAATTTGACTTGATAGTCCAAGACGATCTTAGAATAGTCCAGTTCAAATTTGTACAGATCATCCAATATGATATTGGGGATCATCCTGAATGATTAGAAGAAAAATTATGGTATTTTGTCTAGTACGATTGAGGGTCATCCCATGAAATATCAAAGATCGACCAATATGATCTTAAGATCGTCATGTATGTTCTGATCTAGCAATTTAAGTATAATTAGTCCTCTAATCTTAAGATCAATTTAGGCATGATTGTTATAAGTTATCTAGTACGATGTAAATCATCCTAAACTATTAGAAAAAAAATGAAATTCAAAATCTTGCCTAAATTATAATTGACAGCTATTTTTCATGGTCCTAATTGATCATCCTATACGCTCTAAATCATCTAGTATGATTAGTTAGATGAGCTAATCATACAATATGATATAAAATGTATAGCACGATTAGTTCAATAATTAAACTTCTGGTTTTGACTCAATTTTACTTCCCCTGAGTGTGTGTGTGCATGGTCACTAAGCAAGCATACATCATTATAGAACTTGACTCAAGAAATAAAAAAAATACATCAAAGAATATTATAAAAATCATTATAACACAATATATTCTATCCAATCTTGAGCTTTGAATCTTCATTGGATGGTGCATGATATTCCTAAAATATTAGTACACACACAAAAAAAATATATTACAAATACAAGTATACAGCAATATATGAACCATAATATTTGTTATCATAAAAAATATAAACTTGTGAGCTTGAATTGTAATAATTTTAACAGAGAAAGAAAGTGCTTAGTCAAAGGCTACGTCTAGATTATAATTGTCATCTCTAAAATCCATTGAAGGTTTTAAGAAGTTGGAGCTTTCAATAGTATAATTCAAGATCATGTTTAAAAAGCTCACAATTACATATATGTTGTAGAAGTGAAGGCCTTGGTGTGACAATACATTTAAGAAGGCTTTATCCGGTGCTTCCTAAAAACAGTTTGTGTAGTAAAGTATAAAATTAGAGTTGAAGTTGAAGTGTTGTCACCTAGTTAGACATACGATAATTTTCCTTCATATTCAAGTGATGATGATATTAAAAGTGAGCTGAAGAAAGTCTTTATCAGTAAGGAGGAAGATGTTGAGATTGCGTAGTATTTCCTTATCACTGATTATACCACTTTATCTTTCTTAATGATTATTATATATACTAGAAGTTTATTATCTTATGTAGTGCATGTGATTTGTTTGTGACATAACAAAGAGTTATTAATGCCCCTTTTTATATTTGAAACATATTTGATGGTTTTTTTATTTTATTTCAAGTAGGATACTAAAAATATTTCAGTGAAATCACTTAGTTCGAGCAAATGTGATAGATATCCTCCTATAATATTTGACATATCTAAGATTATTAATCAAAGCAGTGCTTGACGACATTAGCTTATATGAAAGACGTCAGATCAAATTCCTCTGGATTAATCATATAGTGATTGAGATACAATAAAAATTTGTGTGTTTCTCAAATTAAGGATAAAAGATTAAATTTTGTTATTTGCTTTAGATTGTTATATTTTTTTAAAAAGAAGAAGATAATACAAGCAATGAGCTAATAACATATCACTATATCATATAAGATAATATAATGATTTTTAATACAACTTAGGGATGTATGAGTTACATAAAACTTAATATAAAAGAGGTAAATATATATGGGGACTACATAACACTCAACTTAGGAGGTATATAGGACATAAAATAAGAAGTACTATTATCTTATTAACAATATTATTAACATTCATCTAGATGTATGAGGTCATAAGGACCTATCCAGACTTCCACTTGTTAATCTAATTGTTGACATTCATCTAGATGTCAATTATCTAGAGCTTAATCCAGATTTAAATCCATCCAAACTTCAAATCATTTCAAACTCAAAACTAACCCAAACTTCAGTTCAAACCTCATTCGAGCTTCAACCTAACTTCAATACAATCATTAATAATATTTTAAATGATTATGAATGATTTGGTGATTAAAATTCAAGCATTTAAATCCAGAATCTAGATCAAACCTATAAATCTAGGCCAAAATCTAAGGCTAAAGGTTTAAGTCATGAATGCTTTTTTAGCGATTTTTCAAACATTTCAAACCCTAATCAAATGAACTTTAATTTATGACCTATTAAATACAAATTGATAAGACGTATCCTTAGGGCCAACTCTTTGAATTTGAGCTTATTCTAAGACTTCTAGCCCTAGAAATAGAATCTATTTTCAAAGGCTATAAAATCTTTAAATATTTACATGCTATGTCATAAAACCACCCACCCAGCGAAATTTGACCTTAGAACTTTCTCCAAAGCTTCTAACCACATCCAAACCCTTAGTCATGATATGTTAAGCATTAATCTATATTTTGGTGGACCCAATTTGACCCCTAGTCGACCAGGGGTTAAAATGACAAAAATGCCCCTTAAGGACTTGAATGACCATTTCAATCCAAATGGCCTCCCCATTGTTTGGAAAAAAAACTTATTCAACTCCAATTATTAAACCAAATCTATTAAACCCAAAGCTAGACCGTCGGTTAACCTGGTTGATCAAGACAATCAAGGTTGACCTAAATGCCCTTTAAGGATCCAACTAGTCATTTTTGCTAAAATGATAAATCTAAACCCTGAGACCACCTCCATTGGTCTCTAAATAGCATTTCAAACATGTTGAGCCCAAATCATGACACTGTGTCAACCCGTTTGACCAATTTAGTCAGGGTTTACCCAATAACCTCTTTAGGGTCCAAATGGCCTTCTTTCACTAAAGTGACCATTCTAACCCTTGGAACCACATTTACTAGACTCCATTTATCATTTCAAAACTATTTCGAGCAAACTCAGCCCCTGGGTCAACCTTGTTGACCAAGTCAATCCAGGTTCAGCTAATTGCCTTTAAGGGTTTAAGTGGGTCAATTTAACCCATTTAATCAAATTAAAATTTTGCACTCAAATCCACTCCAATAACACCTAAGCATCACTTAAATGACATTTCATTTGGGTTGACTTGTTAACTAGTCAAACTAGTAAACAATTAAATGGTTAAAATTCCATTAAATTACTAAACTATCCTTTTTCATCATAAGCTAGCATGGCTCACACTCTTCACGTGCCCTCCCCATGCATTTGGAAAACTTTGAGGGACACTTGGCTTCAATCCAAGACCCCCAAATCAATCCCAACCATCAAAACCAAAGAGATCAAGGATAAGTATTCAAACTTTTTTCCCAAATGCCATAATGTATTCTCATTTCCAAAATCTCTAGCTTCAACAACCTCCAACTCTACAAGAACCTCCCTGATCTTCTCCAACCCTATCTCAAGCCTTCTCAAGCTGTCCCCCACCATTTATAAGCTCCAAAACACTATTTTTATGAAGAGAGAGATATATAGTGATATATTTTCATTTTTATTCAATAGTTTTCAATTTGGCCATTAAAAGTTCATGGGGTTTTCAACCAAGTTATTGAGGACCTCTCCAACTTTCCAACAAAAACTTCAAAATCTAATCACTAGATTATAAGATATCTTAACATTTAGTTTAAACTTCAATTTGAACAGATCAAATTTGGCTACATCATCATAACTGAAACTACGGATGACCATAGGACTCGAACACACACCATTTTGATCTAAATCGGGGCACGTGGCCTAATCTCATCCATCAAACACTGCGCCGTCGATCCAATGGCCTAAAATCGTTATTATATCTTTAAGTGGCAGCCCGGATGCATGACGCGTGTCCTGACAAGCGTCAAATAATGGTGACGATGGCGCAATCATTACACCATCATTTTGATAATTAAAAATTCATTTTTAATTCATTTTAAATAACCAAAACTTTAAAATTCATAGAAAATACAAATTTTCATCAAATTTTATATTTTTTATATCGTTGGAAAGGTATTCCTATGTATTATTTATTAAAATTAAAATCAAATTATTTTGATCACTAGTTTATGAGTTATTTGTGTTTATTTAAAATTTATTTTTATAAATTGTCTCGCAATCCAGTGATCAAATTGGACACATGTTTTGATAAAAAATACTATAATTTTTCTAGGACCACATGCTCACTAGATTGTTATGATATGAATTTTCAAAGTAATGAGTAAATTTTGGACCCAAAACTTTAAAAATTTATAGCTCTCCAAATTCTTAGAATTAGGCTTTGAAATAACTGTGGTATGTTGGCATGTATTCTAGGGTTAGATGAACAGAGATTCAAACCTAATTAAGCACTAATGACACCTAAAAAAAAAAATTATGGACAATGTTTGGTCAGCTTAAAAATCTTAAGAAATTCTACACATACCCAATAGAGGTGAAATTTGAACATAGTTAAATTAGTGACATTATACACTATATGTTTAAATTTTATTAAATTTGGAGCTCATTAGATCATAAAATTAAGCAAAATTAAAATTTAGTCCTTTTGAGGACTCAAAAAATTGTAATAAATCCAATTTAAATTAAAATTATAAGAAATATGTCAAATTAACCAAAATTTAATTTTTTACCTAGAAAAAAAAAAGACCCATCACTCGACTTCTAATTTGACTTTAATTTAAGTTTTAATAAAAATTAATATTTAATTAAATTACATAATTAAAATTATTAAAATTCCAAATAAATTTTAAATAATTGAAAACCTTCCAATGGGTCATTCATAACCTTTGGGAGTAATTTTATACAGTTTGTGATGTGTTTGGATCAAAACAATCAAAACATTCCTAATTAAATAATTTAAAAAATCCATTAATTAACCAAACTTTCAAAAATCATAAGTAATTCTAAAAAAACAAATAGACAAACTTACTCCATTTGAGATATAGTATTTTCTAAAAATGACAAACCAATAGAGATTGGTCAAAGTAAAAAAATTAACTTAATGTAGATAATTTTAAATTAGGCCAATTCAAAGGCATGGGACTCCGTTTAAGGTCTAATATTTATTAAAAATCAAATCAAAACTTAAAAAATTTAGTGTCTAATTAATTACCTTAAGGTCTAGTATTTAGGAAAAATATTAAAATTCCAAAAATCATCCTAATTTAAAAAGTCAATTTTTAATCCTTCTTTTAATTTATTTAAATAATTCCAATAATTCTAAAATTCACTAATTTACTTAAAATTCCTTAAAATTCTATTTAATCATCCAAGCAAATAATTAATCAATTGATTTAAATATATCAACCCTTAATGCTTAACTAATCATATTAACTTAGTCAACATCGGTTACTACTAGGAAACTCGTGCCTATGAAGCTATTAGCTTAGCCCCAAGAAAGATGAAATAAACTTCACGGGCTCATTGAGTAACAAATGTAGTAACCATTTAATAATTAAAATATATCTAAAATAAATTTTATTATATTAATATTTAAACTTAAACATAAATTCCCTTTTTTTTATTTTTAACAAAATTAAATAATATACAACCTTAATAAATTACCCACTCCATGACATATCCCAATCACATAGCCTTCTACTCAAACTTTAGATGATTTACTATTGTAACACCCCACATTACCCTTGACTAGTACTGTAGAGTGTAACAACTAAAACATATTATTTTCTTTCCATAAAGTTTTTGAAAACAGTTAACCACTTGCATAACTATACGAAGTATCTCATAAACCTTCATTGATACATTAACTGAAGTACTTAACATTTTTTTAAACTTCCACAACATAGTTATAGAGCCACTAAGGAACATCTTAATAAAATACTTCAAATGAGTGTTTACATACCCTTAGCTAATCCTTACTAACAAATATAGAAATAACACATAACATTGAGGTACTTGAAATCTAATCAGCAATAACTTTATCTTTTTCTTTACCTGTAAAAACAGCCAGAAGAAAGTTCTGGTGATCTATGGGCTCACATAAGCTATGCAAAATTAAATAACAATAAAAATGAATTGATAAAATGAAATACAATATTGAGCTAATCATTGCACAAACTTATCATTATTTGAAAAGCATCAAAAGCATCATATTGAACATCATCCTGTATGTCATTTGAGATATATATTGAATATTTAATCTTTTAAAAGATTTGGCTATACTTTAAAATATTCAATGGAGCCCAGGTAAATCTGGCATTATCACCATTGAATTTTATAGAAGTCCATTTTGCCTCTATAGGGGTCCCTTTTGCCCCACCTGCTATGCAGGTATCCATTTCCTTGGGGTCCCTTTTGCCCCACCTGCTATGCAGGTATCCATTTCCTTGGGGCCCCTTTTGCCCCATCTATAATTCAGGTTTCATATTGGGTCCCTTTTGCCCACCTGAAAATATAGATATCATAACATAAACTAGCCAATCTTTATTAATTAAATATTCAAAAACTCTCATATTCATAATTCATATTCTTACCACTTATAAAATAGTACAAGTGTTGCAAGAAGAGTTTAACATGCATTATCTAACAAATGCAAACTTCTTTCTTTAACATATTATCAAAAAGATTGAAACATCATACTTGATCAAATATTAATTTCACTTTTCCACATAAAAGACATTTGTTTAACACGAATATCTCAATACAATCTCATGGTTACTACGCAAATATTCATAATATATTGACTTACTCAGATCATTGAAAAGACATAATAAATATACTAAAAAAATATCAGGAATTAACTTTACATAACTTACCTCCTTGACGAATCGTCTCTTCCAAATCTCTACTTCGCACCCTTCTACGATTGTAAGTCACTATAAAATCTTCTCTTTGCATGTATATGCAGGTAATTCCTAATCTTCCTCTTAACCTTCCTTCACTTCACTTATTCCTCAATTAGTTTGTACACTTGCAATCACTATAAACCATCACAAAATCCTATATTAATTACATTAAAAAATCTGATAACATAAACCAATTACTTTCCCTTAATTCTTACTATCATACCTGCAATTTATGCACTAATGAATTCATTTCTAAATACTTTTCCAATCTTCTTCTCGCAGCATAGCCAAATTCTCCAATTCTCTGCTACATAATCTTCTTCTATTAATTTGTATGCTTACACCAAATTATTTATCTCTGCATCGCCGAACTCCACTATGCAAAATCCTCCTATACCAAAGAAAAATATTGCTTCAGGACCTGCACTATTGACTCCCACGGTTTTCCAAAAACTCATGGTTTGAATTCTTCTGAAACAGAAATCAATTCTTCTCTTAATGCATACTTACCCATCAAAGTATTGAGCCTCCTCCTGTACAGTAACTTCAGCGATTATGCTACAGGAATTCCTGCCGAACAGATTTGTTGCGATTCCAAGCACTGTGTCGAACTGGTGAACAGTGATTTCTGCACTACCGAAATTTCTCCTCTCCCGACTTCCTTTGTGGCTTCCGTTAATTACTTCTTGCGTGGAGGATAATGCGATGTGAGGCCCACAACATAACCGCCTTCTACACACCCCTTTGGAAGCATTCGTTCAAGAATTAAAGAATTATCTAATTTAATTTAGTATATTTCTTACTAATATTTATTTACAATTTCACTAAAATAAACTTCATTTACCTGGTAATAATGAATATTACAACTATGACAATCGACTCTAGATCTATGTCAAACCGGTGTTTACTTTCATGCTACTTGTGTGTATAGGTGTCAACTTTGGGTCAAGGGATAGGTTTAGGTTGAACCCAAAACTGACTCGACACTATTCGGGTTAACCCGAACCTAACCAATTTTTGCAAACTGATCAATTTTTTGGACTCAAACCAGACCCCCTTCGGATACATGTCAACTCAAACTGACCCACGAGGCAGCTACAATAGTTCGAGCGCTTATTCAACCTAACCTTGTTGGCTTCAGACCCGCAAGGCATTAGCAGTGGCATATAGTGGCAGGCTTGTAGTGGTGTGGCAATGAAGGTGACTCAATTGGTCAAAGGCTGTTCGTACTATACTAACAGGACATCATACAATACTAACAGGTCAATTTTTGCATATAGTACTGGACGATCTTGCGATCGTACAGTACGATCTTTGGCGGCTGAATTGAGTTTTTTAGGATTTTTTGAGCCATCTATTTAAGCACTCACATAAGACTTTGTAAGAGTCTTTGGCAGCCATTGGGTCTTCATTCTTTTGGAGAAAATTTGAAGAGAGGACTTGAAAGGGAGAGAGGAAAGGGTGGAGTTTGAAAGAGGGAGAAAATCCTTGAAGGGGGTTTCAAGAGAGTGTGAAGGAGATTTCATACGGTTGCTCCGACAAGCTTGCACCTCGGTACCATCAGATTTAAGGTTCGTCTTGAAGGAAGTTTTTGGAAGAAGAAGATATCGTTGGTGTCAAAAGAACCGGCTCCTCCGCCGCACCAGGAAAGGTGGAAGTGATTTTATAAGGGCTTATCTGCCTTGCTGTGGGGGCTAAAGGAGAATCACTAAAGGTTTGGTGTAATACTCGGAGGGTGCTTCCAGAGAGTGGACGTAGGTCATGGTTTGATCGAACCACTATAAATTGGTGTGTTCTTTCCTTTATTTTTGTTTGCACTTTATTTTTGCATTTATTTTTATTACGATTAATTATGTGGGTGAAATTTATAATCTATCTTTTTTATTATGAATGAAATTTTCTTCAACATACAATTATAAAAAGATATTTCTTTTCGTTAAATAAATTTTTAATCATTTAATTCACCCTACTCTTGGCCATATCGTAACTTCAATTGGTATCAGAGCGAGGTTTCAAAAAAAGTATTTTAGAAAACCTTGAAAAGTTTAATAATGGGATATTTTGGAAATTATAACTTTGCGGAAGGCTATTGTATTACACGACCACCTTTATTTGAAAACATTTTTTTTAATTTTTGAAAAAATTTGCATTTCAACTTTTTTACAATCAATTGATTATCGAATGTGGCATATGAGTCAAACTAACTATTTTGTATCGTCACGTATTATAGATGGAGTCAAAATTAATATTCATTTTACTGAATGGAGTAGAATAGAACAAATTTATGCTCAATTAAATGCTAAATGCTTGAATTATTTTTTCTGTTCGTAAAATTATGACGATTGCATGAGAATCTCTACATATATTACTGGCGAAGAAGTTTGAGATAGATTATGTATTATATATGAAGGTACTAGTGAAGTCAAAAAAATTAAGTTAAATTTTCTAATGCGTGACTATGAAATTTTCAATATTAAATCATATGATATGATCTTATACATGTATAATAGGTTTAATCAAATTGTGATGTCATTGCATGATTTAGGTAGAGAATTTTCAAACTTTGAAAAGGTCAATTGAATTCTACGATTTTTACTTGATAAATTTGATGTCAAAGTCATGACTATATGTGAATCAAAAGATTTGAATGCTTATTCTTTAGACAAACTAATAGGCTCACTCATTGCTTATGAGCAAACTGTGAGTCAAAGATTTTTGGATGTAGGTGATGAGAAGACTATAGTACTAAAAGTCAAAGACAAAGATGAATGTGGATTAGTAGATGATGAGAGAAAGGATATAGCATTGATAACAAATAAATTTGAAAGTCTTTTGAAGCACAAGCATAAGCATCAATAAAAGTGGAGTAATCATAAAAATGGTAAAAATGTTAAATTTTTGTCTAATATTATTTGTTATGGGTGTAGGAAACCCGGACATTTTAAGCTTGAATGCCCAAACTTAAAAACTCCTCCTGTAAAGGAAAAGAGTAAAAATAATCCATTTGTAATATGGGGAAAGATAAAAACCAAAAAAGTCTCATTGGCAGACCTAATTTCTAAATCATCAGAACATGAGCAAGACGATGAGGTATACGTATGTTAAGGTTTGTTTGTGTGTTTTGTTTATGTATTTTGTGTGTTTTATTTATGTGTTTTGTATGTTTGTTTATCTGTTTTATATGTTTAACTTTTTTTTCATAATTATATGTTTTTGTTTTGCTATTAGGTTGTTATTTTATGTGTTATTTTATCTCTTCGTTTTTATAATGTCAAAGGAGAAGAAATTATTGTATTTTGTTTTAATTATTATTGTTATTAAAAAAAAAGATTTGCCTTTTTGTTAATGTAATTCTTTTAGTGAGGGGGGGTTTAGGAGAAAATATTTTTAATTTGCAAATTCAATATTATTTCTCATCATAAAAAAGGGGGAGATTTTTACGACTCGGGCTTTCGAGTGTATGATTTTGATTATAACAAATAATATTGATTAATCTTTTATTTCTCTCATTATTTATAGTGCATATTTATTTGTGATTTTACTAATTTTTAAGGTATATCATGCACCGTTCTTTAAAGATTCAAGGCTCAAGATCGTGTAGAATTGGTTGTATTAAATGAGTGTAATTTTCATTTCTTGAGTCAAGTCTTGTAATGATGCATGTTAGTTTGTTGACCTTGCACACACACAGATGAAGCAAAAAATGATTCTAAATATTTTAAATTTTATGTACATCGTATGGTACGATCTGGATTGTACTGTACGATCTGATGTAGTAGAAATTAATTAAAATATTTAATTTTCCTAAAAAAATATTCTTAAAGCATAATTAATCGTATTGTACGAACACCACATTGTAATGTACGATCTGTTATAATTAGAAAGCCAGCCGTCCATTAAATTAGGCAAAAATTTAAATTTGAAAAGTTATTTTAATCGTACTGTACAATGAGGATCGTACTGTACGATGTTTAAAATATTACCTAGTTTGATCCTGTGATTATTCAATCAAAGCGGCTTAATTTTGATATTTTGATTGTATTGTATGAATTGTATCGTATTGTACGATCAACAAGATGATTTTGGTCGTCCCATGCTTTGTCCTGGACGAACTGCTAGTTTATTGAATTGTTCGTATAGCACATCGTATAGGACATTGTATAGTACGAACTTCAACTGAAATGTTCGTACAATACTAACTGGGCATAGTACAGTACTGACAGGTCAATTTCTGCACATAGTATTGAACAATCTTCCGATCGTACAATACAATCTTTGACGGCTGAATTGAGTTTTTTATGGTTTTTTGAGCCCTCTATTTAAGCACTCACATAAAACTTTGTAAGAGTCTTTGACAGCCATTGGGTCTTCATTCTTTTGGAGAAACTTTAAAGAGAGGAATTGAAAGGGAGAGAGGAAATGGTGGAGTTTGAGAGAGGGAGAAAAATCCTTGGAGGGGTTTCAAGGAAGTGTGAAGGAGATTTTATACGGTTGCTCCAGCGAGCTTGCACCTCAGTACCATCGAATTCAAGGTTCGTCTTGAAGGAAGTTTTGGGAAGAAGAAGATATTGTTGGTGTCAAAGGATCCGGCTCCTCCGCCGCACCGGAAGGTGAAAGTGATTTCGTAAGGGCTTCTTTGCGTAGCTGTGGGGGCTAAAGGAGAATTACTAAAGATTTAGTGTAATACTCGGAGGGTACCTCCGGCGAGTGGATGTAGGTCATGATTTGATCGAACCACTATAAATTAGTGTGTTCTTTTCTTTATTTTTATTTGCACTTTATTTCCGCATTCATTTTTATTGCGATTAATTCTGTGGGTGAAATTGATAATATATCTTTTTATTATGAATGAAATTTGCTTCCACATATAATTATAAAAAGATATTTATTTTCGTTAAATAAGTTTTTAATCATTTAATTCATCCTACTCTTGGCGCATCTCGTAACTTCAAGTTTATTTACTACAATCATATAATTGCTTGGGATGTGAATTATTATTTTTAACTATTTAGGATAACCTTGTAGGAGAGTTTATATATATTTTTTATTTTATTGTACTTTAATTCAAAGTCAAGAGTTGTGAAAATCTCTTTGAGTTAGGATATATAAATCCAAATTAAAAAAATAAAAATATATATATAAATCCAAACTTAAATTCTAAAGAGAAAAGAATATCCCTTAAAGGTGAGTCATTTTTCATTGGAAGCTCAAATTTGGATTATTCTGATACCCAAAGAGGAAAGAATAACATCCCCTTATAGGGAGAGTTTTCTTTCCTTTTAGATGTCTAAATACGACGAATCCAATGACCCCGAAGAGGAAAATGTTGAAGAGTTGAAGACATATAGTATCCCACTCAAAGTCACTTGTGTATGTTCTAGAATTAGAATATGGGTTTATGGTTGGTGGTACATGGCCACTTTTAATAGTTGCAGACCTTGGTTATACTTAAAAGGTATTTGCTTATGGATAATTATTTAATTTAGTTAATTTGATTGAATGAATTATTTTCTTTATTTATGCATAGGGTTGCATACTTTTCTTAGTTTCTTCACTTACATGTCATTTTTGTTTTATCCTTGATACGATCAGGGCTCGTGAGGGAACATTGAAAAACTTTATTATTTAAAATCAAATTAAAAATTTTAGGCTAACATAGAACCTCTATCTATCTAAGAAGTAAACCGGGGACCACCGGGAGTCTGCATAAGCATATTTTTACTTTCTCTTCCTTGTTAAGGACCTCACCACCTACTAGTTCTAGCAGACCACATGATATGTGAAGGTGCAGATCTATCAATAAGATGTCGTGTAATCTCTAGGATTTTTTTTTTCAAAAAATCACTTCATATCATTTTATGCATTTAATCGAGTCAATTAGCATGCATCTCATTATAAATCAATCGAATGAGTCTATAATATTAATTGCATCTAATTTAAGTATTTTCATCCTACATAAAGTTAAGGTGCCAATTAGGATTTGCTCTAGATGTCAGTCCCAACTCCTCAAAACTTTAATTAATAATGTCCCTACCACTTTTATAAAAGAACCAGGTGCATGAATTTTAAACTGCTTAGTTGGTTAGTTGACTCCCCAATCCAAGCTAGGGTAAGTCCAGATTTTGCACTTCATTAGTTAGGTTTGGGTCACTCTTGTCCAATACCCAATTTAGATTTAGTTTTCTTAGATAGGTTTAGGTCTTAAGACCTCAACTTTTAGAAATATAATTCCAAACTTCTAATAAAATGATCAACTCAAATTAAAATTTCTTCTAATCCAAAATGTAATGCCTAATATATAAATTAGGTTATGGCAGTTCTGAATTATTTTAGAATCTCAAAGTGTTCCCTACCTTTCCTCTTTTAATTTTCAAAATAAGTGTTCAAAAATTCAAACTAATCCTTGTTGAAATTTTAAATTCACCTCTTTGATATCACTCCTCAAAACTCCCTTGAATAAAATTTTTGTCATTATTTTAATTGAGTGTATTCGTTGGGAATTCAATCTTCCTATGATGTAATTAACTATGAGGGCTTGTGCACATAAGAAATTAAGAACCCACACATACTTTTTAAAAATTAATTTTTTTTAAAAGTTTAATTAGTCTTATTTGAATAAAAATTAAAATCAATTATGATCATTATAGTCATATTCAATCAATCAATAATAAGGAGTATTTTTTTCTAAGAAGATATATCATTTACTATTGCGATTTCAAATATGAAATTAATGATCTCTCATATGGACTATAGTGGTTAAATATTAATAGAACTTCATTTTGACCCTTTGGGGTACTATGAAATTCTTCCCCAAATTCAACTACTAGTATAAGGATTTTTTTTTTGGAAAAAACCTACAGAAGCGGCCTACACGTTAATATAAAAAAAAGGGATTACAAGTCTTTAAGGGAATAGCTAACTCGCTACTGCTCGAAAGAGCTACAAAAGGAAAAAACAAAAAAAACCTAAGAGTCGGTGATCCCCACTAAGCACGAGTACAAAACAGCCTAATAACATTCTAAGAAAAGAAAAGAAATAGGAAGAAGAAACATCATTCGACACAATCTTCCCCATATGAAGAGGACCCACACAAAATGAGCATTAGTCTCCAAAAACCTCTAAAAAAGGCAGCAGGGATACTCAAGAGAGTGATAATAAAAACCCAAATAAAATTAACGCAAAATGAAATATTACTGAAGAAATAGCTCTTACTGTAGATAAGTAAAAGGTTAAGCAATATGTTATGCCGCTTGATAGTACAAATACAACTTTTAAGATAGGGCATCGAGTTACACATAGTATAGGCCATAGTAAATAAAGATTAAAAGAGGATTAGTTAATAAAACAATTCGGATCCATCCATGACAATATACCATAATAGCTAGAAGGCCCGACCATGGTTATGCCAGCTAAACCACACAGTAACCAATACCACATGAAGCAGTCGGCAAAAGGCCCATAAAAAATGATCCATCATAATAAAAATAACAAAATGGATAGGCAATTAGATCTCATGAAGTTCCAAACCAAACATCTATCACTTAGGTAACCCAAGCGTCGCTCGATCCTACCACCATAACTACTCAGCGACAACCGGTAACACATGCCACGTCTGGAATAACACATGTAATTAGAGTAACGCCAAAGAACAGACGAAACAAAGAAAGACAAAAACCTGGGAGAAGTACCAACCCAAGAAAAGCCATAGATCACAATCAACCCAACAACATTACACCAAAAAAGCCATAACAAAGCCAAACGTCTAAAACCACCTCTAAAAATAGAATACAAAGATGATGCAAAAGCTCCCAGTAACAGCAAATGTAAGCTTCCTGAGCCTAAACAGTCCAACTGTAGGAGAAAACCAACAAAACACCAACACAGTGATAATGCAACATGCCCCCATTTATATCCGTGCTCCTAAAGTTACTTGTGAACTCCCAGGTCACGTAACACCTCATGGAGATAGGAGAGTAACAAATAAGCATACCGTCAACAAATGAAAGGGTGCAATCACAGCTCAATCCCATCACAACAACACCCACAATAATGATGAAAAAGAAACAAATAAAAAAATCAAAACAAAACCATTCCCCACATATCCACATAAATAGAGAACATGAAAACAGGAAAATCGAAGCCAACATAACAAAACCATAATAAAGAACTAATTTTTGATTGTTGATTCAAGAAAAATGGCACGAATGCACGAATCCCGCTTTGCAACCGTAGGATTCCACTTCCCTTAAGTCAGATTGAAATTAACCAGATTTCCCCTTAGGGTAGTGTCAGGGTTATAGATATGGGGTTCTTACTTCCTATGAGCGCAAGCGCCCATAGTTAATTACCCCTCTTACAACGTAAGAGAGAACTCTCGATTAAGGATGAAATAAATTTTAGTTAATTTTAGTCTCAATAGTAGGGGAAATGGAGGTAAACCCAATCAAGATCCAATGGTTCCGTCGTCCCGGGTATACCATAGATTTCAGTCTACCAACACCAGGAATCATTGACCGTAGTGTCCAAGGAATCTGATTAGCAGCCATGTGTTGCCTCCTCTCAGGGATCCCGAGTAGACTGAAGTGGTTAGATGTGGATTTTAGTTTGATTTAATTTGGGTTGGGGCTTATGGCTTCCTTAGAAGTTGCCCGTTAATTTGTTTAGTTTGGGGCTTACGGCTCCATCAGGAGTTGCCCGGATAGTTTATTTAGTTTGGGGCTTACAGCTCCAATTAGGAGTTGCCCAGAGATTTATTTAGTTTGGGGCTTACGGCTCCAATTAGGAGTTGCCCGGAGAATTTCAGTTGGATAGGTCTTATGGCTTCCTTAGAAGTTGCCTAACGGTGAGTTTTACGACCTAGCCCCAAAAGCTAAGCAGCCCGAGTTATGGGTCTTACAACCTAGTCCTTTAGACTAGGATGCCCAAGAATTTTAATTATTTAGGTAGGACTTATGGCCTCCCTTAGGAAGTAGCCTGAAAAGCGGGTCTTACAACTTAATCGTTTAGACTAAGATACCCAAGTGAGGGGTCTAGGTTTGTGTTATCACCTAAACACTTCCCTCAGATATCGGACCTACGACTTCTATTAGAAGTGGCTGGGGGTTTTAATTGGGTTTAGGGGTTAGGTCAATTTTTACCTAAAACTTTCCCCTAAGGTCGGGCTTACGACTTTCTTACGAAAGCTGTCGGGTAGTGGGTCTTACAACCTAATTCTTATAAATCAGGCTGCCCAAAGATTTAAATTTAGATTGGGATTTATAACTTTTGTAGAAAGTAACCCAAGTATTGGGACTTATAGCTTTCGTAGAAAGTAGCCCGTTAGTGGGTCTTACAACCTGATCCTTATAAATCAGGCTACCCAAAATTTTGTTTGAATTTGATTGTGTGTTTGTTGATTTGACACCGATGTTTCGTTTTGAGGGGTTTGACACTTGTTTGATGCTTTAGTTGTTTTGTGCTAGTAGTCTTTTCCTTACTATAACAGTTCAATACTCTTCATGTTTTCAGCACTGTTGCTCTACTAGTTTTTCGTACTGGGCATTTCTTGCTTTTCAACACTTCATTCTAAATGTCGTGCCTTATATTTCTCAGCATTCATTCAATTTATGTGATACTGACTCTTTATTTGTTTGTTCGTAGGTATTCATAGCCAGTGGTTGTAGTAGTTGAGGGCTCGTAGTTGCAGAGGATAGAGTCCAAAGATAATTGAAAGAACTCGTTCAAGAGGGACTTTGGAGAACTTGTAGAAGAGTTCAGTTTGAGAGTGCAATTTGTAAATGTTAATTAATGCGAACAATATTTCTTTTCCTGCATTTTTCTTTCAAGATAAATTTAATTAATCAACTAACCAAAAAAATAAATTTTTCTAGTTAATTGTATTAATTTTGATCTTTAAAATTCTCATATTTTAAAATTCTCAAAAGTTTAAATTTCTTGTATATATATAAAAAATTTCATTTGATGCCCTCGAACTTTGAAATTTTTGAATTTCAAAGGCCCAAAAAAAATTTTGGATTAGAGGGGCAGAAAGAGAATGAGTGCTTATAAGTTCTCCGCTCTCGCGCATTTGATGACATAAGAGATCTCAAAGATCTCAATTTGTCAATTATTTTGATTGATCTTAATCAATCAATTTTTATGAAATCATAATTAACTAAATGTTAATATTTAAATGTCAATTTTAACATTTCAGTTAAATCAAAAATTCAAATTGAATTTCCCTAAAAAATTTGAGGAAATTTCGACAGCCTCCCGACGTCTCCTCCCCACCGAGGGAGAAATCGGGACGGCACTGCCGTAATTTCTTCCTACCCGGACCTAAGGTCGACTGCGTAGGGTCTTTGATTTCAAACCATCTCACCAGGATCTAAGATCAACTGCGTGAGGTCTTCGAATTGTAAAACCATCCGGCCAGATCTAAGATCGATGGCGCGGGTCTTCAATTTTAAAACCATCTGCCCGGATTAAAAATCAACGGCGCAGGTCTTCGATTTCAAACCATCCCGGTCGGACCTAAGGTCGACGACCGGGGTCTTCGACATTTATTTAAAAGATTTCTTATTTCTCTCAATCTCTCTTTGTCTCTCTTTTTTTATATAATATTATACAATATAATATAATATATAATATATGTATATGTATTATTATATAATTGTATATTATAATACATATTATACTATATATTATAATATATATAAAATAATAAAAAGAGGGAGAGACACGGGTGAAGCCCGATCGGGTATAGCCGGAGGCGGAAGTCACGCATAGGCTCGGCGTCGTCAGGCAGCGGCGGAGACGGCTTAGGCGGGTTCGGCGTCGGGCGGCTGGGTTCGGCCTGCTGGGGTCGATCGGCGGGTTCAATCGAAGGAGCGAAGTCGGACTGCAATGAAGGAGCCGAATAAACGACGATGCAATCTCTACCCTCCTGTGAATCAAAGCCGAACAATAAGGAGTGGAAGTCGGACGATGACAAGGGCTTGAAGAAGTGACGTGTACGATCTTTGCACTCCCTACGAAGGAACGAAGACGAACAGCGACGGGCAAACCGAAGAAGCGACGTCGAGCGGCAACGAAGGACTCAGAGGAAGCATTATTATTATTATTATTTTGTTTCTACCGATCATTTTAAAAGGATTGATTTTGCGGTTATCCCATTTCAATCGAAAAGTCGCTGCGTTTAGAAGTAAACCGTGCAAGGTGGGATCAATAGAGGCGGGTATGTCGGTTGCTTCCAAATTTTCATCTATTTCGTTACATTTCAAAAAAAAATTTAGTCAACACTGATATAAGGCAATCTCAATTTATCCAACCTAATCATGCCTTTAATAATCAAAGGAAGATTAGAAATTACTATTTGAAGTTACCCGTGAACTACTAGTATCAAGATGAGCTTCACTATTTGAACCTTTTAGAGAATAATATATTTGCCTCCCAAGATAGTACATCGTTCATAATAAGATGTTTGATTTTAAAACTAAAAATCCAGAAATCAAGTTCCCCAAATAAGACTAAGTTCTTTTTAAACCTTTTTTTCAAACACTTTTAACCCAAATAAATACTTGTGAAGATTTTTAATGTTCCAAGTTTGAGGTAACATTATTCCATCAACATCCTTTAATTTGAAGGTTTCAGGCTTGACATTAGCTTCCACCAAATAAGGGCCATCACAAAGGGGGAAGAGTTTATTTCATTGGGGGCCCTTTCGCACAACCTCAATGCTAGGTAGAACTAAGTCTCTAATCGAGATACATTGAGGTTTCACCCTTGATTATAATGACGGGCTATTATTTGGTGATGTGCAAACAACTTTGAGTAGTGCCAAATCTCTTGCTTCTAGAAGGAGATCTAAATTATTTATGAGCTTCTCTCTCATTATTATTGAAGTCAAAAGTTTGAACTCTTTGACTTGGGACTCCAATATGAACCAATATAACTACTTTTGCATCAAAGCAAAGGTTATACGTGATTTTCCTATTAGAATTTTGACAGTTATACAATAAGCCCAAATGATATTTAGGAGTTCTTCAGCTTATTGCCCATAGCGTTCCCCAAATGTGTTTTTAATCCTTTTAGTATTGTTTGATTTGTAATCTCTTTTTGTCTATTCATTTGAGGATGGGCTATATTCATGTACACTAGCTGAATATAGAAATACTTATAAAAAGTTATAAATATTTTTTTAGCGAATTGAGTTACATTGTTGATGATGATATTTGCAGGAATGCCAAAATAATATATTATATTCTTTCATAAAATTTATTTAACATTAGCTTATGTAATTTTTGTTAGGGGTTTATGTCACGACCCAACCCGACCCGGGACGGATCCCGCTCGCATCGGGTCGCGACAGGCCACATCTGACCAACTAACCAGGATCTGGCTTTGGAATTTGCTTCAGAACTGATTCTGCCAAACATTTCAACTCAAAAACAGACACACAGAGCTACTATGAAACATCAAATGCAGCGGAACAGATTATCTATATTTTTCTTTTTTTTCCTCAAAACAATCATCTACAACTACAGACCATGGCTCAGACAGAAAGAAACAGAGCAGAAGAGCCATGTCTGTACAAAAATCAAAAGTACAAAACAATACCTATAGATCAGACTCTGAACTCTAGTCCAAGACCTCCTTCCCCTTCCCAGAACCTGAAAACCACCAGAAAGCAAGGGTGAGCTCAACAGCTCAGCAAAGCGACAAACCTCCAATCAAAACTTTCAGAATCCAAAACCAAACACTTCAAACCAAATCCGTACAGAAACCAGAACAGAATCAGACAGATATCAAAATCATGCAGATCAGAACGAAACAGATCAAATCAGAACATATACGGACATATATCAAATCAGAATCAAACTTACTTACAGAACAGATACGGAAATCAGAAGTCCTTTCAAATCAGATATCAGATATTTAATTCATAGCTAAATTCCCTGACACTGACAGAATCTCTATGGATTCCCATCCCTTATGGCTCCCTTTGTGCTCACGGCACCAGACAGATGTGCTTATAGCACCAGAACAGATTTCATCGGATCCGGAACAGAACTGATTTCAGATTTCAGATTGAGCTCATTTCAGATTCAGATTTCCCAGACACTAACCGAATCTCTTAGGATCCGGGCCACTTATAACTCCCTTTTTATAGCATATACAGATAGCGTATCAATTCAGAATAAATCCGGACGAAATCAAAAATCACACAAAAATCGGGCAGCACAACGGCTGTATACGAAATTTACACAATTTTCCTAAAAAATCACAAAATACCAAATTTGCACAGAATATAGATAACAACATTTCAGAATATTTATTCTATTGCCACAACATTTAATATCATCACAGAAAAATACAGTTGAAATAAAACACCGCCGAATTCAAAATACCCGGACAAAAATCTCTAGAAAATAATCAAAATGTGCACACTCGGCACGTCAACAACATACAGAAACTTACGCGGTAAAAACTGAACCAGACGGGAAATACGGACAAAAATCACGAACAAAAATCAATTCCGGACAGATAATACCGCCAAACACGACGGTTCTGAAAATTGAGAAATGCGGATTGTGCCTTACCTTGCGTACAACAATAACTTCAACAGTCTCGTCGGACGAAAATGGATCCGCGTCGTCCGAAAATCAACTTTTCCAAAAAGCTCTTAGACTTTCTCTCTCCTCGGCTGAAATCAGATATTTTTATTTTTTTCTCTCTCTTCAAAATGACTTGATTTTCCCTTAAGTAACCTTGAGATCGGCCTGGCCGATCGCACGATCGGCCTGGCTGATCAGACCAAATTTGATTGTTCTGGGCTGATTTCTCAGGACGATAATTAATTTCCTTGGACGAAAAAATCCCTTATTCTCTGACTTGTGCCATGCACTGATCGGCCTGGGACGATGACCCTATCGGCCTGGCTGATCCATACAGGAAAATCACCTGGAGCTGTAGAACACATTCTGGAACAGAAATTGCACTAATCGTCCCGGGACGATCCAGATCGGCCCGGACGATCCTGGAGAAACAGAACTTCACAATCTCCCCAACTTCGAAAAAATGTCGTCCTCGACATTGTCCAATCTAAACTCAGTCAAAACAAGTACGGGTACAACTGTCTCATGTCAGACTCTTTCTCCCAAGTGGCTTCCCGTGCAGTACGGTGCTTCCACTGGACTTTAACCATCAGAATCTGTTTACTTCGTAGCTTTCGGACGTCGTACGCTACAATCAACTCTGCTCTTCCTTGTACGGCAGATTCTCCTGAATCTCAACCTCGTCAGCTGACAGCTTCTTCCCAGAGTTAGATACCCACTTCCTCAAAGTGGATACGTGAAACACGTTATGCACGTCAGGCATCGAATCAGAAAGAAATAGTCTGTAAGCAGATTTTCTAATACTTTCCAGGATTTTAAAAGGTCCAACATATCTTGGACTAAGCTTGCTCACCTGACCAAATCTACTCACACCCTTCATCGGGCTGACTTTGACATACACAAAGTCACCAACCTGAAATTCAACAAACCTGTGCTTCTGATTATAATACTTCTGCTGTCGATCTTGAGCCGATTTCAATCTTTCTTTTATCAAACTGATCTTCTTAACAATTTCCTCAAAGAAAGTGGCACCCAGTTCCTGTCTATCTCCGACCTCAGTCAGAGTCAAAGGAGTACGGCACTTCCTGCCATACAAAGCCTCGTACGGTGTCATACCGATACTGGACTGAAAACTGTTGTTATAGGCAAACTCAATCAAAGGGATATGATCTTCCCAGCTTCCGCCGAAGTCCAGAACACAAAGTCTCAACAGATCTTTCAGTACCAGAATTGTCCTCTCAGACTGTCCATCTGTCTGAGGATGAAAGGCTGTACTGAAATGCAATTTCGTACCCAAGCCTTATTGAATGCCCTTCCAAAGTCTGGAATTAAATCGTCCGTCTTGGTCAGAAACTATCACTCGAGGCACACCGTGCAATCTGACTATCTCCTTCACATATATCTGTGCCAAACGATCCACCAGATCGGTCTGCCTGATCGAAAGAAAATGAGCGGACTTCATCAATCGATCTACAACAATTCAAATGGCGTCGTGCCCTTGTCTAGATCGAGGAAAACCCATCGCAAAGTCCATCGTTACATCCTCCCACTTCCACTCAGGGATAGGCAACGACTGCAACAGTCCACCTGGTCGCTGATGCTTTGCCTTCACCAACTGACAGGCTTCACATCTCGACACAAACTCAACTACGTCCTTTTTCATTCCAGGCCACCAGAACAAAAGTTTCATGTCAGCATACATCTTACTACCACCTGGATGTACGGTGTAGCTTGAATGGTGAGATTCATACAGAATCTCCTGTCTCAAATCCCCAAACACAGGTACCCACAACCCGTTCTTACAGAAAATAGCACCATAATACGAAATTCGAAGTTCAGGAGTCTTACCAGATCCAATCTGAGTAATCAACTTCGAATAATCAGAATCTGACTTCTGAGCTTCCTGAATCCTTGCTTCCAAAGAAGACTGAATGCTCACCTGAGCTAAATCCACCTCGCTGGAGGAAATCACCTCCAACTACAAGCACTCCATATCACGAATCAGGAAATCATCAAAAGTAAGCTGCAAACCTGATAATCCAGAAGACTTCCTGCTCAAAGCATCCGCTACCACATTAACCTTACCAGACTGATACTTAATGGTCAGATCATAATCCTTGATCAACTCGAGCCATCTTCTCTGTTTCAAGTTCAGATCCTTCTAAGTAAAAATGTACTTCAGGCTCTTGTGATTAGTGAAAATCTCACATCCGACGCCATACAGATAATAACGCCAAATCTTCAAAGCAAACACAACTGCAGCTAACTCCAAATCATGTGTTGGGTAATTCTTCTCATGTGGTTTCAACTGTCTAGAGGCATAAGCAATTACTCTTCCATTCTGCATCAGCACACATCCCAAACCTTTCAATGAAGCATCACTGAACACCTGAAAACCTTCCGTACCTGACGGAAGTGCTAACACTGGAGCTGAAGTCAGACAATCCTTCAATCTCTGAAAACTAGCTTCACACTCCGGTGTCCAAATAAAAGGTACTGACTTCTGCGTCAGTCTCGTCAGAGGCGTCAAAATCTGTGAAAATCCCTTCACAAATTTCCTGTAATATCAGGCCATGCCCAAGAAACTACGTACCTCAAATACCGTAGTCGGCCTTGGCCAATCAGCAACCACCTGAATCTTCTAGGGATCAACAGAAATACCTTCTCCGCTAATCACATGCCCCAGAAATGAAATACTCTTCAGCCAGAATTCGCACTTGGAGAACTTGGCATACAGCTGATGCCGTCTCAGAGTCTCCAACACAATACTCAAGTGTATGACATGATCATCCTTAGAAGTAAAATATACCAGAATATCGTCGATGAAGATGATCACAAACTGATCCAAATACTCCCTGAATACTCGGTTCATCAGATCCATGAAAATCGCAGGCGCATTGGTTACCCCAAAAGGCATAACCAAGAACTCGTAGTGTCCGTACCGAGTAGTGAAAGCTGTCTTCACCACATCAGCTTCTTTCACGTTCACCTGATAGTATCCGGATCGCAAATCAATCTTCGAAAATACTGAAGATCCGGAAAGCTGATCAAACAAGTCGTCAATCCGAGGCAAAGGATACTTGTTCTTGATCGTGACTTTGTTCAAATCTCTGTAATCCACACACATACGAAGTGTCCCGTCCTTCTTTTTCACAAACAGTACAGATGCTCCCCAAGGAGAAACATTAGGACGGACAAATCCTCTATCAACCAACTCCTGAAGTTGAACTTTCAACTCAGAAAGTTCTTTCGGTGCCATCCTGTACGGAGCTTTTGATATCAGAGCGGTACCTGGAAAAACATCGATAGAGAACTCCACATCTCTATCCGGAGGTAACCCAACCAACTCATCTGGAAAAACATCAGCAAACTCCCGTACCACTGGGATCTCAGAAATAGAACCAACCTCCAGGTTTAGATCCCGCACCAAAGCTAAGAAGATTAGGCATCCCTTCTTCCACATTCTGCTCACCTCCAACACAGAAATCAGACTAGAGAGAACACCTCGTAAGCCCTGAAATACAATTCTCTCTCCAGCCATAAGCAATCTCACTTGCTTCTTCAGACAATCAATCTGAGCCTCATACAGACTCAGCCAATCCATGCCCAGAATCACATCATAAGAGGAAATCGACAATAAAATCAGATTTGATTTCCACTTCTTGCCCGCAATGTCAATCTCGCAAACACAAAACTTTCGAGCAATCAAATTACTTCCAGCCGGCAAAATTACGGAAAGAGAAACCGGAAGTAAAATAGAATCCAAACGTAAAACCTCAAAATAATGCTAGGACAAAAATGAGTGACTGGCTCCAGAGTCAAACAAAACAAGACAGGGCTGAACAAAAATATAAATCGTACCTGTCACAACATTTGGAGCATCACGAGCCTCCTGCTGACTTAGGCTGTAAACTCGTGGCCGAACTGGAGCTAGAGCTGAAGCAACAGAACTACTCGGCTCCCTCTGAACAGTAGGTGGTCTCCGTGGTATAGAACTAGAACCACCACCTCTACCAGAAAATCTCTCAAGGCGTGGAGGAACAGTCCTCGGTCTTCCTGCTGAACCGATAGGTCTGACAAAGCCATCTGATCAGAACTCAGATGGACACTCTACAATCCGATGTCCTGACTGACCACATCTGAAACACAGACCAGCCATCCTGTAGCACTGGCAAAAATGTCGGCGTCCACAACTCTGGCACACAGGTGCCCCACTTATAGATCCAGAACTCGTCGTACTGGTAGCAGTACCAGACGACCCTCCACTCCTCCTGGAATCACTAGATCCAGAACTAGCTACAAATCTCCTCTTCCAAGAGGAACCACTGCCTGAAGCCTCGCCTTCAAATCTCTTCCTACACGCAGTCCACCGCTGCTGAGTAACCATCAGGTCATTTTCTATCAAATGAGCTCGCTCCACAAGCTCAGAAAAGTCAGTAATGCGAAACGGTATCAGAGGCTGCCTCAGAATATCTCGTAATTCTCTCAGAAACCTGTAGCACCTCTCAGCAGAAGTACTAACCAACTGCGGAGCATACCTGGCTAATGCAGTAAACTCAGCCTCGTACTGCATCACCGTCTTGCTCCCCTAAACAAGCCTAAGAAAACTCTCCTACATCTGCTGTTGTGCAGAAGGGGGAACGAACCAGTCTCGGAACACCTCAGTGAACTCTTCCCAAGTAATCAAAGAGTTCAATCTGCCCTGAAACCTGTCCTCCTGCTGGCCAACCCACCAATGCTCAGCCTCACGATCCAACTGAAATACTGCCAACGGTACCTTCCTATCTAACAGACACTGCATTCCGTCGAAGGTCTTCTCCAATCTCCTCAACCACTCCTCAGCAGCTCTGGGCTCAACAGCGCCCTCAAACCTCGGAGGTTTCAACCTCAGAAACATCTGGAGATGTCTATCAATATCATCAGATCTAACGGTAGAAGTTCTGCTCTGAGTCTCGCTCATCATCTGAGCAACAAGTGTAGCAAACTGAGACAGTGTATCAGCACTGGCCACTGGGGTTGTACTCCCCACTGATGCTGCCTAATCGGCACTCTGACCGTTTTGCATGTCTGGGTCTGGCTGATCCATACAGAAAATTCAGAAAAATCTGGAAAACTATCACAAAAACAACACAATAAAAAGCCGAACGAACCAAAACTACCCCAGACAGACTCACTACAGATTACTTCCTATAGCTCTGTCTTACACAATCCAAATTCCAAAATCAATTCTCTGATACCACTCAAGTTGTCACGACCCAACTCGACCCGGGACGGATCCCGCTCGCATCGGGTCGCGACAGGCCACATTTGACCAACTAACCAGGATCTGGCTTTGGAATTTGCTTCAGAACTAATTCTGCCAAACATTTCAACTCAAAAACAGACACACAGAGCTACTATGAAACATCAAATGCAGCGGAATAAATTATCTATATTTTTCTTTCTTTTCCTCAAAACAATCATCTACAACTACAGACCATGGCTCAGACATAAAGAAATAGAGCAGAAGAGCCATGTCTGTACAAAAATCAAAAGTACAAAACAACACCTACAGATCAGACTCTGAACTCTAGTCCAAGACCTCCTTCCCTTTCCCAGAACCTAAAAACCACCAGAAAGCAAGGGTGAGCTCAACAGCTCAGCAAAGTGACAAACCTCCAATCAAAACTTTCAGAATCCAAAACCAAACACTTCAAACCAAATCCGTACAGAAACCAGAATAGAACCAGACATATATCAAAATCATGCAGATCAGAACGAAACAGATCAAATCAGAATAGATACGGACATATATCAAATTAGAATCAAACTTACTTACAGAATAGATACGGAAATCAGAAGTCCTTTCAAATCAGATATCAAATATTTAATTCATAGCTAAATTCCCTGAAATTGACAGAATCTCTATGGATTCCGACCCCTTATGGCTCCCTTTGTGCTCACGGCACCAGACAGATGTGCTTATAGCACCAGAACAGATTTCGTCGGATCCGGAATAGAACTGATTTCAGATTTCAGATTGAGCTCATTTTAGATTCAGATTTCCCAGACACTAATCGAATCTCTTAGGATCCGGGCTACTTATAACTCCCTTTTTATAGCATATACAGATAGCATATCAATTCAGAATAAATCCGGACGAAATCAGAAATCACACAAAAATCGGGCAGCACAACGGTTGTATACGGAATTTACACAATTTTCCTGAAAAATTACAAAATACCAAATTTGCACATAATATAGATAACAACATTTCAGAACATTTATTCTATTGCCACAACATTTAATATCATCTCAAAAAAATACATTCGAAATAAAACACCGCCGAATTCAAAATACGTGGACAAAAATCTCCAGAAAATAATCAAAATGTGCACACTCGGCACGTCAACAACATACAGAAACTTACGCGATAAAAACTGAACCAGACGGGAAATACGGACAAAAATCACGAACAAAAATCAATTCCGGACAGATAATACCGCCAAACACGACGATTCTGAAAATTAAGAAAGGCGGATTGTGCCTTACCTTGCGTACAACAATATCTTCAACAGTCTCGTCGGACAAAAACGGATCCGCGTCGTCCGAAAATCAACTTTTCCAAAAAGCTCTTTGACTTTCTCTCTCCTCGGCTGAAATCAGATATTTTTATTTTTTTCTCTCTCTTCAAAATGACTTGATTTTTTCTTAAGTAACCTTGAGATCGGCCTGGCCGATCAGACCAAATTTGATCGTCCTGGGCCGATTTCTCAGGACGATAATTAATTTCCTTGGACGAAAAAATCCCTTATTCTCTGACTTGTGCCATGCACTGATCGGCCTGGGACGATGACCCTATCGGCCTGGCCGATCCATACAGGAAAATCACCTGGAGCTGCAGAACACATTCTGGAACAGAAATTGCACTAATCGTCCCGGGACGATCCAAATCGGCCCGGACGATCCTGGAGAAACAGAACTTCACAGTTTATCTCCACCCATTTGGTGAAATAATCTACATTATGAATGATGAATTTACATTATCTTGTAGTTATAGGGAAATGTCCCATTATATCAATTCTCCATTGGGCTAAAAGCCATGAGCTTTAGAGTGATAAAAGTTCTACAACAGGTGAATTGGTGAGATTTGAGTGCAATTAACAATTTTTGCATTTTTATGTGAGTTTGACTACGTCCTGTTTCATTATGGGCTAATAT
This sequence comes from Dendrobium huoshanense, assembly GCA_016618105.1. Taxonomy (NCBI): domain Eukaryota; kingdom Viridiplantae; phylum Streptophyta; class Magnoliopsida; order Asparagales; family Orchidaceae; genus Dendrobium; species Dendrobium huoshanense. Next base: position 34,680,147 of record CM028356.1, on the reverse strand, counting down.
AAACCCTTGTCTCATGATTTTGTAAGCTAACGATCTTCCCCTAGGTGTTCTCAGCATATTCTTAAATTAACTTCATGAAGTGTTAATTTGCATTTAAAGGTGGGAGGATCTTAAGGTATGATCCAATGAATAATCATTTGTATAACTCTCCATCAATAATAGTAAAGTTTGTTGCTTGCCTTTGAAGTCATGTTGCAACTATTAGATCTTCAGGCAATGCACCATCTTGTAAGAAGGATAAGATGGGAACAATCCAGGAAGCTTCTCTTGGCTTATCAATAAATTCTAACAGACCTTGGATACTTGAGAATTGTATCTCCTCAATATACTTTCTCTTAAAGAGATCCTTGATTATTAATGTAGCAAACTTAGAGAGGGCATCTTCTAGTGCATTCTGCTCGTGGAAAATATGGATGATTTAATGCTTTTTATGAGGGCCAAGAGTGACTTTACATGTTATAATATTTGGCCAAATATGAGTTATGGGCATCAAACTCTCCTTGCATCCCAGGAGACAACAAATTATGAATCAATGTAAACCACCAAGTTTTGTACCTTCTCAGTTTATGACCAGCTTTAATCCAACATTGAGGGCTTTATATTCAACATTGTTATTCATTAAAGGAAACTTCGGTCAGAGCCTATACTAAAAGGTAACTTATTGCAGGAAGATTAATAAAATTCTAGCTTAAGTACCAAACATTCTAAAACACCCATCGATATATAATATTTAGCACAAGGATGAAATAAAAGTTGTTGGTGATTCGTTAGTAGCGGGGATGATTCACTTAACCATAAAGTCTACAAGTACTTAAGATTTGATGTCAAACCTATACAAGTAATGTATATCAAATTCTCCTAGTTCCATCGAACAATTGATTAATTTATGATATGCTTTAGGCATTTAAAGGATATTCTTTAATGAGAGCTTTGTATATATGCCAATTATATGAGCTTGAAAGTATGTGTATAATTTTTTTGCTAAATCAACTAATGTCAATGCTATTTTATCAGTCAATTAATAGCTTCCCTCTATTTGAGACAATATCTTACTAACATAATAGATGAGATACAATACAATATTTTCTACTCAAGCCGAGATTGAGTTTATAGAAGTCAAATATAGCTATGAAAGAAAAGTTAAACCTCTTTGTTAGGAATGATGTTGAAGATATAATAAGTAGACATAAATAACAAAGTATTTCAAGAACCAAGTGGGTGTTCAAAAATAAGATGAATGACTATGGAGTATTGTTTAACTTTTAGGTTTAGTTGGTGCTATCTCTTGGTCTTCTGTGTTGTTTTAATTGTTTGTTATTTTTTCAAGTGGTTCATGTTATTGTGGTGGTTTTTGTTCTTTCGTTTGCAGAGTTCTTTTATTGAGATTTTTTTTTTGGATTATGATGAGTATTGTTTAAATATTGGATCCTTGGATGACTGATTTGACAATCAGTTTTTCTTTGGATGATCTTAATGATATATATATATATATATTCCTTAAAGTTGTTGGATTAGAAACTAGCTTTGGCTTTGGATGGTTGGTTATTGAAATTTAGGGTTTTTCTATTCTTTGCTCTAAGGCTTCAGATGGAATTTTAACCTTCCTGACTTGATTGCGGGGGTTTCTTTTAGTTTTTTGTTTCAATGTTTTATTTATTATTATTATTATTTGGTTTAGTTACTACTTTTAGTTTTTTTTTGAACTCCTTATGTGGTTCTTTCGAGGCATGTTTAGTTCTTCAACATGCTGGTTGAAGGAATTAGCTGGATTGTGAGCTTGGATACCTATTTGTTGATGTCTTTTCTGATTTGACTCAAGTTATAGTGAATGCTCAAGTTATAGTCAATGTTAATTTTGGTTCTAAAATGGCTGGATGAATGTCTTTGCTGTTCATTCCTTGATGGCTATATTGGAGCTTGGCTACATGAATGTTGTTGTCTTATGGATTCATTCTATAAGGCTTTATTGGAGACATGATTTTAGTCTGCATATCATCGTAAAATTATTCTCTATTGGTGACAACTTTGTTTTTTCTTGTTGCTTGGGCTGGTCCCAAGTAGGTTGTATGTTTATTTATAACTTTATAGCTTAGGTATTTGTATTCATGATTTATAATTTTTTAATATTTTTTTAATCTTCTAATTGCAATTTTTTATTATATTAATGGAAATCGAGCATGTTTGCACCTAATTTTCCCCCAACAAAAAATTTATTTTAATGTATTCAAATTTTATAACTATTCATTTCTAATAAATATCTCTCATCCACATACAAGCAAATGTTATGTATGACTTTTAGATTTTGTTTGTAATATCTTTTCGACTCTTTCATGATAAGAAAAATAACAAATACAAATTAATATGTTTAAAATATATAAAGTTTATTTTTTTAAAATTTATTTTAAAAAAATATTTTTGAGGAAATAATTTTAAAATTATGGCTGAAAATATATTAAAAATAAAAAATAGAAAATCTAATGCTGTCAATAGAGACCTAACTTTCCCGCCATTTTGCTTACTTGCTTGAAATTCCATAAGCGTGCGAACTATTGTAATTAGAGAGTTAAGATATCTCTTCCTCTCTCCGTCTCTCCCTCGCTCCTTCTACCGTTCGCGAGCTCTGCCTGCTGCTTTTTGTTGGTTTTGCTCTTTAAGTTAATTAAGTTAATCAGTGATAACTAGCGGCGTCTAGGGTTTGCCTCTTTTCGCCAGTGCTTGCTCGGCTTAGTTGCTTCGCAGGAGGTGTAGAGATTGCACGCGTCGCTTCTTCGGCTCCTTTGTGGCTGTTCGACAAGGCTCCTTCGACGACTTTCCCTTCCCTTCAGATTGGAAGTTACCACATTTTGATCGGAAGCAACAACGGGAGCTCGCTGGCTGTGAAGGTAACTTTCTCCCTTTCGCTCGTTTCTTCCGCCAAATCCCGTAAATCCGCCGAACCGAGGGATTTAGTATATCCCGGATTTATGCCCGTAAATCCTTAAATCCTGGATTTGCCCATCGCCAGGATTTAACGCGCGCACAAAAACCGTTTGGCTGGATTTAGCGTAAATCCCACTTAAATCCCTCTGTAAATCCGATACCAAACAGCCCCTTAGGGTTTCTATTCCAGTATTCCCCACATTCGATGTAGGGTTGTTCCGCAAAATAATCCATTGGTGCTGCTTCTTCCTCTTTTGCCCCTCGCTTCTCTCAGGAGATAAGAGATGAACACCGGCCAGGCTGACGCTGCCAGTTTGCTCGAGAGCCTCGTAGCATCGCGAGATGTTGGAGGTCTTTACCTTCGTTTCGCCTCCTTTTTTCGACCGTTTGAGGACTTCATTTTCCTCGACGATTATAATCCTAGCGCCGTAAGTAAAAAGACCCGGAGGAAAAGGAAACCGAAGGAATTGCCTACTAAAGAGAAGATCCGTCCTATTGCCCGGCAGTTCCATCAATTTCTTTGCAATGCCCTAAAGCTACTTTCAGACCTTCTCAAGAGAAGCCCCTGCAATGGAGCAGCGGACGATGATGTAATGCAGAACGAAAAAGCTATCGAGCTACTTGGTATCTACCGGCTCACCATCCATTGTCTTCTCTGTATCGCTCCCTGCCTCACCGGTCAGCCATACTCGGTTCATCTTCAATGGGGTCAGCTAGTCCGTCGCTTGGAAATTTGGAACAAGTACAGTGATGCTGAAGAAGAGGGTTTTGCTCTCCTGGAGAACCTTCGTAAGTTGCTGGGTACTCCTCCGCCCCTTTTGAAGTCAACCATGGTCTTCCTGCCGGATCCAAGTGTTGTTGGTTCAGCAGGCGCAGATCCTCAGCTTGCCTGTCTAGTTTCTGAAGTGGTAATAGTTCTCACATACTGCCCTTTTAAGAGCCAGTCAAGGGATGTGGGTGCCTTCAAGAGGATATTGGCGCTAGCAGAGCAACTCCAACCATGGGTTTGGTAGGTCGACATGATTTTCTTTTACCAAGCTTGTCGATTGATTTGCGTTCCTCTCTATGATTATTGCTTCTCTTTTAATGTGTTATTTTTTCGTTGATTCAGTATCATGGAGCCAAAGGCTATGGCATCACGCCACAACATCCTTGTGGAGGGTCTCTATAGGTGCGCTCTCTTCCTGGTCGGGGAGAGCAAGTCATTTGACGATGATATTGTATATTCCTTCTGTCTAAAGACGCTGAAGGAGTGTATTGAGTCACCATCGGTGGATCGCTTCCCAATTGTGCGTCAAATTTACTTTTTTTTTTAGTTGCAAACTGCATTTTTTAATATCACTAGAATGCCAAATTAATGTTTAGATATGGGCTGACCTTGGGGTTCAAATATAGATGGCTCATCGAATTTGTTCTGCAATGGATGTGAAATGGGACAGAAAGCCCTCGCTGGTTGTTGATGTGCTAATAATGAGCTTGGAAGGTAGCTTTTGTGGGAACAGGGTATGTTTTGAAGATCTCAAGCAAAGAGCACTTTTTGATCCTTATCTGTTGTTCTTGAGATGCTTTTATCACACTTTTCCATTTTTTTAGGTCTTGTTGATATGCTGAAACTATTATTTTTTCTATGAGATCTACAATTTATCTAGATTATTTTGTCTAGGAAGTATGTCCAATTTATTCAGTAATGTTTGATATTGTTTGTTACTGGAAACAAAGTAATCATCATGGAACTTTATACTGCTTGAGGAGTAATATCTAAGAGTTTGCTTTTAACCTTCAAATTTGTCTCTTATTCAAGTCAACGTGAAGCACCATCACGAGGAACAGAAACATAATAAATCATATTTAACTGCAGTTAATTCATTTTCTGGAGTCTATGATGTACATTCAGTTATTTCACACTGAGTTTAGTTGTACTTCATTGATTTACAAAGAGGATTTCTCATTTTACTAATGCTGTCGTGTACATAAAAGTTGAATATCAATACCTTTATAAAACAGAAAAATATAATTGACTATAGACTTTTCAACTTGGGGTGACATAGTTTTGTTGTTATTTCCTAAAAGCACTCGCCAACCTACTATCTCAATATGGCAAGGACGCAGTAGGTATAATAGAATGAAATAGTCGACTAAAAGAGAAGCAATAATCATTCTAGGCAATTTTGGTGAAATACTGCTCCTGTTCTGTCTGCAATTTAAAGGAGCATTTTCCTTTTGGTTGCATCAATGTATGCTAAATTCTCTAATCTGACCATTACCATGTAAGCTGCCTATACTGGCTGTTTTTTAGAAATGAAGATTTTTTATTTAGTTGGGTTAATCATGATGCAGATTGATGAGTCGAAATCTGTTTGGATTAGATGGGAAGTGATAGTCTCATGTGATTAAGTCCACTAGTTGCAGTAGATATTTTTTTTTAAATCTTTCCCATATAATGTTTTTAAGAAATGAATCTTTGGGATTAAGTAATTTGGGATTGACTTTAATATTAATGTTAAATGGTGATTTTTTTAAACAAAGAATCCATGTTTATTTGAGTTTGCACAGTAGAACAATTGTACTTGTAATGTCATTAATATTTAATATAATTTCAGTTTTCATGATGCAGAAAACAACTTGCTTTCATTCCATTGCACACGACACACATGCACACATGCAATGACCTTGAAACCACTTCATTTATTTTTGTGCATGAAGCAGTATCTGCAGGATGCTCCTGCCATTGCCTCTGATTCTGACTTTCATACTAGTCACTATTCTTTTGAGTCTCTAGAGCTCCTCAGGAATTTGATAGCAGTAGCACCTGTGTGAAACTAAGCAACTTATGAATCTGTCTTCTAGAAGATCAATATTTTGAATATTTTTTTTAATATGGTGCAACCATGCTTGTTTACAATTCATTTGTTTTTGGTTGGTTAAAGGATGTATTGAAATTTTCTTCAATAAATTTGATGTAATGACAATGAGTTACATTTAGAAAATATTCATTGTTAGTTACAATGGAAACTAATTTCCATCATGAGGAAAATATATGAATTGCATTTTTGTTTTGTTACTTTGGTAATGTAACTTTTTTGCAATTGTAGTTTAGCATTTGGCTGCATCATGATTTTTTTATGCAACTGTTCTTTCATATGTTTGTGGCATTTGTGCTCTAACGGGTTCAGGCTACTAGCACCCGCTCCTGTAATTAGAAGACCTGTTGTGTTGTTTAGCTCTGCAGTTAAAAATGTCAACGGGAGCTTGGTATGACATGATACTGGTCACTGAAATCCTCTTGATTTTGACTAGCTTGAATTAATTGCAATCATGTTATTTTGTGGTACTGTTTCTTTTATAATTTACAGAATTCATATATCATCACTTTGCATCTTATCTTTTCCATTGTGGGAGATCTCTAAAATTTTATTCTTACAAATGATTTTGGCAGGTTGATTTAGTAAAATATGTGGATGCCATGCTTGGTTTTGTATCAAATTGTGCTGAGGGATTCTATTTAAATAGGAAGGATTCATTTAAAGGTGGTTCAGAACTGTCACTTGAAGTAGCAGATTATTTGCAGCAGGTGTGTATTGCAATTGCGGCTACTGCTGGAAGGTGCATTTAATAAAGTATTATCGCTTTCCTTCTGGTTCAACATTTTCCTCGTCTCCTTTTCCTTTTTATTGTACCCTCTCTTGCCAGATCCTACTATTTGTGTCACACCTCAGTTCAGAAATTGATGCATCCTATCAACATTGGACATGCCGAAGAAATAAATTCCAACTCATAAGATAAACCTTAGAAGTAAAGATCAATAAAGGTTGTTTTGTATTCAAGAGGGAATGATTCATATATATAATTGTAGGCAGAAATATATAAACATAAATATATGAAAATAAATAACGTTTAGATGCATTAACAACCTTGACAGTATTTGACAATGCTAAAAAAAAAAGAAATAATGGAAGGAAAATGAAAGAAACAACTGTATAAGTAGCAGTCACTCAAAACCTAATAGAAGTCAAAGTAAAAACTATAATAAAACTGAAGTACCAAATGGAATAATTAATGTTGAAAGGTTTGCTCTTGTAGTGACAATCTGCATGCATATCTTGAATGACTAGAAGTGTCAATTGATTTAATTTTCAATGTGGCATTGTTCATGATAATTTGTATGAAAAATAATAATCAATGCATTTCTATGTTAACGTATCTATGTGCAATTATATAAGACTAATCATATATATCCAAAAATGATTCATAAATCATCTACCATAATTCTTTTATTTTTGTATGTACATTTATAGTGCGTTTTATTAGGATACTCTAAATTGGGAATATTGTCAGTAACCCATGAAAATCCAATGATTTATAAAGCAGTTATCACTTTTTGGACATATCGCCTTGACTAGCCAAAATCCAAACGGGCTCTATCAACCTATGTATCTATTGTAACAAAGTATATACATTTTATATTTATAATAAACAAATGTCTAACAAATATTCTATGATCAATATGACCAATGTTAGTTTCATAATAAAACAATATCTGTTTGAACTAGATTTATTGTATTGAATGAAGGTCTTGTGCCTGGGAATAACACAAGGAATCATTAAAAAAATTATGCAGTAATTAAATAGGGTAAAGTTATCTACTTTATATCTGGGAGTGCGATGGGATTGGGGCTTCAGTGGTTTGGGATTGGGTTGGTTCAACTGTGGGTTTGCTTTGCTACAATTTACATCTCTAGTTCTCCATATTATTCTTCAAAAAAAAATGGCTGACCATGTTCTCACTTGCCAATTTTCTATTCCCATGCCTGTTTAATACCCTATAAGTAGTTGTTCTATGGGTTACCTGACTAAATCTACATGATTAATGCACTCTCTTCTCTTACTCTCCTGTCTATATTTTACACTCGAATGAAGTTTAATTGAGTTAGTGAAAGAATGATAAAATTATAAGCATAATACATTGGGGTCCAATTTGCCTCCTTTTAAGAAATTGATCAGCTCTAAAGCGTTGCTTCCTTGAGAACTTTAATAAAGTTAACTAATTATCATGACATTGCGCCTAAACGTTATAGTTAGTTGAATTTCATTAGTAGATACAATATCATGTGACCTTGAACACTATAATAAAATCGCTTGATTTCTTTTATGCTTTCTTATAACTATTATAAATCTCACCTGTCTCAACACAGTTTTTGGGTTTAAACGCTACAGTGTTGAGCATCCTTTATAAGCAAATATGAAAAGCTTAATTAGTGATTTTCATGCATCATGGAGGCATTTAATATTAAGATTATTGCAAAAGATGTGCTTGGAGTTTCGAATGGAAAAACTCATAATAGAAAAAATAGTTGGTCGTGGAATTCAAATGTGCAATAAAAGAAAAAAAAGAAGATTTGTTATAAAAATTGGTTTAAATGTAAAAAATTGAATAATTGGGAAAGCTATAAAGAGGCTCGTAAGGAATTTAAGAAAGCTATTTGCGATGCAAAGAGCTTATCTTTTAATGATTTATATAATATATTAGATAATAAGGAAGGAGAAAGATATATGTATAAGTTAGCCAAACAAAGAGATAGGAGTAGTAAGGATTTAGTTCAAGTGAAGTGTATTAAGGATGGAGATAAAAAAATACTTTTCTTAAAAGATGATATTCAACAAATGTGGATGAGATATTTTGCTAAACTTTGTAATGAAGATTGTGAAAATACGATTGACTTTAGTGACTTTAGCATCCTATATGAAAATAAAGATTTTTATTTTTATCGGCGTATTAGTAAAACCGAAGTTAGAGAGGCTTTAAAGAAAATGAAGTGTAGAAAAGCTATTGGACATGATGATATTCCCATAGAGATGTGGAAACGCTTAGGAAGGAATTTCTTGGCTTACTAAACTTTTAATACTGCTTTGAAAACTAAAAAGATGCCAGATCAGCGGAGATTGAGTGTGTTAATTCATATTTTTAAGAATAAGGTGATGCACGAGAGTGTGCGAATTATAGAGGAATTAAGTTAATGTGTCATACTTTAAAACTGTGGGAGCGAGTTATGGAGCGTAGGTTGCGGCGAGATACTAATGTTTCTCAAAATCAATTTGGATTCATGCCGGGTAGGTCTACTATGTAAGCCATACATTTATTGAGAGGTTTGATGGAGAAATATTGAGAGAATATGGAGGATCTACATATGATATTTATTGATTAAGAGAAAGCATATGATAAAGTTCTAAGAGAAATGCAATGGAGAGTTCTTGAAAAGAAAGGAGTTAATAACGCTTATATTCAAATCATTAAAGATATTTATGCAGGTGCTATTGCTTGTGTTCAAACACAAGGCGGTTTGACTAAATATTTTCCTATTTCGGTTGGATTACATCAAGGATCAACTTTAAGTCCATATCTTTTTGCTTTAGTCATGGATGTTCTCACTAGACATTTGCAAGAGGATGTATCTTGGTGTATGCTTTTTGCTGATTATATTCTTCTTGTCAATAAGACTAGAGAGGGAGTTGAAGGTAATCTTGAATTATGGAGGTCAACCTTAGAGTCTAAAGGTTTTCGCTTGAGTAGATCTAAATCTGATTATATGGAGTGTAATTTTAGTAGCAATAGACCTAGTGAGAGGATTGTGACTTTGGACGATCAAGTCATTAATAAGAGTAGACTTTTGAGATATCTTGGATCTATTGTTAAGACCTAAGAGTGATGGTGAAATAGATGGGGATAGTATCAGCATAATTCAAATTGGATGGTTGAAGTGGATGAATGCTTCGGGCTTGTGGTGCGATAGAAAAGCCCCCCTCAAACTTAAGGGAAAATTCTAGAAGATGGTGGTGAGACCTGCAATGTTTATGGTGCTGAATGTTGTTCATTAAAAGAGAAGCATAATACTAAGTTAAGTGTTGCAGAGATGAGGATGCTTAGGTGGATGAGTGGCTTTACCCTTAGAGATAGGATACGAAATGAGCATATACGTGAAAAGGTTGGAGTAGCTCCAGTGGAAGATAAGGTTAGAGAGAGTCACCTTCAATGGTTTGACCACATTAAATGGAGGCTTTCCAATGACCCTGTTAGGAAAGTTGAGGTATTAGATTTGACTTATGTTAAGAAAAGTAGAGGTAGACATAAAAAGACTTGGTTAGAAAATATTAGGAATGATATTTCTTTATTAGATTTAAATGAGAATTTGACTTTTAATATGACACAATAGTAAAAAAGGATTCTTGTAGCCGACCCCACGTAGTGGGACAAAGGCTTGATGTTGTTGTTGTATGGAGGCATTTAATAACATTCTTCCCTATTTTCACATCCATTTGTGTAATTTCAAAAATGTTTAATTGAGTAGAAGCAGTGTAGATTTAATTATGGTGCTTTTTCAGAAAAAAAGGTGCAATTTCTTTTTGCTAGGTTTGTTAGCCATTTCTGATGTAACCCAATATATGCTAATAGTTGAAAATAAGAACTAACTAGAAAAAGTAGAAGGAAATAAAGAAAAGAAAAAGGAAGGGAATCCTAGCATTCAACAAACTATTCATTGACATCCTACATTTCATGTACAAAGAGGGTATAATGGCTCAACGAGCTTGAACGAGAGGTAAAGGATGACAAAATTAAACAGAACAAAATAATGAAAAATAGTACATGCAAGTAAAGTGCCTTAGAGTCTAATGGTTTTCGTTTGAGTAAATCTAAAGCTGAATGCATGGAGTGTAATTTTAGCTGTTATAGATCTATTGGGGGCATTGTGACTTTGGGTGATTAAGTCATTAACAAGAGTACATGTTTTAGATATCTTGGATCTATTGTCCAAAGAGATGGTGAAATAAATGGGGATAGTATCAGTAGAATTTAAGTTGGATGGTTGAAGTGGAGGAATGCATTGGGCTTGTTGCGTGTTAGAAAAGTACCCCTCAAGTTTAAGGGAAAATTCTATAAGATGGTGGCGAGACCTGCAATGCTTTATGGTGCAGAGTGTTGGCCATTAAAAGTGAAGCATAAAATTAAGTTAAGTATTGCATAGATGAGGATCTCAGGTGGATGAGTGACTTTCCTCTTAGATATAAAATGCGAAACAAGTATTACGTGAAAAGGTTGGAGTAACTTTGGTGGTAGATAAGATTAATGAGAGTTGCCTTGGATGATTTGGACACAGAACGTCGGTCTTTCGATGACCCAGTTAGGAGAGTAGATTCTTTGGATTTGGCCTACGTTAAGAAATATAGAGGTAGACCTAAAAACACTTTTTTGTTAGAAAATATTAGAAATGATCTTTTTATTAAATTTAAATGAGAATTTGACTTTTAACATGACACAATGGAGAAAATGGTTTCTTGTAGCCGACCCTATGTAGTGGGATAATGACTTGATTTTGTTGTTTTTGTAGAACAAATTATTTTGCTATGCGAATCCAAATTTAGTACAACAAAAACAACCCTTTATCAAGGATTTCTACCAAATTTAATGAATATAGAAAATAAATACCCAAAATGATTGTGTATAACAAGTTTAAGATTTATGCAATTTGATTATAGCTTTTATCAATGTGATAATAAAGAAGAAATAATCGACCATCCTAGATGTCACGTGTACATGTCACTAGGGCTAAAGAAAAATCTATTTTCAGATCCAAATACACCCAATTACACCACTAGATGATTTAAATAATACACTTAAATTGTTATCCAAACTATCAACAATAATAACATCATGCATTTTCTCATCACTTGTGTTGTGTATAAGATATGCAGGATGGTTGCATCTATAAATTCTTATCCTCATGCATGTAACCATTTGATTAGCCTTCATGAACTTTGCTAAGAGGTTGCATGCAGTCATTACCTAAATAATTCCCTCATTTCAGTTTATACACATGGTTCACAATTTGTTGCTTCACTAATAAACATAAAATATATTTTAGTATCTCTTAACCCACGCATAAACTGGTGCAACAAACTAGACCTCTTTTATCTTTTTTAAATAATTGTATATGGTTTGATTAGCTCATTTTTAGTGATTAAACTAATACATTCTCAATATAATTAGGTATTCTTAACATGTTAAATCAAATGTTACTGAATTAATGCTATTATTTGGGATTTAAGGAAAATAAAGGTGTAGGAAAATGATTAGGATCAAGGCCAGTTGTTATTGTTCTCTTTATTTTACTCTTTTAAGCATTTCCATGACTAGGGACATCATTAACTAAGTGCTTGGTTTGGAAATTCTTTTATTATAACTATATAATGGAATTCCGGAGGAATTATTCAAAACAACTTCAAATTTTAATCTTTTGAAGGTATGAAATTTTTTATTTGACTTTAAAAAATAGCATGCGCCATTATATTTTATAATCAATGCTCTTTTATATTCTTATTTTAACATTAATAATGGATTTTGGTTAAAATAAGTTTTGTATTTTTTATTTCACTTATATTGAATCAACATAATTTATTATTTTTTTTTGCAGTGTTTAACCTATATTATAAATGGTAATGATGTCAAATTTATTATTTAAAATTAAAATAAAATAACTTAAAATAAAATTGATATTCTACTAATTATTTTGAAGCGTTATCCAATCTTCTTGTTGCATGCAAGAAATTGAGTTAGGAGAATGATGATCGATTTTGTTTGCTTTAAGGGCTATTTTGTTTACTGCATTTAGGGTGTAGAGTAATTTAAATACAGGGGTTTTGATAATTTGGGTGTTTGGTTGGATGAAAAATAAATTCAAGGTAAAGTAAAGCAAATGCAGTGTTTGGTTGGATGGAATTCCTCATATTTGGGCGATTTTCAAATATATCACAAACTTAAGGGCATTGTCATCCTTTGCTGGCCACCTTCGCCCTCTGGGCAGCCACAACTGCCCACTATCTCCCCTTCGCAGCCGCTAGCAGCCACCGCCCCTCGGCCGCCAGTCGTCGCCGCCAGCCGTCGCCGCCGCCGCCTCCTCCGGCATTGCCACCACTGCCGACCACCTCCACCGTCACCTTCGGCTACTACCGTCGCCTCTAGTTGCCACTATTCACTTTACATTGCGATCATTTTACTTCTAACCAAACAAAAAAAAGTAATGTCACCCTTAATCCTTTACATTCATCAAAACAACTAAAAGTATAGAACAACTCAAAAGTATTCCTTTTACATTGGATTTTATTTTACACTGCATTCTTTTTGCATTTCATTTCTTTTTCAAGCAACCAAACAACCCCTTAGTTTTTTTGGTTTCACAGGAAATTAAAAGTGACAAAATGGCAATATATTTTTATGTAAAGAAATCTTGTTGTGTCATATCTATGTAAATAACTTTCATTTTTTTTAAATAAAGTATAAGCTGTCTCTCTTCTTTAGCTAGTTAGAATAGATGTTAATTCGATGTCTTTAAACAAAATTTATTTAAGTTATTGTGAGCATGTTAGTGTTTATGATGTTGAGCTATAGTTAATGTTGGTGATGGTGGTAATGATTGGGTCAAATATGATGGTTGTGATGGCTAAGAGGGTGTGTGCGCAGAAGCAATGATGCACAAACCCAATGGTGGTGATAGTGGATTGTTGATCGCAATAATGATGAATGCTATTTGTGACAACCAATTGAGTAGATGAGACTACAACCAGTGGTTGGCAATAACATGTAGCTCAGTTATCGATGGGAAGTTCGTCGAAGATGATGGTATTTGTTTATAATGATGATGGTGAATGTGAAGTTTGGAGGATTCAGTGTTTTCAATATTTTTTCTCTCAGAAATTAAGTGATTTGATTGTCTTTATAATTGTCATAATGGATATTGTAGTGCTTATTTCAAGTGCTCTTCGTAATTATAAAAAAAATGAATGGTGGAGATCCCACCATCTCATAATGTGGTTATAATTGAATGGTGTTGCCTTCAGGTTAATCAAATTGGTCTGCCTAGAGTTGGGGTAGCTAAAGTGGCTAGCTGACTTTCATTGATGATGTATTAGATTGATGATCTTAGTATACAACATCATAGATGATGATATTTGAGTGCATTTGTGATGATGGATCAAAGTTTTGATGATCATATTGATATGAATAATTTTGAAAAGCTTCATTACCTTTTAAATAAACTCAGTGCGAAGAGGCCTATTTTGAGATGAATGACTTGCAAAATTTAGTATTAGAGGCGTATTATATTTGAGAAATCCAAAACTTTCGAGATCAATTATGCTTTAATGAATTCACACTGACACTATTGGAGTCACTAATGTTTTGTTCGTGGTTAAGCAAGGTCAGGGGCCAACTGGAAAGTCCATCGACTACCAACTATAATGAAGCTTTGTCAAACTAAATTCCTAGTGTATAGCCTTTGGATGCACGCACAAGGGAGGGCTATCTTGTCAAACTAAATTCCTTGCATATGGCCTATGGATGCACGCACGAGAGAGATGCTAGTCGGGTTGCCTTAAATTTGCCAATGCTAGGCTTTTCACGCAAACTTAGTGCGATGACTCATATGGCTGATGTTATTTTACCCTTGTTCTCCTATTTGCCAAACCTGAGTTAAATCAAGCACTAATTTGATTATGTTGAATAGCTTTTAAAAGTGTTATTTGCATCAAGATTATGATTGATTAGATAAGAATTTTTATAATCTCAACACTTCTTACAATTTTTAATATATGTTTTTTATTATTTGTTTTTTGTAATTGTTTAAATTTTTATATATTTTGCATATTATATATATATATATATATATATATATATATATATATATATATATTAATTCTGAATTATGAAAGGAAACCCATATAATTTGCATGTTTAATAATGTGCACTACCCATCCTATTTTTTTTTTACTAAGAATTAAAGGATTTTTTCTATTCACTTATTTTTAAGGGATGTATTGCTACTAAACTTGAGGTATGGGAGATGGCCAATTGTGGTCTAGTTTTGATTTTTAATAGTAGATCCATAAGTATGTAAAATGCAATTCAAACTCAATAAATTTCTGAATTCACTCAAAACTTTTGTATCATTATATGTGAATTCCTTGACTGTGTTGTAGGTGTTGACGATAATTTTTGGGTGAAGTTTTGCCTTTTATTTGAGTGAAGTTCTGCCTTTTATTTGAGTGAAGTTCTTCTTTGGCGACTTCTATCTTTGTTTTTTTTAATCTATGTACTTTGTTATTGTGTTTTGTGTGCATGGTTGAGATATTGTTAGGAGTGTTTTGATGGACTAGCAACTGAGCTGATGGGCCCCACTAGGGTTAGCGGCAGGTGATAAGAGAGAGGGGCAATTGTTTAGGAAAGTTTTAATTATAATTGGGAGAGAATTAATCATGAAAAAAAATCTAATTTGAATTTCAAATATGAGAGGGAATTATTTAGGGAAAGCCTATAGGAGTTAATATTCATTATGTAGGGAGGATTTGGGAGAGCTAGATTTTCCTCTTCAATTGAAGATCCAACTGTATATTGTGTTTTTCTTTTTAGTTATTTCAATAAAATGAGTTGTTGGGTGTTCATCCTAAATTTCTTATGTTGTTCTCTGGTTTTGCTAAAATTGCATCCACTTCCTATCATTGTTATAACTTGGTTTTCCATTTTGCGGTGCAAGTCTTGATCACTTACCGGTTGTTATTCATTCTTTAGATTTGTTACGAATTTCAAAGTTTGGTGATTTTTAGGTTATTGTAGGTAATATTTTTATGTATTCTCTTATATTGCATCATCACTATTTTGCATTAAAAAGTGACGAAGTTTTGCCTAATTAATAATTGGTGAATAACTAGGGTTGATCTTTGGTTAATTTCGTTGTGCATCTTATATATGATTTGCATTACATAATTCTAGACTCTAAAACATCGCAAATTAAATGTAACATATCTTAGGAGAGTTATTTTTTTGGTGTTCTTACTGCATCAGATGTAGATTCTTAAGAGACGCTAAAACCTTTAATGCCTTCAAAAGTGTATATGTTGTCTTGAACAGTTGAATGTTATCACGATTAGAGTATTCGACTACACTAGGGCACATATTAAGGGAAAGAATATTGGAGGTGATAAGGGCAATTTATCTTCGATTGTATAGTCTGTTACTAATAATGCCATTGATGGGTCCCAAGCCCTGGATGAGAAAAGGGTAGGTTTATGTTAGGTACTTGACAACCAGCATCAAACTTGGTTGACAATCATGAAATAGATGAGGATATTATTAGTAGAATTTAAGTTGAATAGTTGAAGTGAAGGAATGCATCAGGCATGTTGCTGATATATAAGTACCCCACAAAGTTAAGAGAAAATTTTATAAAATGGCGGTGAGACCTGTAATGCTTTATGGCGCAGAATGTTATCCATTAAAAGAGAAGCATAAAATTAACTTATGTGTTGCAGAGATGAGGATGCTCAAGTGGATAAGTGACTTTATACTTAGAGATAGAATGAGAAATGAGTATATAAATAAAAATATTAGAGTAGCTCTAATGGTAGATAAGATTAGAGAGTTGCCTTAGATGGTTTTTGCTCATAAAAGATTGGCCTTTCGATAAGGACAATAAATGTATTATATCCGACTTGTATTAAGAAAGGTAGATGTTGACCTAAAAAGTCTTGGTTAGAAAGTATTAAAAATGACATTTTTTTAATTAGATTTAAATTAGAATTTGACTCTTAATAGGACAAAATGGAAAAAAAAGATTCAACTAGTCGGACCTAACGTAGTGAGATAAAGACTTGTTGCAGGTCTATTCGTAATTCCTATGACAAATCAAACTCCTGTTATTAAGATATTACTTGCTTTGGCTGGTTCAATTTTTTAGGATTCCACTGATCATGGAAGTGTTCTAACATGAGCAAGCTTAACTTTAGGGTTCTTAATAAAATATCAATATTACATTAAAATGCATATCAATATTTAAGAGTTCAAGTTCTCTCTAGCTAAGGGGTTTTATGATCTCCCCATATTTAAGTAACTAGTGCCCTTATCAGAGATATTGTACATCCCAAAGTCATCCACTAGGCATATAAGGCTTGAGAGGTTGCCTCTATAGATCCAAGATATAGCTTCCACCATGTAGTACTTTGTCGCATATAAATTCAAGAGATGGATCTCATGTTGTAGCTTTTTAATCTTGTATGACACATAGCTATCATTTTATAATTGGGTTAGTGCTCTAATATAATTTGTAATAATCCATATTCTTATCCATCAAGATATTGTTCACTTTGGCTTAATCATTCTCATGGTTTTGTCACCATCCTAGAATGAAAATGTTTTATTTTAGAGTTTCCAACAAAACTCCAACCATTATATCATTATTGTGCTTTGACGTGTAAGATTCAGCTAAACAATGCTGAATGGATTTGACAATCTTGGGAATATCATTGCAATATTTAGAACGAGGAGATAAACACTTTGAAAGTACACAAATTTAGAACCAGGCGCACTTTCAATATCCATGGTCGATCCCATTATTTATCAAATGTACTCAACAGTTCTCTTGTTGATGTTAATTTCAAGTATATTTGGTCTTTATGAGGTTGCATGATGCTCAGCCTTTTTGGTACTCAGGAGTTTAGGTAACTCATTTTTGAGTTAAATCATAAAAAAAGACTCTAAATATTGAAACAAAATTGAGTCAAGTGGGTAAAATTATTAAGAGTGTCATAAATGTTGAACTCATATTAGCTTAGAATTTGACTTATTACATTAATCAAAATTCCATGCAACTTATTAAAGTAGACGGTCTACGTGTGGTGTTTGCAGCAATTTAAAGATTCTTAGGAGATGGTGAATGTTAAAATCTCTGTGATGCTTCTTGGTGAAGCAACAGTTGGTGACCCATGTTTATTCAGAGAGGATTAAGGGAATTATTTATTTTTTTCGTGAATTACAACTATGTTAATGAAGATTAGTTTAGTGATCATATGTATGAGGATAAGAAGTCATGGCTGTGACCTTATTTCATATCATGCGCGCAGCACTAGCTGAAGGAAATTGCTTGGTATTTTTGCAGTTTTCCTTGTACTTTTTGTACACAGATTTAACGCTATCTTTTTGATGAAATTTGTTGTATTTGGATTAAGGGAAATTTGTTTACTTTTCACCCATATAATTTCATTTGTAGGCTTCTCTGCAATTCAGTGATACACCTCGTTTGTTGTGAATATAACTAGGAAAAATCTCTTAATTTCTAGTATCTTTGGTTCTTTTGCTTAAACGAGTGATTTAACTTGGTTCAAACATAAGAGAATGCTTGCTTTCTTCTCCTTATTTTCTATTTTTCAATATTAATATTCTAAATCATGGCATCTTGTTATGGAGTTTTGTAATGATGTTGGAGATTGATCTTCTTTTAGATATACTCATTAACCAAAAAAGAAAATTAAGTCGTCCAAATTGCATTGTGCCATATACAGTTGAATTTAAAAAATTTAAAAAAAATTTCTGGTTGTCTTAGTTCTTTATAAAACCTCATAATAGGCGTATATAATTTTTGTGCTTTCATAGTCTATAAGATTTTTTAATTATGTTTTTAGGCATCTGGCATTATAATTTTAATTTGAAATCTCATGATTTTTTAGCTATATTCTTTTATTTTTTAGTTTTAAGCTTCATTACTCCCCTAAAATAAATCTTTGGGTAGCCAGTAGTTAGTCATACTGAGATTTTTGGAATAGTTGCTTTAATGTAGGCCCAATTTGTTCTACTGGGATTTTCGGATCCGATGTAATTTCAGAAGTTATTCTTCGCAAATTTGGGTGCGAAGACGCTTCTTATCTTTTTCCAAAGGGCTTTTTGTAGGAACATGCATGATCAGGAACTTGACATTCTTATCTAGAAATCCAAGGGGCTAGTTTTGAAACATAGCTTGAAGTGTTTGGAGCTAAAATAATTCCAGAAGCAATCTTATACAGGTTGGAGGTAAACACTTCTCAATTTTTGGCAATGACTCAGATTTAGGTGTTTGCACGCAGTGGCGGAGACAATAAAATTTCATAGAGGCCTAGAGGGGTTTTATTTTTTTTTTAAAATCCCCTTAACTTTTTTCATCCGGGCTTGGAACCGACATAGATAGTTTAAAAATTTTTTATTTAAAACTTAAATTACTAAATATAAGATAAAATACACTTTACAAATTATAGCGTATATTCTTCATATTTATATTAAAAAAGAAATTCGTTTAAATTATCGTTCATCCACTGATCTCTAATTCGATTGCGTAGTCAATTTTTTAAGATAGCCATTGCAGAAAATGCTATTTCAACTCCTGCTATTGCAACGAGTAGTACTAATACCAGTTTTAATAGCCTAAAAATAAGGGGATATAACATTTCTTTTCTGCTTTGAACCATTTTCTCAACAATACTTCTTATATCTTTTAACAAAGAAATTGAACATCAAACTGCATATCCATAATATAAGTTTCCAGCTGGTTATCAATAATTACAAATTTGAAGTAATGAAATCGTTTGGATATAAGTTTTCCATTATAATTAACTTCACTTTGTTGAATGCACAGAACAAATTTGATGGATTGAATCATTGAAACAAACAATTCACAAAAGTAATTCAACATTAGTTTCTGTGGATCGATTATTCAACTCTTGAAGTTGCATATCAAGTACTGTGTAGCTTATATCAACTCGATAATGGTATAGATTTGTCATTTCTGAAGTCCACGTCGTGGTCGCCATGGGCAACCCACTTGTCATTTAGATTTGGAGTGATGATTTGTGTTCAACACAAAATGAAGTCACCTTTTTAATGAAGTCATCTCACGTTATCTTCTATGTCTTGTAATCTAATTTTATATTTGAACTAAAAAATTAAATTTCATAATATCTTGACCTTTCTTTGCAAAGCTTTTGATAGTTCAACAATGATTTTAAGTATGTCTTCATTAAGTGT